>CM034146.1:652783715-653278370 GCA_019776745.2 Taxus chinensis
CCTCCCTCCATGGTGGCGGCTTCTCCCCATGACCAAACCATAAAGATGCAAACCAACAAAAAACAAAAGGAAAATAACAATTGGAGTCCGAGCCCTAAATCCGCCCCACAAAAAAATCACCGCTTTTTAATTTAAAACTTTTATTTTATTTATTTATTTATTTGTTTGTTTTTTTAATCTAAAAAGGTTCATAAGACCCTAAAACAAAGTAGATAAATAAATAAAAATATAGCTTAAAGTTAATCCATTTCTAGTGATAAAATTTTGACCAAAAGCAACTGATCATAAGTCGACAATATAAATTATAATATTATTATAAACATTATTTTAATGATTTTACGGCTAAAATAATGATAATAATTATTAATCCTATTAATGGAGACGACCATGCAAACTCGAAGAACCGAGAACCAAATTTTCCTTTAACTGGATAGTCGTCCATGACGCTACGAGGTCCACAGTTTGGGGTGTCGACAATGACCCGAAAGGCAAGAAGGAGAGGGAAGGTGCAAAATCTTCATGGTGACAAGGACAAAAGTCAACAATGGTCAACGAGAGCACACACACAAAAATATCCCATGCTTAGCAACAAGGTTGTCATGTCAGGGGACTATGGGAAACATCGAACGGGGCATTACATTGGATTTCAATTTGTAGAAGGATGATATCACATAATTTTGACTAAATTTATTGGGATCTTGGACCCCATTGTTAATATTCAAACCTCACTATGTGAGAGTTACCGTAATAGTTATATATTTTGCTTTAATGGCATATGTAATTTATGATTTTAATAAAGAGATGATTACCTTGTATGTAATAATATCTCAATATGAGTAAATGCTAAATACTAGAAGTAAGAAATCTTACTTATCATAAATTGTTAATTTTATTTATTTGATACTTTGTCATTGTATGAAGCCGATAGTTGGGCAATTATTGTAACAAACAATTGTCTTTACTTTCTAAATTAAATAAACTATTTAGTGGCGTAGCTAATCGAAGGAATAATTAAATATACATGTTTTAATATATATTTAAATCGACCTTTCGGTAAACTTGGTATTAATATGATAAGATTGTAAATCCTGTTGTATAGAGAATGGAAGAGTATCGTTGTAAAAGGTAATTTAAGGTTAAAGAAACCAAGCATCAGGAAAACATAAACTAAATGGGAAGATAAATAGACGAAAAGATCCATTAGGCACATTAAGGGACAAGTACATGCGAAATGCTAAAATAGATACATATCAGTGTAATGAGTGTACTTATCTCATGATGATCCTAGTTTGCCTTTGGCATTTATCTAGATATAAACTCTTGCAAGATAGGTGTAAATTGGAAATAAAGTAAATACAAACTATAAGATCTAGATAACTGTGAAAGGGATAGTTGTGAGGTGGCGGAAGACTTAAAAATCATAAGACTAGTGTGCTGTCTTGAGTTTAGCTGTAACCTGCATGGTAGAAAACTTTGGCCAAAGTAATGCATTGATGGCTGTGCATTGTCTGATCACCTAGTCCTCCAATTAAATTAAAATTTCCAGTAACCTGATCATGGGAAGATGAACAATGAACATGAGGTAGGAAATGGTCGTATACCGGAATATGAAGTCGGAAAAACTAGCTTTGTGGTAGACCCAATGACTTTCACATGGTTCCCCATGACCTAAAAAAAACTTGAGCCAAAATGCTAGTAAGCATTGTCACTCAAAGTAGTGGTGAAGGGAGATTGTGGAGATCTGGATACACCCTTCTCAGCCACACATGGCTTACACGGATGTTATCAGATAGATCAAAAGAACAAATTTGATTTTAAAGAATTTGATTAAATAAATCTGTATGATTACAGCTGTGTAATCTATTTTTATGTATGTTTTAAAAAAAAATATCCTCATTTTCTAGTTCTAGTAATTTTGAGCATTACATCAACTCCTTTAGTGAAAAACCTGAGGTCTTTACTGGATTAATCCACCTTGTAAAACTTTTTCTCGTCTTTATTATTACAAGAGCCATGTTCAAACATTTTGAAACAATCAAACTTCTTAAACTTCTACAATCTCTCAAATTGTTAAATGGAAAATTTTGCATGTAATTAAGTTAACTCCCACAATAACTGGAAGATGGTATGTATGTGAAACTTTCTTGGACTAAAAGTAAAGGTCTTAAAAAGAACAAAACTTTTAAATTTATTAAATGGAATGAAAATAGTAATTATTTATATAAAGAATCAAAATTGATTTAATAATCATAATATAATTTTATTATCTATTTAAATTATTAGAAAAGCTAAAAAATAAAATTTAAAAATAGTAAAGCCAAAGCAACATGCAAAATCAGAAAATAAAAATTGTTAGAAAAACAAAAAGTAAAATTGTTAAAAATAGCAAAAGCAAAATTGTTAAAAATAGCAAAAACAACAATTATTAAAAAATAACAAAAACAACATTATTAAAAATAGCAAAACCGTCATTGTAAGCCGTCAAATTTGACACAGTCCCATGAATGTCCATAAAGCCTTTTCCCATAGGGGTAACGAATTTGGCATAAAAAATACAAATATTGAATAAGATTTTACATCCAAAAAATTGAAAATACATTTATTGAAAAAATTAAAGAAACAAAAAACAATAATTAAAAAGTAAAGAAGGAATCCAAAATAAAGAAAGCCAAAGCTTTGTTTGAATTTAACTCCTCCAGGATAAGGCGTGGAGAAACATGATGTTCCATAACACTTTGATGTCCTCATGTCCTTGCTTCTATAAGAGAGTTGTACAGATCCTAACATATGTGGGGGAGATGTGCATGTTTTGATGTTAATACTAGGGTATGTTAACTTTTACCTAGTGGAGTATACTGTTTTACCAACAACATTTGCTAACATGTACAATATAGATATGGACTATTGAATGAATGAATATAAAATCATTCTAATTTAAATCTCGAGTAATTTAGAAACTAAAATTCTCCAAGAAAAACTACTTGTTAGTGTAGCATGGTATCAATATCATGATAGAAATGAATTAATAGAAAAGAGACGATTAAACAACTTATATCTATATATTGACGGTTAAATTTGTTATATACATGTCATTTTGATGTTCAAATTATATTTTTTGCATGTCAATCATGATGGGTCATATTTTTAAAAGTGACTGTATTTTCACATCTAAAATGATTAAAAACGTCTAAACGCCTTGTAAAATCCAAGCCTACATCTAGTAATTAAATGGATGTAATAGGGAGGAGGGGGGGTTTTAATTTTTTTCCTCAATTAAATAAACAAAGTAATTTATAGGGATAAAGTGTGAATAATTGATCTTTTTTGGTTTAATTTTAAGGATTGAAGGGCAACTATCCCACTAAAATTATGTAAAATTTATTTTTAAAGTAATTGTTATAAAATATTAAATAGTGTTTCTGTTCCTTTTTAATTATTAAATGTGAAATGGCTTAGCATTTAAAGTAAGTGGCTTCACATTTAGAGAACATTAAAACACTATTATATATATTACACATAGGAAGGTCAAGGGGTCAGAAGTACCAATAATTAGAATTACTTTAGTATTTGAAATGGCGTTTGGTGGGTGCAAATCTAGCGTAAAGTGTGAATTGGGTAGAAGAAACAAATCGGATGACAAACTTGAAATGGGTGGCAGAGGTAAATGTGAGTTTTTCCAGCTACAGAGAGGTTGGACTCCAAGCGAGACATGGAGTATTGGGTGAAAGGGTGGAGATAGTGGCAACCTCTTGTTGGATCACTTTGATGTCAGTCTCCAACAATCAAAGGTGGGATTCTGTTCAGATCCCTGGGCACCACGACATAAGGCGATATCGAGATAATTTCCTGCCTATTTTTAAATTTCAAAAATCTTATCCCCTCATTAGTGGCAAATACCATTCCTTTAGGCTCAAAGGGAAAATCAAACCCCCTGGAAAGCAATGTCCCCTAATACCAGCATGTGGGGGTCACCATCCCCTTCTAAGGATTCTGACTGGCTCATTAGGTTTTAAACCAGTCAACTCTAGCCACTCGCAGCTAGGGAGCTAAACCTCAACTGGGGATCCCTGAATTCAGAGCTTCCTTCAAACCAAGATACTGAAAAAGTGGGAGTATAGGATCATGGTGCCTGAGAATTGAAGACTAGGGAACTATCGGTCCAGGTATAAAAAAATCCCAAGATTGTGAAACTCATAGATGAACTGTTGAAGGACTATCATGAATAAATGGAGAAAGAAGCCCTAATATGCAAGTTCACCAGGTCTTGGCCTTCACATGAAGAGCTAATATTTTGGATAGGAAAGCATTGGGAATCTGTTCCATGCCTGACTATTAGGCTTCTCTCCAAAGGTTATTCTAACCCACCTTTGCAAAGGCTGATGATCAGGATAAAAATCTTCTTTAGTGGCCCTTAGTTCTATAGGAATTTCAGCATATATATGAGACCCTGGTCTCCATTATTCAATCCGATGGAGGAACTGGTAAGAAATGTCCCACTTTAGATTCAATTATACAAGCTTCCACTAGAATTTTGGGGCATTGATTCTCTTCAAGCCATAGCCTTGGATTTAGGCTCTCTTATTGGGATTGGAGAACACACTAGGAAACAAATATTTTCCTCTTATGCCTGAATATGCGTTCTGGTGGACATATCAGTGCCCAGCCATCAAACCATTTACATTTTTTCCTCATTTAGAACCTAGCTCCAACAATTAGACTATGAATGTCTACCCTTATGTTGCTACTCATGCAATGAAAATAGACATAAACAACATGTGTACCCTAAGCTATAGAGAAAAACCAGAGCAAGTGCCTAAGTCTAATGGTCCTGAAAAAAGTGGGATGGGGAAAATACGGCCCTGGGTCTATTCCTCAATCGAAAAACTCTAGCTCCAAATGGGTCAGGGAAAAATGGATGTTCTAAGGATGGCAAGGAAGAGGAAGTTCTGCAACCAATTAATTATGATCTCCCTAAAGACGGAAAGGGTTATGGAAACTTTGGCAGTTGGTAGCCTCACATTTGGTTATTGAAGAAATCCCTATTGTCGGTATGGGCGGGGATGCCTTGCTCCTAGCTTGGGCAGAACCAATAATAGATATGGAGGAAGAGATCCGACTCATAAAGGATAATCCCATAGTGGAAAGACCTAGATATAATCATGGAAGCATTCAAATTGAATTAGGACAACTTAGGGGTCTTGAGGTAGGGGGGAAAAAGTGCTAGTTCAGGCCCCCTCGAACAATTTTTTTGATAATTTGGAGGTTCCATCCCCAAATCTCCTCGGGTAAGGAAAATTTGAAGTCTCTAACTGTCGAAGGAAAGGCTCCTCCCTTTCATTGCAAACACTCATCTAGACTTACCTGCCAAAGGCCAATTTGACACAAGACTAAGTAAAAGTGTGGGGTCATGGGTCAAATGGATCCATTTCCCAAGCATAGGCCAAGCTGAATGCGGACCTTGTCCAATAAAGTAACTTAGTGCAGGGGGAATCTCATCCCCCTCATTCAAGCTATGATTTAGAAACTTGTAATGTTAGGGGTCTTAATTCCCCTAATAAATGTCACTTGGTCAAGCAGTTTAGGGAAGAAGAAAATCCCTATAATCCTGATTCTTCAAGAAAATAAATTGGAATTGGACAAAATGGAATTAGCCACAAAGTCATGTTGGTCGTACTACAATTGGGAGGTCGTCAGTTCAAATGGCATCTTGGGAGGGATCCTTACTTTGTGGAATCCTGATGTAGGGGAATCACTCCAAGGGCCAATGTAGCGATGTTACAAACAATTTTGGCTTATGGAGGTCCTTAAATTTGTTGTAGGAGTCCATAATATGCATTTTATGTTGTACTTTGAGCTTAGGAGGTTTCCCTCCAATTTGAATATTTGAATTTCTCTGTAAGCCAAATTTTTGGTTTTCTTGGTAGGAATAAGCAGTTTAGGGGTCTAAATGGGTTCTTTCAAAGTTTTGTTTGAGTTTTTTAATCATCTTGGGGTTCCATCATGATGTATATGGAGCTATTATAACTCATAGTCTTGTTTTGAGCTCCTTCTTAATAGGTAACCTCCACATGTGACCTTGTTTATATTACCATGAGAGCAGTTACAAGAGAGAATTCAAATGGAGAGGTGTAAATCTTGTTTTTGTAACTGTATTTCACATTGATGAATAAAAGGAAACAAGGGTTGGAGCTCCAAAGTACGTGTAAAAGGAAAAAGACATTGTTTTGCACTAAGTTTCATTGTTTCAAACCTCTGTATTATAATATTAAATGTTTGCATGCATGAGGATAATCAAGATAGGGGTATACCAAGTGAGTGGAAGATTATATGAACTAGTCTACATTGAAAATTGATAAATTATTATTATTAATTTGATTTATAAGAGAATGTTAGAGCCCACAAAGATCTATAACATGGTATTTTGTAGGCACAGTTCAAAGATAAGACCAATACAGTCAAGATTTGAATAAGAAGTGTAAAATTAGAAGTACCAGAAAGGATTTATATTGTGTTCCAGGTTTTAAAGGACCTCAAAGAAATGAATCAAGAGGATAAGCCATTGTTTTCTTCGAATACAACCCTAATTGATTATTAAATCCCAATTTCTAGGACAATAAAGGGTATCCCAAGGAAAAATCATGTGTTTTTTATGAATGATCGAGAATTTTTGGTAATAAATTAAGTTTCTAGATGTTCATATAGTCTTGTTCAAAGTGATTTTAGCCCTTGATGTTAAGTATAGAAAATTTGGTAAAGGGAAAACCATCCTCGGGTTCATTGTGACAATCCTGCTAGGGTTTTAGAAGATTCATTGTTTCTAGCTTAATACAAACCCTCTAACTTTAAAATTTGAAATAAACCTTTTTGAGGGGATAAGGAACGAGATTCTTGGGGTTTCAAACCTTATAGATTGTTCACATTCTTACAATCCATGATAGTTAGACTGAGGTACTCTAGCAAAAAACTGTGAGACCTAGCTTAAAGCCCGACTGAGTGATTTTGGGAGAATTTTTGTGAAGAAGTCCCCTCTAGAATTTTCCACATTGAAATTTTGTTCAAAATGGTATTTGAGAAGATTATTTTTTTTTGGAATAAGTCATTCAATTAATAAATATGCCTGATTTGGACCTAAACCAAGAGTGGTAGCAACAAGAAGCCTAAGAGAAGGGTTATGAAGGTAGGGCCACTTGTGTTATGAGTTGAACCCAACAACTTAGCACACACTTGAAGATTGAAAAAGGGTGTTCAAATATGTTTTTGGTTTCCTCTGGTTCATGGGAGACTAATCCACACTCTAACCCACCACCAACCTTGTTCTCAAGAAGCCCAAATGGCAGTTTTGTAAAGAAGTGACTAAAAGTACTAAACTTAGTGATTTGAATCAAGTTGTTGAGTGGTTTAGCTTGGCTAGAGACTAAGGAGCATGCTGTGAGGTTATCATCAGTTCATTAGATCACTGGAAGTCGAATTTGTAAGTATTAGAGGTATCTTGAATTATGAAGAACAAACATCTTGTAAGCTAAGAGTGAGTAATTAGAGTTGTTTAATTAGCTAACTCATTTGAGTGTGTTAGAAGAATTGTATGCTTTGCATCATTTGGTATTAGAGTAGAGAACAAGAATAAAATTGACAAGAAATAAGATAGAGGAAAGATAAAGAAACAAGTGAAGAGAAGAGAAGTGAAGAGTTTGATGAAATGCCACTAAGAAGAGTGGCCAAAGGAGGAAATAAAGAGTAACCAAGAGATGTTGAGTTGGTTGTAGTGTTGAGAAATATTTAAGACAAGTTAGGAGCACTGAAATTTTCTCAAAGAAGAGGGAACATATTGGATGATGACATTGATGATGAGAGAGAAAGAGAAGTGGCAGCAGAGAGAGAGCCAGAAGAAGGACCACAAGTAAAGACACCAAAGGCAATTATGGGAGAAAGTACAAATTCAATGATGAAAGTAACATAATACGGAGGAAGCTTGCATCTGGTAGAGTTAATAGACCAGGAAGCCAAGATGGATAAATACTTTAATTTTGAGAGCATTGCAGATGATAAGAAGGTGAATTTTTCATGCACCAAATTAACATGACATACTCCAATATGGTAGGAATTTGTGCAAGAAGAAAGAGTAAGTAGAGGAAATGAAAAATAAGAAGTAGGACAAGATGGTGGCAAATTTGAAAGGTAAGTTCATTCCTTTAGATTACCAGACTAGTATATTCAAAAAGTTACACAATTTGATACAAAGAGAACTAAGTGTGGCTAAATATATCGAAGTATTCTACAAATTAGTTATGAGATCTGGTCATATATAGGATGATGCTGAAGAAGTGGCTAGGTATGTGAATGGTTTTAGTTTGAATATACAATATGAGATCAATTTATTCCATCTAAGGTTAGCGGAGGAAGCATATCAAGCAACCTTGAAGGTAAAGGAGAAATTATCAAGGAAGAAAACTCAATGCTTGAGAGGTAGAGGAAGGGGATTGAGAGGTAGAGGTCAGTAATCAGGTAGAGGACACCACCAACATCAAACTAATGAAGAAGAAACAAGAATCTCACAAACACAAGGTTCTTTTAGAGGTGGATATTCATACAAAGGTAGAGGCGGATATGAAAGAGGTAGAGGTGAATTCAACGACAGGTGCTTTAAATGCAATAATTTTGCTGGACATAGGTCATTTGAATGTCCTGAACATATATAAGAAATCAACAACATAGCTAATGATGTAATGAATAAGATTGTACATGCAGATGAGGAGGAGAGTGTAGCATCACCATCACTAGTGGAGGAGCCTGAAGTGGTTGAAACATTGATGATGAGAAGATATTTGGTGAATGAAATCTAAAGAAGTGAAGAACCAATTCAAAGAAGGACATTGTTCAGAACTACATAAAGGCAAAAGGTAAGTGTTACAAACTCATCATAGATAATGGTAGTATTGATAACTTAGTATCCACTGAAATGGTTTAAAAAATGAATTTGAAGAGAATGAAGCATCCTCATCCTTATAGGGTGTATTGGGTTTAGAAAGAACATCTAATATTGGTAAATCAGTAGTGTTTAGTTGATTTTCAAGTTGGTAGACAACATGATCAATTTTTGATTGATGTAATGCCCATGGATGCATGTCATCTTCTGTTGGGAAAACCATGGAAATTTGTGAAGGATGGGATTAAGCATACCTTGAATCCATTGAAGGATGAAAAAGCATGTTCTAAAGAGAAATGTAGAGTGATGATCATGGGGTTGTAAAAAATCTTTCAACAAAGAAAGGAAGATGAAGTGATGGAGAAAAAAGTTATCAAAGTCAAGAAAATGTGGGAATGGCTAAGTGGGGAAAGTGAATACCGAGTCAATTTGCAAAGGAGAATGAATGAGAAAGGTGAAGAAGCTGAATTGGATGGTGAGCACAAAGTCAACAGTGAACAAATAGGGGGAGTCAAGGAATGTTACAACTCGCAACATGAAAGAGATAAGACATAATCAGACATGGTGAAGGGTGAAGACACTCTTGTAAGGTGTGATAAAACCATCCAAGGAAACATGATGTTGTAAGAACAAGGAGGGAACAAACATAAGGAGAAAGAGTGGGCAGTCAAGCATGAGGAAAAAGCTCAAATTTTGAATTCTAATATTTTTTTAAGTGTTGTTTATGCAGGTAAGGTGAGGGTGGAATAGTCAAATAATGGATACAATGACAAGAAAAATCCATTCTTTACTAGTTTTGAAGATGAATTGAACCATGCAGAGAAAAAAGAAGCTGTCAAAGACAATGTAGCAGTAAAAAAACATGAAGAACCATAAAAAATGAAGATGAACCAAGTGCATAATCTCAGGAAAAAGGTAAAAAGGCTAGTATGCATTCCTAATACAGTCAATGAGCTCATGAAGATGATTGATTCAAGGAAGGGAATCCTTGCAAAGAACATGGTACAATCACTAGAGACTCTTGAAGCAACAAACTCAGTCAAGGTGCACTCTCATAAGACCATGTTTAATTAGAAGCAAAGGAAGAAAGGGAAAGAAGCTTGCAAGCAAAGAAAACACCATGAGAAGACTTCTCTTTCCCCTTAGGACTATGATGTAGGGGCATCACTCTAAGGGCCAATGTAGGGATGTTACAATTTTTTTTGGCTTGTGTAGGTCTTAGAGTTTTCCTAGAAGTCCATAGTATTCATGTTGTAGTTTGATTTGAAGAGGTCAAGATTTCAAATTAGGAGTTTTCCCTCCAATTTGAATATTTGAAATCTTGAATTTCTCTTTGAGCCAAATTTTGTATTTATTGGTAGGAATAAGCAGTTTAGGGGTCTAAATAGGTTCTTTAGAAGTTTTATTTTAGTTTAATATTGTCTTGGGATTCCATCATGATGTATATGGGGCTATTATAACTCATAGTATTGTTTTGAGATCTTTCTTAATAGGTAACCTCCACATGTCCTAAATAATAAAAGTGAGTTCAATACAATGGTGGTTGAATCCTTCCTTCAGAAAATTCCTAAGTTGGTCTTAGAGGTTGAGGGGAATGACCTAATGAAGGAAATATCTATAGAAGAAGTAAATTTTTTGGTATTCCAACTGGGAGCCTGCAAGGCTCTAGGCCCAGATGGTTATCAAATTGGGTTCTTCTAAATATTTTGGTACATTGTTGGAAAAGATGTCTGGGAAGCCATTGAGGAGTGCCGAAAGAAGAAATTGATGATTCGGGAATGAAATTCCACTTTTATTATTCTTTTCCCAAAAAGGATGATTCTAGATATTTTGACAAATTCAGACCTATTTCCATCTATAATGCCATCAACAAAATTGTCTCCAAAGTTTTGGCTAACATACTAAAGGGGATAATGGATAAATTCATTTGTGACAGTCAGAGTGGTTTTGTGAAAGGAAGGTAGATTTTAAATGGAATTGCTATTTCTCATAAATCCATTCACTCACTTAGTCACAACAAATACCTTAGGATGCACATAAATCTTGATATGATGAAAGCCTTTGATAGAGTGAACTGGATCTTTCTGGAGAAAAAACTCTGCATCAAGTTTGGATTCCCAAAGGATTAGATATCCTTTGATTAAATATTGTCTTTTCTTCACCCTCCTTTTCATTTTTAATCAAAAGGATCCTAGCTGAGTGATTTAATGCCTCATAAGGACTCATGCAGGGATATCCCCTGTCGTCAATTTATCTTTATTCTTAGTTGTTGAGGTGCCTTAGAAGAAAAATTAAAAGACATATTGATCTGCATGGGGGTATTAATGGGGCTTTGGATCTTCTCCTAGAATTGAGGCTCTATCCAATCTTCATTTTTGTGGATGATACACTTCTCTTAGGTGACCCCTCAATTGCTCGAAACCAAAATGTTAAAAGAAATTCTAGATGATTATGAAGTTTGCCTTTAGGTCAAAAGGTCAGTGAGATTAAATCAAGAGTTTTATTTTCTTAATGTTCCTCCCCTAACTACAACGGAGGTTGGCCTCCATAATTGAATTTCCCAATTGTATATTTTCCCAGCTCATACCTTAGAATGCCCCTATTCAATGGTAATGTTGGAAAAGAGCATTGGAAATTTGTGGTTAAAAAAACTCAGAATAAATTAGCCTCCTTGAAGGGTAAGTGGTCTCTCTTCTGGTAGGTCGGGATCTCTTAGTGAAAACCTCGCTCCAAGACAATCATGATCTTACTTCATGTCTCTCTCCAAAATTTCATTCCTCGACAGTAAAGGCAATCACTTCCATTCAACGCATAGATTTATTTAGTGTAGGAAAGAAGATAAAAAAAAAATTTGTACTTGGATTGTCTTGGGATAAAATCTTTTTATCCAAAGAGGGATGGTGGTTTGGGGTTTCGAGACTGCCTTCTCCTTCAATTTGGTGCTTGGGTTGTAAATTAATGTGGTAGGATTTATCAGGAAGGCAGATTAGATTTGGAGCAAGGTATTTCCAGGCTAAATAATTTTGATTTCAGTTATCTCCTATGTCGAGATCGTTTCCAAGAGATCCTTCCCTAATGGTTTTCGATTGTTTGGAATTTTCTCACGTCATATCTCTTCCTCCTATATCCTTCTATAAAATGGGTTTTTTGGGGATGGTTTTTTGTTTAAATTTTGGGATGATATCTGGTAAAAAATTGATGCACCCTATGTCGAGCCTTCCTAGCCTTTCTAGTACCATCCCATCGACCCTCCTCTATTTTTGGTCCTCTAATCAAACATTATCTGATGGAATTCTGGGGGTGGAAAAATGTGCTAAAAATCTTTGGATCACCTTGTTCAGGTACTTCTCATGATGCTAAATTAAATTTAGTTTGCTCTTTAAAAATGTATTTAATCTCTACATTCCCTCTTGGGGGATCAATATGTTTAGAAAGAATCATCTTATGTGGAAATCATTGTTATGAAAGTTTATCACTAGCTGTTTAATTTCCCTAATCTTGCATCATTCATAGTTTCCCATACAAATCAAGATTTAGGTTAAGGTAGGCTTGCCTAAGGCCAACTTTTTTTTCTGGTTTTTGGCCTTGGGAAAACTACTCACTTGTGAAAATATAATGAAGCGTGGTTTTTTTTTGGTCACTCCCAATGCCCTCTTTGTGAAGCTGCCTCAAAATTATGTTCATTCACCTCTTATCCTTCACTGTCCTTTTTCTTCAATAGGTTTGGTCGATATTTTGAAATAAATGGGATCTTTATTATTTCTTCCTTGATAACATTTCTGAACCTTCTCTCTCATTGGGATCTCTTTATATGTCCACTCAAGGGTTTTAGTATGATCTGGAGCCTCACTCCTACGGAGGTTATCTCAGGGCCTTTTGGCTAGAAACAAACCAAAGGATTTTTAATTAAATGTATCTCTTATCCCTCATAATTTTGTAGCCAATCCAAAGCTATAATCTTATAATTTGTTTCTTCTTGGTGCTCTAACCTTACGATATCCTACCTCCCTTCGACAGAAATTTTTGTGTAAGATGGCCTCTCATTCCCTGGAAATTCTCTGTAAGCCTCCCTGTTAATGGGGTCCTTGAGAGTGGATTAAAATCTTCTGTGAGCTGGATACGACCAAGTTATAGCTTAGGAAAAATTGAACTTTAATGGGGCCTCGAAAAGATTAATCATGGCACTACTGGTAGTGGTTGTTTACTTCAAGACTTGCATAGGGCCAACCCAGTGTTCATGATGGTCCTTAGACTTTCGGTTGGGAAACCAACAATGTAGCGTTAAAGCCTACACCCTACTCTTTAAGCTTACATAAATTGTTGAGCAGGAATAAATGAAAAAATTAGATAGAATATGATTCTAAAGTGATCATCGAGGCTCTCAAATATCAATCTTAGCTATGGCCTTGAATTTAAATCAAATTGTTCAGGAATACTTATTTTTGGTTAAATGGATCTGATGAAGATTTGATTCTCTCATATTCTACGAGATGGGTATATTATTATTGATCTTCTAGAAAATTATGGGGTTTAAATGATTGCAAAGGAAGGGTCTCATTTAAAGGCATGGTGGGATAAATTCCCAATGGATTTCAAAAGCTCCCCGATTAATGAACTTTAATAATTAGTCCTTAACTGTGATGGTCCATCGAGCTCCTCGTTTGGGCCTATGTTATCCCTCACACATGTGCAGATTGGATTTTGAAGTGGGGGAGACATTGTGAGTCTCTTCTTAGCTTAGGTGGCAATCTCTCCATTCCCCACTATATCTAACTGGGTTTCATCTGGAATTTGGACATCACAATCTTTGTTGCAAAGTGAGAGCTTCTGTGTTAGATTTATGTTAGAGCTTATGAAAAGAAGCGATCGCTCGGGTGAGGTTCTCTGTTGAGGCCTTCTCGAGCTAATCGCATAGGTCTCACCGAGTTGTTCAAAGTTCCCTAATTCATGAGGGGAATTAGTGGTAATATTCTTTTAAAGGATTACTGGAAGGCAAGGATTCACAACCCTTGCTATACGACATTTAGTTGTCTAGAGCATGGTCATTTACTAAATAATTGGATGGGATCGAGGAGGAGGAAATTTGGAATCATTTGCATGGCCTCATGCTTGACCCTAAGAAATTTGTGGGATGATGCAATGTTTTTTATATGGCCCAAGGCATCAACAATGCCAATATTCTGTAAAATGCTTTAAGGAAATTCCTTCTACACATAGACATGGAGGATCTGGACTAGGTTGGTGATAGGAGAGACATGTAAGCAACATTTCACTCACATGTAATTCTTAAAGCCTTACAGGCACTGGTGGTCGGGCATAAAGCTATTGCGGAGCATCTGGGTTTTGTGCTCCCCCTGAAGTTGCCATCAAATTACCCTATGGATATTCAACTAGTGATTCTGATTAGGATATGTTTGTGGATTTTGATGTTTTTTTTTTCTTGGCCACAACAATGGTGAATTTACTTGGGATCGAAACCTTCCATAATGATCTACTTGTTATTAGTTATATGTATCTATCGAATTGTATACATCATGGCTATTTTTTAGGAATAGGATAGGATAAATGGGTAATCTTTCATTTCCATATTCTTCCACCTCTGCATGATAAAATGTAATGTCATTTTCTGTTGAGATGAGCTATGTTATATCTGGAATATTTTTTTGTAATTTTGCGGGTTAGGGCCCTTTCCCTAGGTAATATAAGTAAAAAATTTATTACACATAGGAGATAAACAACTTTCACCTACCAAATCCATATGTTTACTACTTGAATAACATGTATTAAGAATAAATAGGTTTACACTAAACATGCCATAAGTATTCCAAACCTTAGTAATTTTTTAAAACTAGAATATGATTTGAGGTAAGAGGGAAGCTGGGGGAGAAGAAAGTGGGGTGGAAAGAAAATTATCTTATTGACATCTAGAGACAATGATCAACATTTTATAATAGAAACCAAAGTTTCCTTTGATAGTGATTTAACCTAAAAATAAATAAGATGTGGAGATGAAGGATGAAATGATGATGGTTCCTTTTACTTATTTAAATTCATGTTAGGGGTAGAACATTATGTATATTTACATCATTAATTAAGAATCAAAATTTAGATATGAACATACAATTAAAGTATTGAAAGATATTTCAATTAAAACATGTGTTAAATAGAGTAAAACATAAGAAGAGTGCCCTTATCTCTCTTACTAATCTGGAAGCTGATATGGGTGTGACATAAGGATGAACTAGAAGAAATTCTCATGTAAATGCTTCATCTATAATTTAAGAACTAATATGTACACACTTGTACGAAATTGTTCATTTAGGACTAGACCATTTTGAGGTTTCATTCTATTGGATGGTTTGATTTGCATTGCAAATGGGGCTCTACAACTTTCAAAGTTTTAGTGAACAGTTGGTGTATGCTTCATTGTGAAACACTATGTCTCAAAAATGTGTGAAAACCTTTCAAATCAACAAACTTAACTTGAAATCCTAACCTATAGTAAAAATTTGCAAACAAATTAGTGGTTAGATTGAGGTATGATTCATACACTACCTACTTTATCACAACTCTACAGAGGCCTCAAATTGCATGTAGTTATCTGCATAGAGATGCAATGTAATATTGCATGGATTCAACTATAATTGATAACCCAATCACTTGATGATGCATTGTAACAATTTTTTTAATTTTTTCTTATCTTGAATTTGGGGGCTTTTGATTTGGGAAGCTTGAATCTTGAACCTAGTTTAGAGTGATTTAGACCCGTGTGGGGGTTGCTCTTGATATGTATTATTACTTTAGAGAAATTTATGATATATTCACATAATATTTGATAGATAGTTGTTAGGGGAGTTCTTGATAATGACAGGTGAGTAAATGAGTAAATTAAAATTTATTATATAATATTTTGTGAAAATAATTTTTCATTGAGGCTTACCCATTTTAGAAATATTGAACCATAAAAGACGCCCAAATTGAGAAATTGGCCATTGAGTGGTCTTAGGTGGGACTATTCTGCCTAGGGTTGAACCATTAAAAGGTTTGGTCTAGGAGTAAATTACAATACTGTGAAGCTCTATGCACAACACTATGTTTAACGGCCTACTTGTGACTAATATGAGAATTTATGTAAGTGGTTAGGCAGTACAAGAAGGAGAGAAAGTATTGCAATAAGACTAAGGATGAATTAGGACATAGCAATTAAGATTGGAATAAGCACACAAGTCATTATTTATAGTATTAATCCAATACAAACCTTATCAAGTGATAAATTACCAAATTTAGGTGTTTACGTTTGCCCCCTCTTTTAGTTGTGAAATAAAATTTGTTTTCTGAAAGGAAAATATACCTTAGCTTGTAAAAACACTTTGTCTTTTCTCGATATGCTTGGTTACTTGAGTGGTTACAAGATCCCCTCAGTGAAACTTGCATCATAGCTAGTGTAGTCAATTTCTATATATTAGAAGAATTGAACTTTAACTTAATTAAATTAAAATTAAAACTTGAAAATTTAAATTAAATGAAACATAGGAGTACACTTGTTTTCATTACATAAGTAGGAGTTTCCTAGTGGAGACTCAAAGATAGGAATTGAAATTAAACCAATGGAGGATTAGAGGTGACCAATCCTTAATTTGTAGGAGTAACATGAACCAAAAAGGTTTTAGATGTCTCAACACAAAAGTAACCAAAAGATATTGGTGTTTACCCAATACACACTGAATAACCAAATGAGGTCAGGTGTCTACTGATTAACTAAAATAGACTTAGTGCAAGGAAATAATTATCCTAGTTTATCTAATTAGGAAGACTAAAACACTGTATAAATGTAGTAAATAACATAAAGTAGATGTAAATGAATATGCTAAGTAAAATAAAACCCTAGATGTGCAAGAGAGTAGAGAGAAATGGCTTAGCTAATTGTTATATATGGTCGTACAATGTCGCAGGTCTGAGAATAAAATCTAGAAGTGCATACAAACACTCAGGGACCCTTCGAAGGGAAGATCTGGAAGATATGAAGTGATTGGGGCATCTGAGAGTGTACTGGGGTGCCTTGGTCTGGAAGCTGGGCACTATGATCACTGTAAATGCTCAAAACCTGCAACTACCTTCCCTAACTGTAAATGCTAAATTATGTGTAAAGTGCATAATTTTGTGTCTACATATACTTAACCTAACTACCTTCCAGAGAGAGATATGAATGGTGCCCTTAGGTGTCACTAGACCCAAAGTAAAACCATCCACCCATGGAACCACATTGTAACATATAGATCTAGATTCCAAAGATGTAAAATTGTACGAAATTGAAAGGGGATGAAGTACACTCATTCCCATACCATGTATTATAAAAGTTCTTTTGAAACTATGAAAATGCAAAAACAAGATTTCTTGTGCGCATGCCCTTGTTGTGGCAATGTGAAAATACAAATGCATGCCAAATAAAAAATGTGTAACCAATGTTGGATTAAAACTATCATTATGCCCCCCCACCCTACCCCCCCCCCCCGGCCCCCCCCCGGCCCCCCACCCCCCCCCCCCCCCCCCCCCAGCCCCCCACATTTTATACCGAAATGCAATGGATTCTATATTGATATTATATATTCGTCCCTAAAATTTTACCATATGCCCTGTGAAAACTTGTATTTTCCCAAAAAAATTGAAAATAGATGTCAAAAGCTACCAATGAAAATATTGTCCATCGGGATAATAATGTTTGATGGCTCTATCCTATGTTGGATGGTTTTGTCTAGATCGAAGTTATGTAAATGATTTTTATATTTATCTATAATTGTGTTTCTACAATATGTTCCATTATATTATGTGATTTGTAATATTATCTATCTTCCTGAATTGCATTCATATTCTTGTGATAACCCCACTAAATGCACCCTATTTTGAGGTGAGTGAGATAGTTTATAACTCACTTAGTTTAAAAGAAATGAAGTTTTCTCATGTCAGATATAACATATAATCATTGTTGGAACACAAAAAAGATATTTATAGGTGGCCACCATGTAGAACCTAACATTGCAAGAGAGTACATGAAAAAAATCAAGTTATAAAGGGATAAAACACACAATAAGCATGCAATTATATAAGCATAGAAGCACATAAGAATACAATTATTAAAATCAACGTCACCCATAATGTCATAGAGAAGGCCAAGGGTTGCAAACAAGGGACATAATAGTGTCACACACACAAATAAGGGTCTCATGGTCGCAAAAATAAAGTAAATTGAGACAAAAAATAAGGGACACACTAGTGCCACACACACATATAGAATGCCAAGGGCCACACACACAAGACAAGTAGATAAACAATCTAATGTGTAATGAGAAAAATAGGCACTAGCCAATAGGTGCATAGAACAAGAGATGTCAGTCTTGTACAATCATGTTTACACCCTAAATAAATAAATAAGTGTTGTGTATCAAGTTATTTTGTTATTTATGTGAGGGTCATATATGTTGCATATTTTAAATTAATTTATAAACATTAATATGCAATTAAAAAATAGATTTTAAAAAAAATTCATTTATTAATCACTTATTGAGTAGCTCATATATAATATCATGTGGTCTATCATTCTTTTCAAACCAAAGAGGTGTTTCCTAATGTGGTTACGTTAATATTCAAAATTGATTTCTTGGAACATATGAATTGTTTCCTCAACGGAGGACTTTCATGCATACTGAACTATTATAGGTATCATGCATATCATTTATATCACATTACTTTCCTTTAGCCTCAAATGCATAATAATCAAGGTGCATAGAGACATAATTGAGTTGGGTTCTACGTAATTATTATCATCCCTTCACAGGCTTGACACAACCAAAGGTGATGATCCTCGTTGTTAACTTAACATTTAATCAACTTAGTTGATGTAATTATAACTAGGGAAATGTCCAAAGGCAATATGCAATAAAATCCTTTGTGAAATTAACAATTGTTTTTAGTATTGCTTTGTTTGGGGGGTTTCCTAATTTTAAGTAACGAATTTGGAATTTAAGCTAAAATGTAATAAATATTGCACAAACCATTCGATTTGAACTAAACTAATTAACTTGCAAAATTAAATGCTCGCAATAATTGATAGAAATTTAAGTGTTCGGAATTTCAAAACTCACAATATTCAAAAGAAAAGAACACTTATTGAAATCAGATTGAAGGGTTGAAAGTTGAAGAATGTAAAGCTTCTAAGATGAAATTTCACAAAGCTTACAATAGTTAAAGTTACTAAAGGAAATGAATGTAGAGAAATCACTAGTTACTATATGAGTTAGATTACTACATATTAACTAACAAGAGAGAATGGGTGAATAGTGATAAAATTATATAGGAAGTAAATAGATAAATTCATAGATGAAATTGTAGAAATAAACACAAAGTGGATGATATAGAAAATACCAAAAGTTTTGGGTCTTGGGGTGAGTGGGCCCTTGCTCTCTCGTTGATCATAACGAAAAACTTTGTACTCTAATTTACCAAGGAAGCAATTTTATTGATTTAAAAATTTCTAGATCATGTAGCATAATTACAACAATACTAATGTTTCTAACTCTTAATACCATTAGTGAGGGAAGATTATATCATCCATCTTCCTCAAATGATGCCTACAAAACCATTAGAAAAATCCTTATTTAGATAGTCAGTATAGAGTTCCCAAATCATCTCCATATTTTAAGATGAAATAATGGAGAGGATTAAGGAAACTGATCGCTTCAAAGATTTGATTACAAAAAAAATGAATTACATGATCTATTCTAAAATTGGTGTTTCCTTTTTTTGGCATGTGTTGTTTTTAATTGGATGCATGTTCTAGGTAAGATTTTTTTTGCATTTTATGGTTTGTTGTCATGAGTTGGCAGGATTCTGAAATTGTCACGTGGATCTTGAAGCCAAAGGTTAGACTCTGAAGCATTTTGAAGAAACTATGAAGCATTCTGAAGAGACTCCGAAGCATTATGAGGAAACTCTAAAGTGAGATGAGGTAATCCAAAGCGAGATGTGACTCTTAGAAGCGAGATGAGACCAAGCTAAGGTACTCCGAATCCTGACAATATTTAGACTTTTGAGCCCAAAACTCTACATCCTGGACAAAATCAGTCTTTCCTTGATCTTTGCACACAAAATTGGATGTTTTTTTATGATTTTAGTTAGAACACTATGGTGGAACAAATTTACACACTAATCCAACAAAATGCATATAATCTATACTTTATATTGAGAAAAAGTCATAAAATGCATTCAAATTCAAATAAGGGGAATATAAATGATGTCATTGTTCATCCAATTAATGGGATGATTAAAAGGTAAATCATTTTGTAATTATCATGGAATCAACAGGCATGGTGACAATGATTGTTACGTTTTACATTGAAAAATACAAAAAATTGAGCATAAAGACATTATTTCTTTTGATACAAGATATTTTGATAGATATTCATCTCCTTCTCTGATACATCACTTTGTAGAGGTTTTTTATCTCCTATGAGGATCCTTCCCTTAATATATTTGTTTCTTATCCCCTATAGGTTAAATAGAGCCACAAACCCAACCACTTTTTACAACATAAATACAATATTCTGCGATAAATAAAAAGACTTAGTCAGAATAAAAAACGCATAGTGATCCTACCCATAAGGGTCTATATTTTTATGACCACCTTCAACATCAATAGCCATATGTAACCCAAATATAAAATTTCACAACACAATATTTTGTGGCCAAGGCCCAAGACTTTTGCAACCAAACTAAATTTTCAAAGAGAGTACTAAAATGTGTCAATATGGAATAAAATTCTTCCAAATCCATAGATAAGTTGCTCCATAGGAAAATTAGAGAAAAATACACAACCATATTTTGTTGTATAAATATTGTATTCCACAATAGACATATAGTATTCAACAACAAAAATACAATCTTCTTTGCAAATAAAAAACCTATTTAGAACAAGAAACCATATAGGAGACCCTCCACTCTGTGAAACAGAACAAGAAAGAAGCTTTGTTCATTAAGTTGGACATGGAAAAATCCTATGACAGAGTCTCTTGGTCTTTCCTTCTAAATATTCTCTCAAGATTTGGCTTTGGTGATGATTTTAAGGAGATTACTCTATCTTGCATCTCCACTGCCAAGTTCTCAGTCTTGGTTAATGGGACTCCTTGTGGTTATTTTAATAGCTTGCGTGGTTTAAGACAAGCTGATCTTATATCACCCTTTCTTTTCATTATTTTGGCCAAAAACCTAAGTAGAACTCTTAATAAGGCTACCATGGAGGGTAGAATCAGAGGTATCTCCCATACTATAAACTGCCAGTGGGTTTCTCATCAACATTTTTTTGGATGATACCATGTTAATAAAAGTGGCTTCTGTCCCCGAGGCCAGAGAATTCAAGAAGTTAATGATGGATTATGAGGAAGCTTCAGATCAATTTATAAACTATGGGAAAAGCTCTATCTTCTTTATCAATATCCCTGAAAGAAGAAGCATCAAAATTGCTAGTATTCTTGGTTTCTCTTCAAAAACCCTCCCAACCAAATACCTTGTTATGCTTATTGGGATGGAAAAACCAAAGAATACTGAACATAATTTCTTAATTGATAGATTTCTGAAGAAACTTGAAGGGTGGAAAGGATCGCTTCAATCTCGAGCAGGCAAAGTTATCCTTCTTAAATGCTCTATATAGAATTTACCAGTTTATACAATGTTTATCTATAGATTAGCCTCTGAGATTGCATGTAAGCTAGAGAGCATACAAAAAATATTTCTAGGGAGTAGAATTGAATCAAAAGACATAATTCCTCTAATTTCTTGGGATAAGGTTTGTTTCCCCAAAAAATTTGGTGGCCTGGGTATTAGAGATTGGACTTAAATGAACAAATCTATGCTAGCCAAAATGAGCTAGAGACTGTTAAAGGAAGATAGTGTCTGGACTAGTATCATAAGATGTAAATACTGGCCCAACCTGGCTGCTAATGAATGGTGCTTTTGTACCCAGAACTCTAATGCTTCTTCTTGCTTCTGGAAGTCCTTAAATTGGGCTAAACATGTGTTAACTGAAGGATACAAATGGCTTGTTAGAAATGGTTGCATCATTAACTTCTGGGAGGAAAAATGGATGGAGAATGTTCCTCTCAAGACTATTTTCCCTTCTATCTATAGAGACTCTGTGTCCAAATATGTGACTAAGGTGAGAGATTATTTCAATATGGATGATCCTTTAGGTCAGTGGAAAACCATATCTTGGGATCATTCTAACAACTTAGAGATCTCTGCTATTAACAACAAATTAAGAGGATTCAGGGTTCATTTTAAGAAGACCCCTCTGAAAAATTAATTTTGAATCATCAGTAAATCTCATAAAATGACTTCTGAATCATTGGCAAATTTTTGAAAAAATGTTTCTTGGTGAAGGTGATTTCATAGAGCATTGGTCCCTCATTTTTTCACATTTTTTCCTGAGTAGGTTGGAGGGGGGTTGGACGGGTGGGTTGGATGGGTGGATTGGATGGGTGGGTTGGATGGTTGGGTTGGATTGATGGGTTGGATGGGTAGGTTGGATGGGCGGGATGGATGGGAAAGTTGGATGGGTGGGTTGGATGGGCGGGTTGGATGGGTGGGTTAGAAGGGTGGGTTGGACAGGTGGGTTGGGCATGTGGGGGGTTGGACGGGTAGGTTGGGAGAGTGGGGGTTGGATGGGAATGGGTTGGATGAGTGGGGGTTGGACGGGTGAGTTAGATGCGTGAGGGTTGGACGGGTGGATTGGGTGGATATGAGTTGGATAGGGTGGGGGTTGGATAGGAAGGGATAGACGGGCAATGTTTGGTCAGGTGGGTTAGACGAGTGAGGGTTGGTTAGCTAAGGTTTGGACGGGTGGGTTGGACGGGTGGGTTGGGCGAACGAGGGTTTGGATGGAGTGGGTTGGGAATTGTTACCAATGTATTTAATGATCATTAATGATACCCCTAGAATCTATAAATACCATTTCAAGGTTCATTTTTACACTTTTATCCGTATATTTCCAGTGCTATGAGCTCTCTAATTTTACACCCAAATTTCACTTCTCCCTAATTTTAGCAATGGCTAGTACCACATCTATTCCTAAACCCAAATTTCAATACAAAAACCTCATGTGCCCACAGATTTTAGCTCTACTAAAACTAAACGATGCTCCAAAGGATTGGCTAAAAAAATCAGAATTTTTCGGGCTTGTGAACATGCCACAATTCGACACTGATACATCTGTCCTTGATTACCTACTCGCCTCTTACGATGACAAAGATGGAATTTTTTTTGTTCTTTTCATGCATCCGAAACGTCGTCAAATTTCTTTTTTCTATTGAACCGGAGGACATGCATTGGTTAACATGTTTACCTTTTGAAAATAAGTCGCTTGTTACTACAAAGGCATTCCTTACAGATGAAGAAAATTTTTTTTTGAATGTCTCATTACAATGTACAGGTTAATGGTAAGTTTATTATTTTCAAATGATTTTTTTTAACATTAGTCAACCACACAAAGGATCTAATGTTTCCTTTATGTAATTGCAACTCCTCTTAATCGATCATCCAGAGGCCTTCTTCTACAAGGTATTACAAACAAATTCGTTATTACAGTTGCTTCACTTTTTCAGTCCAAGATTTTATTACAGGGCAGATATGTAGACATTCCCTATTGGGTAGTTCAATATTTATTATGGACACTAGTAGGTCAACAATTTGATTGGTGCACTTATTTTTCCAACAGAATAAAATCAGATATCTCCCATGCCTACAAAGGCAATCGAACTAATAAATCGAGGATTGTATTTTCTTGTTGCAATTTTATTCTTGCTTTCTATAATGAAGCGTACTACGAATTGACACAGCATATGATTCCTAATGCAATCAATGATAAGATGATTGGTCTTAGTCTCGAAGAACAATAGGTAAATATTACTTTTATTGTTTACTTATTATAATGATTTCAATTTGAATATTTAAAATAAAATAATAATTGTATGATTTTATTTTGCAGAGAAAAATTATAGCTGCAGCATCTCATAAGGAGGCAATTGCTAGAGGTAAAGCCCCTCCAGAGGTCTCTGTTGATTCTGACATGGATTCAATAGAATCAATAACCAGTAAGACCTCATCAAAAGTAACCTAGGGGTTTGATATGCACAACACATTTACCATCACATTTAACTACATGTATGAATAAGGAAGTTATCTTTATATATAAATTACAAATTCAAACAATTACTATAGATTATTTATTCTAATATTTCTAATGATCTTTTCTACATGTATTGTATTCAGAAACTATTAAGATGGATGACGAAGATCAAACTCATTCTGAGTATGGAGATCAAAATATCACGATCGTGTCTCTGTCTATGCGAGGTATATTGTACGGTAGTTTGATTTGCATGTTTTATTTCCTTACAATTTTTTAGCATTTACAAAGACCAACCATTATATTCGAACAATTTGTTGTTTGCTTCATGCAGGTAATATGGCTTCAGGTCATTTTCCGCTTGCAATGAGGCCACCAATTCCTCTAACATGTCAAGTACAAACACAAAGGAAGACTTCAGGAAAGAATATTAGGTTTCCTGCAGAGTCAGCAGGAACAATTCATCCTGCTACAACTGAATTTCCTAGGCTGTCACTAGGTGGGTTTTAAGTTTAACAACCACACAAATTTTCAACAACATTGCCCTTGATGAGGAGTATTTAGGCTTCGATAGTGGGGTTGCAGCCAAGAGTAATTGTTTTGACAGCCACGACATGATTCAATCTACTCCGCCTTAACAATAAAATGTGCATGGAATATAGGGTAGTGACTCTCCTCCTCCCCCAAGGGTTGCTCCACAAACAGATGATGAAAAACACACTTTATATTAGAAAATCTGATATCAGATAGCATGGGGGCAATAATTCAAGAGGTTGTAATGTCTGATGTGGATTTGGTGTGGTCTTGGGAAAGGAGAGATTTTTTTTTGATAAAATAAATAAACACAAGATACCATAATCATGCTCAAAGGCATTCATTGTTCACTGCCATAGAGAGCCAACCAACATGGCAGGATGTTTTGCTAAACAAAGCTCAATCAGGGAAAATTTCATATAGTAATGATTACAATGATGAAATTGTAGACATAATGCTAAATAGGTTGGAAAATCTCAATGCTGAAGCACAAACTTACTACAACAAATGGTCTAAAGACAAGACTAATGTTTTAATAACAAATGCAAAAAAAGAGAAATCTATTGTGAGTGGGCATTTACTTTTACATGAAAAACTAAAAAATATTTGATATTATAACCACTACAATATTTTTTTTTCATATTATTTGATAGACTAAAAATTTAATATTTCTATTTTACAGGGAAAAATATGAAAAATTAAAGAAAGAAGCAGCTGTTTTTGAAGCACATTTGAAGAATGCCCAAAAAAAACCTGAATTCTTTTATACAATTGAAGGAAAAACTCATTGTTATTAATAAACAAAATAATACATTGAGAAAGATAATAAAGGAGCATAATATGGATCCATAAGTCTTACTGAAGGAAAAGATAGATGCAAATGCAACACTTTTGTTTGTAGGAGATGTAGCGAGGGAGGAGATGAATATACTAGAAAATATCAACACTGTAGTAGGAGATCTTTAGGCATTAGGAGTTATTCCTCCATCTCTTATGTAGGAAAAATAAAAACCTTCACCCGCATCATAAAATTTGATAAGTTAGTTAAGTTCACCATGTGACAGGTGTGTTGTCACAATTTTGACACTAGCGTAGAAATTAAAATATAGTGGCCAGCCCTTTTTTAGTTTTTATTCCGTGTGGTAGACGTAAGGGAAACTATGATTTTGAATCATAGGCAGAAAAGAGGATGACCTCGTAATGTGTCCTTATATGGCAGAACCTATCCGAAAGCTTTGAGATGTTATAACAACCCCTTTTTTGAATTGTATTGGCTGATAATGCTTTATGAATTTTGTATATTTCATAAAGTAATCCGCCACATGAGAAATCAATTTCATATGAAATTTGGAAGTTATAATTGTATAATGTTACTATATATTAATAAAAAGTATGTTTCTTTTCTATTGTTTACATAAATGTTGCTTAAATTTACACTATTTTGTTTCATTACATTTCTGAATTCTTACAGATGTAAAATAAATAAATTAACAGATATAAAAGACAAATGTGTTCTTATTTCAGTCTGAATTTGAAAACCAAACATAAAAAACAAATGACATAATTGAAACAAATAATGACATTGCTACAATGATGAAGTATCAAATAATGACAAATATAATATTGCATTTATTGAAAGTTGTAATCATTGAATGAATTACATAATTATTCTCAATAATGTATAGAAGAAATGAAATCTATGTGAATTCAAACAGTCCTGGAGCAACACTTTCATTTTTGTCTTGGAATTCAACTGTAGCATGATTTATGGATGTGTCTTGATCCCCTGTTTCATGTAGAATATAACTTACTCCTCTTTTGTCTATTAGTGAATTCCACAATGCCAGTGCTCTATCATAAGGAAAAGACTCCACTGAGTAACTCGATACATACAATCCGAGACAAATTTCAAGATTCCTATCTAATCTGTTTTGAACTTTTGACTTTAAAAAGGATAGTGCACTGAAAACCCTCTCATATTCCACAGAACCCGTAATCATTGCTTGACAGAGATCATATAAATTAATATACTCACTCAAATATTCACTTAGAATACTACTAGAATAGATATCCTTCCAAATCCTTTTCATGGAACTATAATCCTATGGGTTTTGTAGAAGATGAACTTGTCATATCATTGTGTTAGCAAAATCTATTGACTGTGAACTAAGTAGTTTTCTTTCCAAAATTCCTTCTACTGAAACTCCATTTACCTCTACAGTCTTACAGAAATGATTAGTAAGATCACCCATGTTTTTGACAAATAAAGGACTGATAGATGTATAAGGTTTTCCGCCAGAAAATTTTCAGAACTGCAGATTTATAACTCCCCATTGCTTCAAGTATTTTATCATTTTTGAATCTTTCCCCAGATCTCTTTAGCTAACGATTCAGAGATCTTTATCAACTTATTCCTAGTTTTGATTAATACTGCATCATTTAAATTTCGTGTCACTTTTACTTCTTCTATTTCTGAGTTAGCCATATCAATTCTTTTTTGGTACGTATGAAGTGGAATCTCTTTTCCATGTGTTGTTATACACAGATGATCATTTATATTGTACTTTAAGCAGCGCCTAGAAATTTTCAAATCTGTCAATGCATTCCAGTTTTCAAAAGTAGCAACCTGAAAACTCCCATAAGAAATATATAAACTTTCTAGACTCCAGCAAACACGTCTTCTGAGTCTTATAAAGTTTGTAATGTAGAAAGAATGATCTTGAGCATTCTTCATTAAAAAATTAAGCTCCCTCAACATGGGAAAAATACCGCAAAGTGTGAGTAAAGTTTCCTATGTCAGTTATACGGTACAATAGATCTTTAGCTTTATCTACATCCCTGTGGTATTTAAACATAAATCCTGTCAGTGAAGGATATTCATCATATATTCTATAGATAGGTTCATACATAGATATCCATCTGGTATCTACATCTTTGAGAAGTTTTTTCCCCTCTGTTAGTCCAATAATTTTATTTTGAAATTTTAAAAATCTCTTAGGACTGCAAGAATAATAGACATGGATATCATGTATAAATTCCTCCACTTTAGCTACATTTTCAAATGTTCTCACAATTTTGTATGCAAGATTCATTCTATGAGCCATGTAGTGGACAACAACCATATACAGAGCGATACCTATCTGAATTCTAACACACAGACCATTTCTAGCTCCCTGCATTATAGCTACACCATTGGTTCCGACACAAACTAATTTTGTTACAATGGCAAAGTCATCCATTCCGGTAATATCCTTCAGATTTGATACCACCAATTTATATACATTCTCAGAATTGCAATTCTTTGTCATTTTATGAATTTCCAAGAGGTGTGGAGTCCTCATTTCATTAGTAAATGTGTAAACATGAAAACATATCCATGAAGTATTATTGACTGTGGTAACCTCATCTAAAGAAAGGGAAATATACTTTGCCTTTTGAACACACAGTTTCATATCCTCCTTCTCTACCAGATATAGACATTTTACAATCTCCTTACCGCTAGTATTTGACCAATGAGATTGTGGAACATTCTTTAAAACAATAACTTGATACAACATTCTATTTCTCTCCAAAATCTGACATCGGTCTTCCCCCTTTTCATTATATGAAATACAGTTGCAAATTGAATACCCTTTGCTTGTATTTCTACCTCCATAGCTTTGCTCAATTTTGCAACTATGGTCCCCACCTTTTTCATTTACATATTTGATACATTTTTGTTCCTTTTTGTACTCTTCTGTGTATTTGACATGTAGACAATCTTTTGCATATTTCCATTTATGTGTTTTGACTATGCTGCCATCCTTGAGCTTTTGGGAAATATATATTTTCCCACAGTGTTTTTCAATTGTGTCTAGTTTGAGCTACATCATGTGATCCTTCCCCTATTTCCAACCACATATTTTGCATCGACATTGTGTTGGAACATCATTACAATTTTCAGTGTGCATAGGTTTAATAAAAGGATATTTTGTAACCCATTCAAATTGGAGTTTCCTTCCAATTGTCCAGTTTGCCATCTTTCTTCTAACATATATATACATATATTTATATATATATATATATATATATATATATATATATATATATATATATATATATATATATATATATTCCTTAGGATTCAACTTCTGCATCTGGGCTGTTAGCAGAAATATTTTGAATCTCATGTCTCCTCTTTCTAGAAATAGACCTTGGAGTAAAAGCTTCCTCTGTTGGTGTATCCTGGGAGTTCGATGAATTTTCCTGTACTTCCATTTCATCAAGGGAAAAAATGTTTTCCTCAACCTATATTGGATCATCAATATCTATAAATTGATTATTCTGTGAAGGAATTTCTAAAAATTCTGCAAATAATTTTATAAAATTGTTACTTATATAGTATTAATTTTATCTATAGTTAAATTTTTTCAGAGTACAAGAACAATATCATAAACATAATTATTAAATTATGTTACATAAAATAACCAGTAAATGACACTTAACGCATACCGATATTTTCAGCCGAAGTAGAAATTGATTTTGTCTTTTGTGATTTTCCAAAATAGCCAAGCAAAGTATTGGCACCTTTTTTTGAACTTATTGAATTTGTAATCTTTTTGACATGATTTATAGTATCCATGACTGCTTACTACTTAGGGCCTTATGAGTGGCTTTTATGTTCTAAGGCTCTAATAATGGACGGTAAAGGGTTGGATAACTAAGGGTTGGACGACTAGGGGTTGGATGACTAGGGGTTGGATGGCTAGGGGTTGGACAGATAGGGGTTGGATGGATAGGGGTTGGACGACTAGGGGTTGGAATTCTCAGGTTGGATGGAATTAGAGTTGGACATTTTAGATTATAGAGTATGTCGGATCAAGGCTAGACAACTTAGAGTTGGATGCCTTACGATTGGACGGATCAGATTTTAGACTTCAGTGTTGACGGCTGATATGCTTACTTCAGTGAATATGCACACGATATGATTCAAAATGGTGGCAAATTACATTCATAACCTCTTATATATGTGTAAAATCTAGGTGAAAGGAATAGTATAAGGGACATGTCGGCAATTTTTTTTGGCGAATAAGTTGGCTCTGAAGAACAAAATATTCACCAATTCAAATTTCCATAATCCTCAATTTTTGCGAGTTTACGAAAATTCACCACTAAAATTTTCACTGAGAGGAGTTATTATTAATAGAGAGATTCCTGTTGAAGATATATTATATTGGTCTAAGGAAGAAAATGGTATTTTCTTAGTCAAAAGTGCCTACTGCTCCTTCTTTCATGAGGAGGAGATAGATGATAATTTTAATTGGGGGAGCATATGGATCAAAGAATTAATCCCCAAGATTAATATGTGTTGGTGGTTGGTTATCCATGATAAGATTCATACTGTTGGCAGTATGAACAAGAGAAATTTCCACATGGTTAATGGATGTGTTTTGTGTGAATCGGATTGTGAATATGCTTCAACACCTATTCCTAAACTGCCCTTTCCTTGTTTCGGTTAGGGAAACCATCCTTAACATCTTTGGTGTCAACTAGGTCTTCCCGGATTTCATAAAATTGTTTTGGATCCGATGGACTAGTCATTTTAAGAGCCAAGGTCTGAAGTTCTTATGGATTTTCTCTATAATTCATTTGGCCTGGGAAATATGGAAGGAAAGAAATAAAATAATCTTTAAAGGGGAAAAAGAGTCCCATGTTAAAATATGAGCCTGTTGTGTGAGATCCATCCTGAATAACTTTTTTATCTTGAACTCCCTAAAGAAGTCTTTCTCTCAACAGGAACTTTGTTTCTCCATGAAGTGGGGTCTAGGACCTTCTACCCTTAGGCTCCTGGGTCTAAACCCTAGACTTAATGGATGGGTCAAACCTAGTAAGGAATTTTTAAAATTAAATTTTGATGGAGCCTCCAAAAGTAATCCTAGGTGTGCTGGCTATGGTGGGGTCTTTCATGATTCTGAAGGAATTTTTATTCCTAGATACTTCTACAATTTGGGCACTCAAACAAATAATGTTGCTGAAGTTGCTGGGGTCTTTTGGGGTCTATCTATAGCTCTCCAACACAACTTTGTTAATTTGCAAGTGGAAGGTGATTCCCTGAACATAATTAACAACATAAATAAGGAATGCCCCATATCTATTGCCAATTTTATCTCTATTAAGAGTATTAAGAAAATGGCCCATTCTTTTAATTTCATCTCCTTTAAACATGTGTATAGGGAAGCTAATGCCGTGGCAGATTTCTTTGCTAACATGGGGGTTAATGGGCATGATTTTAAAGTTTTGAGGAAGATTGAAATTCTTGGTCCCAAGGTGCGGGAACACTTATTAAAAGACACTAATGCACATGTATAAGGTCTCTTCATGGAAGGACTATCCTGTCATGATTTTTTGATGTATGATGAATTGGCATTTTTTTCTCAATTATGAGAAGACCGGGGTGGTGATTTGCACATATTTTTGGAGAACTTTATTTGACAACCGCTACTATAGAATCATTTTGTGGTGTGAGAGTAAGCTCTCGGCTCTCTGGTTTCTGAGTCATTTTGTGAAGAGGCCTTTGTTGTTTAGTGGTATGGGTGGGCATCTCATAAGGAACGAACCTACTAACCTTGCTAGGGTCACTCCTGATGCTATGTCCCTGTTTGATAGCAAGGGTTTTAACCCCTTTTCTAAAAATATTTGAAGGGCACTACGAGAATCTTAGCAAAGACTTTGCTAGTGCTTGAGATAGGTGACCAAAAAAGGTGTTATTTTGGATATGAAAGGGATCAGTCTGGAGATCACTATGGATTATGTGGCTAGAGTTATGGGCATTCCGGTGCTTGGTAGAGAGGTATAAAAACTGAAGAAGGAAGCCTCTGAAGAACTGAATATGTTTCTTAAAGGTAATGATAATCTCACCTCCCATTTCGCTGGCTATCTTAGAATGTCTTTACCTAAACCCTTAGATGAGGTCGCTCTCACCTTAATTCAATTCTTAACCCTGGAAGGTCACCACAAATGTACCTATCCTTACCACCATCCCAATGCTAAACCATTTTAGACAGGGGCAGGATTTTAGTTTCCCCTATTTCTTGTATGTTATCTGTGTGCCTCTGTCTAACAATTTAAATTGCATAGGATCCTTGTCCCTCTCCACCAGGGATTTATCCTTGCCCTTATCAAAAGGGCGGCCCTAGACATTGATAAAAATGGTGCTCTCAAGTTGGCTTTGGAAGCTTATGCGGATGATTCAGAGTCTATTTTGGAGGAGGATTCGAGTGATGATGAGGATTCTTTGGATGGAAACACGAAAGAGGATGGGGTGGAGGTGGTTTCGGCCCAAAACCTATAGGACCTGAAATCGAAGTAGACCTTGAACACTGAGCTGAACACTAAGGGCGAGTCTATTAAACAGGGTACCCTGACTCCTATAAGTGCTCAATTAGAACATCACTATGAAGCTATGGGTTGGGTCAGCTGAATCAAAGGGGACAATCACTTAGCTAGGATGGTTGCTGATATTGATGAACTCAAGGGGGACATGCAGCTCACTAAGATCTCGGTCTAGTTTCCTTTTAATGATGGGCACAAGATGAGGGAGTAGGTGCAGGAAGCTGTTAGCAATGGGAAGGGTGGCGAGATCGAGATCTTAAAGGCCAACTTGGGGGCCATTACCAGGGATATGGATTAGGTAAAATCTATCCTCTATAGCTATATGGAATGGAGCATCGTGACTATTAAGTCGACCCTGTTACACCTTAAAACTCTGGGGAAACTTGCCAATTCTTATTGTGCTGTGGATAGTCAAGGAAGGAAATGGAAGGTGACCCTGGATGGTTTAGACCTGGGCTATTTGGCTGTTTTTAATTGATGTTATTGCTAAAGAATGGGCTAAGGTGCTGGAGGGGCTTGAAAAATCCTACAAATGAATTTGGTATGGGGTGTTCTATTTTTTCAATGCCTTTGTTTGTTAGTTTTGTCGATGTTGTTAGTTCTGTCGATGTTGTTAGTTGCACTATGATTTTTTGCTGCTATTCGTTTCTCTTATTGGGCTCCTAAGTGCACTTATTACCATGAAATTTTATACTATGGTGTTTTATGTTATTATAATTTTTCTTAATCTTCTCTCATGGAGCTTTCTGGTTGTATGGGATAGGGTCCCCCTTAACCCTCTTTTTACCACTAATAAAAAAAAACCTATTTAGAATTAATAACCCCAATGTGATCAAGCTTATCAGGGTCTTTTTTCTAACCACCTTCAACACACAACCCTCATCTCCCTCACTAATCTACTTCCTTCCAACACACACCCTAGATTTTGTAAGAGATTTACCCCGGGTCTAAAATAAAAATTACCCCTATTGAACTCTCTTCAAACCCCTTTAGAAACCCTTAATCTTAAATTTATACCTAAATCATAGATGGTGGGACATATTTAAATACATTAGGAATCTTAAAAAAAAAACCAACTACCAAAATCCCCGAGTCTCATCCCATAAATATCTAAGGAAAAAACCAAACTTAGTAGGAAGAAGAAAAGGTTCGGTATCCCAAGATAAAACATTCCTTGGTTCTAAGGGAAAACTAGACCCAACACTTTCTAGATCTAGTGAAACTAAAGGATGAAAAAAAACTTGACTAGAAGTTAGATAAGTACCATTTGAAGAAAAAATCAAATCCCACTTTATTTCCCAAAGTATAACACATGGAAATGGGAGCAAAAGAGAATAAAAAAGGGAGAAAACCCTAATAATTGCAAAAAATATATCTCTACTCATTAATCCTCTATATCCAAATCCATCAAATCCCCCTATGTGATATCTTGATCTAGAAATTCTCCATCCTCCACATAATTGGTTCTTTCATTCCATTTCATTGCAATCAAACGACTCCTCATATGTCAATATGAAATTCTTTATAGGGGGGATTCAAATGGCCAAATATTCCCTAGGTTGATCCATCACCCCCCCAAACCCTATGTAACAATAGTGCTATAGAATTTTTGTTGAAGTTTTAAATAAGTGCACACCCTAATTCCTTAAAACCCTCCTCAAATATCCAAATACAAAAAGTCTCCCTTATCCTCCACATAATCAATCATTCACTCCCTTTCCTCACAATCAACTAAATTTGCCTCTACCCTTTGAACCTTGATATCTAGATCCACCAAATCTGCCTTCACTATATCCAAGTCCAAAAAGTCACCCTCCTCATCCATATAATCATTCCTTCTCCCCATTTCCTCACAATCAACCATCTCCTCACATATTGATAAAAAATACCATTTATGATGGATTTGAATGTCCATAAATGTCCTAGGTTGTCCCATAGCCCCTAAAACCCTATGTCATGGAAGTGTTATGGAATTGCTACGAAAAATGTTGTGGAAGTGTGCATCCATATTTCCTCAAAACCCTACTCTACTTGTTTAAAAACCTATTTTCCATGATTATATAGTTATTTTCCTTCATTTTATCAAAATTTAAAGCATTTCCCATGATTATGCTTGTTTTTACCATATCCCCTAAGCCTACATTAACTTTAAAGTGAGGAAAACCTAATCATGGGAGAAAAATGTTTGTAAGTTTGCAAATATTTAATGCAAGTTGTAATAAATTAGGGGTTCCTCCTTCTCTAGGTTTCCTTCATAAATAATTTTAATTCATTCTTCATTTAGTCAAGTGTTCAACTTCACTTATCAGTTTTTATCTCTTGGAATTCATTTTCCAATTTGGATCAACCGATCAAATATTTGTAACCTAATCTCTCAAGGAGATATTATTAATGAAAGTATATTTTTCAGTTGTAATAACCTAAATTTGGATGGTATTTGGCAATTATCCTTTAAATTTATTTTAACCCAAATGTCATTGTTAACTTAAATGTCTAATTCCTATATGTATCTCACTCAATTTTACACTACTTGGCAACTATATCACACTTTTTACTCATCCTTGGTTGGTCAAAATCCTAGTTTACAAATATATACACATATTCAAAACATCTATCCTCCTTTTCTAACTAACACAATTTAGTTTGCACCTTAGTAGGATGAAGTCTCAAATGATGGAAAAAACTGGTAGACAATTTTATCCTAAGGTGGATGGTTTTTTCTCTCCACTCTCTTAAACGATCACTTTTTCAAATGCATAACTTAATTTGGTCATCCCAATGTCAATTTTAGAGTGAAAACCTTTCAAAATAGTCACCTATAAAAGAACTACACCACCCATACAAAGAGCCTTTTCTCTCACATATTTGGGGACTACTTAAGAGATCACAAAAAATACCCAATTGTTAAATAAATCTCTCAAGTACATATAAATCACTAATCCTATATACATCTTGTACATATGCACTAGGAAATTTAAAAAAGATATATTCTACACCAAATATCATTGTCAAAGGCCATAGGTCCATTTTAGGATCTTGTCAATACATTGTTTATCATACAAATTTGTGCATATTCACTAGGAGGGAAAACTATGTGAGACTCGATCCCTCTCTAGATCTATTAGATAGTTTAACACTCATCACACCACATAGGTAGGGGTGGGGTCAATCCAGCCCAATTAGGCTGAGCCCGTCTTTTCAAATTTTCAAAGTAGAGAACTAGGGTTTGAAGAAGGAAAAGCCCTAATTCGTTGAATCTAGTGCACAATTGTGATCATAGATTTTTGAACACACAATATGAACCAAATCTAAAGACATAGAAGATCAAAGTGCCAAAATTAGTAATTCAGATAAATCTCGCAACATGAGAAAACCATTCGCCACTAGAGGAAAAATCTACCCAGATAAATTTGTCCTACAATAGGTGAATTCATGCTCCCTTCAATTTCAACTTCCCAAATTTCTAAGACAACTCAACGACACTCTGCACAGACATGTTAGTACACTAATTCAAATTATTGCTTACTTTGTCTCATCTTGGTTTGGGTGTGTATGCATTCAGAAACCCTAGCCCTAACTTTTAAATATGAATTTTCTAGAGTCAAGTATAAGATTGTATAATTACAATACATGAATATAAGATCTATGCGATTTATTATCATTCATTCCATATTTCTGATTTTGAACTCATATTTATACATAGTAATTAATCTTCATTAGGAAAACCCTAGTTTTGATATTATATTTTGGTAAACCCAACATTTTAAATTACATGCATCCTACGACTTCATGCCTTACCCCTAAGGTTTTAGATTTCATTTTATATGGCTTGGTATTCAAATTAATAAGATATATTTTTCTATATTTCATGATCTAAAATGATTTTAACCCTTTAACCTATGATTCATTCTTGATACCCATTTTTAGGGCCTCCTTTTAGGGTTCTTTATAGGTCATAAAATCTTTCAAATTAAATCTCAATCATAAATAATATATTTGGAAAACCCGTAGATGTTTTCTCACTATTGTCAAGGTACACAAAAACCCATTTATTCATAATTCCCCAAGAATCTTTTGACATTTAGACATATTTGTTTTCATTGAAATGGACTAAACATGTGAAGTATGGATTTATTTTCAAAACTAACATATTTTTTATTACTTCGAGATGAAAAAAAATATCTATTTTTTTTTTTTAAATATTCACCATATTTTAAAAATAATTATTTAATCAACAAGACAATTTGAAATTAATATAAAACACTTATGGACATATACATCCACCCTTAATGGTTCCATGTTATCATACCTCATTTTATTAGCTTTTGGATTACTCTTATAGACCTTTATGTCCATTTCTTTGTTAGATGTATTAGACCTAATCACAACTTCTTCTCCACCAACCTCACATATAAAATAACATTTTCATAGTCTCGTTACATGTCATGGATGCCAATATTTACAACACATAATTGATGAGATTAGAAAACCTGTCACCCAAATAACTTTAATATTGAGTAAATTATGTCAAATCATGAAAAATAGACAAACTTATTTTGAATAGAACCATTAAAGATAATTACATATGTGTGCACATCAAAGATAAAACCTAAATACAAATATATATTACCCCTACATTTAGTACATTCAAGAAGATTCATATATTATTACATTTACTTGACGATGATATTATCACATTATCTGCTACTTAATATCACCCTACATATATAGTACACCAACATCCATTTTGATATTATCATTAAACTAATATGAATGATATAAACAAGTTTTATGCTTTACAATAACATATTTTAGTACCACATTACCATAGATCAAGATAATGAAACAAAACAGCATGTACAAAAGTGTTTCTCAAAAGAAATCCACATATTGGTAAATTATCTAACCCTATACCCATTTTATAATTCTAGGGATAAGTGGAAAAAAAATTTCACTCTAGATTTTGTTTAATCTGACCTATGTCATACATAAGAGGCATAATACATTGCACAATGTATAGGTAATAAATATCAGGCTTTATGTTCATCTTCATAGATAAATGTTATACCTAAATTCTAATCACCTAAACAAGATACAACTATAGTAAGACCACCACAAAAGTAAGTTCCTAACGTAGACACTAGAAAACAAACCTTACGCCTAAGGTCTCCTATTAATAAATAATTACAACATCATAAAACACAATAATTTCAAAATAATCCCACAAAAGAAACTATTTTTTTTATAAAACCCCACCAAAAACATGATAAAAAACACCTCATCATTCATTTACTAATCCATTAGCTTACTCACATTTAATGTTGTCCATCCCAACATACCCATTTGTATGAAAAATGCACTATGGAACCTTATCATATCATCCATCCATGCACATTACACCCACATGTGTCACCATTTTCCTAGGCACTCAAAAACTATATAACACTACTCACCCCCATCCATTTCAAACCTCTTGAATATTTGTGCACTAGGAGCCTATACATGATTTATTTATTCCTTCCTCACATATTTCAGTTTTTTGGGTTTTGAAGACGTGAAGATAGACCAAAAAGGACTGGGTGAAAATTGTTGCATAACTATGTTTTAGTAAATATTCCAATACAAATGTGAATCACACAATGTGATTAACTTGGATTGCGATGTATGTATGATTTACAGTGAATCGCAGTTGTGATTTTCTTGTGATCTAAATCAGGTACACTATATCATAGTTTCATGCACTATTTTATCATTTTCACTTTAATAAAATGTCTTTTATCTCCTTAAGATGGTTAGGGGTATGAACCGAGGTATGTCCTCTAATCACCAAAAACTACTAACATTTTTCCTAGTGTGTGTGTGTGTGTGTGTGTGTGTGTGTGTGTGTGTGTGTGTGTGTGTGTGCAAGTTATAGATTTAGATCTTGAAGAGTTTTACCCAACTTTATTCCATTGAAAGAACCCATAATTGTCCTCGTCTCAATAGAAGCGGTAAAACCATTTTGTTTAGTAGTATTGATTTGAATATTTCTATATCAACTAATACATCTTGTAGATGATCAAAATATAGGAATACATTTTGGCAACCATAGTGGGACTTCCATCTATTGGTTCGTGGGTAACTCTTTTCATTTCTCTAAATATAAAAGTGTTGTCTTTAGGGTTTTTTAATATTTTCAGTTTAGTTTTATTTTTCCACTATCACCATTTCTATTACAGGAACTAACACTTAGTTTTGCAGACCTACTCCTCCTTCATTTAAAAATCATCGTATCACTCCCGCAAAAAATTGTGTTGCGATTTATCTACCAAAAAATATAACAATCTAGCTTACATCCCCATCTAGTTGCAGACTGATTCATTCTGTCATTTGATTTTCTGCAAAAACATAAAAAAATACTTATTTGACTTCTTAAGGGAAATAATTACATAATGAATACACTATTAAATATGCACTCTTCGGATCTCATGTACACATATCCACCTCACATAACTATGGGACAGTACTTGGGCTCTAATGCCCTAAAACTCATTGTTAGGAGTACCACAGAACATCCTCCAAAGTAACAGGTACATTGAGAGGACTCCCCAGTGAAAAGGGTAAACATCACTAACACCATGATTGACATAGTTCCACCCGTGATCGTAGACCCACTATTTTCCATGGTAACATACCCCATCGTGATTGATCAAGGACATAAATTCTACGACATATCACCACACTCATTCTGATGAATGGTACTTGTTTTGATAACATCCTGGTAACTAGAGAGAGATCCTCTACATAGGTAGACAACCACTATACCGGATCCCATATTTCAACATAATCAATACAATAAAAAACATTATCACGATCAAAACACCTCATTTCAATAGCTCACCCACCCCTCTAAGTCACATCTGTGACTGTTTGTGTTCTTAACAATCGGCTCTACCACAGTTCCATATCCATTTCTGATACGTCATTATGAGTCCATTTTTTCCCCATCTCAGTTACAAGCATGAATGCCACTATAGCGACTAGCCTGATTTGTCACATTTCTACCCCCTTTCATTAACCCCTAACACTATCATAACTTTGCATTCACATTTCGTCACCTCACCCGCTTTAATGTTATAGCGATCTCACCTAGTTTTTCCCTATCCAGTTACAAGGCATGTGACTCGCCCTGCAATTTTCTATAGTTAACCACAATTTTCCCACTAATTATGCCATTCTAGTCATCCATATCATTCGACTGATTCCTTTTCCCAACTCATTGTGTGCTTCACTATGCACCTAACCATGTAATTTTCCACTAAACCACATTTTAGTACATTATATCAACTGGTTTCAACACGCTCTATTTTTCCCTAGAGCCAGTGCTCTGGTTATGACTCCCCATCTTGTTACTTTCCCCGTCCATGCCTACTCATAATCCCTTGTGACCCCATCTAGTCATCCCCTTATCGCTCCGGTCCCTTACGTGCTTTAGTCTTTCCCCTTATCACTATGATAGGTTTATGTGCTCTGGTCAGTCCCTTTATAGTGGACTTTATCACATGCTCTGATCCCCATCCATTTTATCTGTCTCCACTCAAGTACCTAGTCACATATACGAATGCCTTGCACCTTGTAGACCACCCTATTACGTACTCTATTCCTTTATTCCCATTTCATCTAGATCCATAACCCAATAACCCACCTATCACTATAGAGACCGACTTGACCCATGACTCACAGCCTATCAGTTGACTACCTGTGACCAACTTACATTGACCCTATAACCAGTTCATGCAAAGTAACTAGTATGGCCCTATAACTTAACTCATCCCCTACCCATCAATCATAGTCGTTATAGTGACCAATAGCCTCTGCACCTGTAAATATCCATTCACATAATGACTAGCCTCTAACAATCAAATATATATGTCTATAACGAAGTCACCTCTAAAAATAAATAGTCAGTTGCTATCACATGAGTGTGTTAACCTCTAATAAACAACAGGAGTGTACTATAGCGACATTGGCCTCTAACAAAAAAATAGCCAGCCACTATAGCGACTGACCATCTTGGTCCATTAGATCCCCTTGCATCAATCTATATTCACACCCAAGTCACCATTGTATCTCCACCCCTTGATCACATGGGGCTCATTTCTTCACATTGGGCTTGCACACATTTCTAACTTGGGTCTACTCATGCTCATCCACGTTGGGATTAAACGCTCTCTACCTTAGGCTTGTGTGCCACTTCTGTCAAAAATTGGGATGGTTAACCAAAAAAAATTCCTATTCACACTTTTGTACTCGCTGCCTTGGGATCATGCACACTTCCCCCCATTGTTCTCCATCTTTCCCTCATACACATGTTTATGTCTTGGTTGTGTGTACTCTCTTCCTTATACCCTCATGTCCTTTCTTCGAGCCCCTTAGCTCACACTCCACTCTCCTCCATGTGCGTTCACATGTGCTCCCCATCGTTCAGTTGTCCCCCACTTACCCCTTTTACCTATTGTCATTCCCTCATGTCAATTTACTCATTCCACATGCTCATTCTCAACCCCAACATTGCAACCATTAAACAACATCAATCTGCATTACTCAATTTTGAATCCCAACACTTGGTGGGACCTTCCACCCATTCTCACCATTATCACAGTGATTTTCAATGATTCTATCCACCCCATGACACCACACCAACCTTATCCACCACATTTCAAACCTTCCACATTTGAAAAATTCAATGGAACTAAGGACCCCACAACACCACTTACATTTATTTATTACACATGCCACCTTATTCAACATGATGATGCACTCCTCTTACATGCACCTTCCCAATTTACATCTCATTAGGGTAAACACTTGATTGGTACTTCCACACCTTCCATAACATAACATTTACACATTCACAAAACTTGTTGTATGCATTCTTATCCCACTTATCCATCCATATTGCACCCAAAGAAACACTAAGTTGACCTTCAACATGCTTTGACAATCCCATAATGAGTCTATGCATTGACTTTGTTCAACATGTTGGGATGTGATCATTCACGCACCTCTCATTTCCACTCCCATAATCCAAGCTCATTGACCTCTTTTCTAAAATTTTGCATCCCTCACATTTCACACCACTTACAAAATTCATCCACTACACACTTTCGATGAGGCCATATATATGCTACACAACAATGCCTCAAGGATGTCCATCTTGGTCTTCTCTCCTTCCTTTATACACATGTTTTCCGTTTCTCCCCACCTACTACACCATCACACTTACATGCTTCACAATGTCATCCAACATGGATCCTCCTCACATATCATCTCCACTCTACACCCACATCTTCACATTCATTTCATTTTACTAAGGCTTATTACTTCATCCAAACCTCTCGCAAATTCACTCCATTGATCTGAGTCAATTTCTTCCATTCTCACACAAGTTACTTGATGTGACAATTTGATCATCTCCCACCTCATACCACCCCCACCATTATGGCATTCCTATCATGAAACAGGTGTGCCTATAATCATATGGACACATTCATTCCACTGATTCATGTCCCCAACTTCGAAACATACATTCAATATCTTCTTGACAAATGGGTGACATTGATGTCAACCCTCCATCTCCTCTTAACTTAACTTACTAACACTCAATCCACTCACTTCACACATTACTATTCCCACTTCTTCTTCACCATGTTTCATGTCTCCATCATCTGAACTCATCATTTCCCACTACCTCTCAATCATCATGTATACACCTAGTGTCTCATCATCTAAATCAACCACTCTCATAATCCATCATCATCATCAAGTGCTTCCACCTTGGACATCACATCATTCATCATAGTCCTTCTCATCCTCATCACCCCCCTTCTACAATATATACCATCATTTCATCTATCCTCATCCCCTTGGATCCTTATTTTCTACCACATCTATGCTTTCCACCAATACTTGGATCTTATGATTCTATCATACCACTCCAGCCTCATCTAACTCATACACTTGCTTTTATCATATACTACCTTGATGTGACGCTTCACCAACTACCAATATCAATTCACTCATCACTTCACCTATTTTGTATACCTATTTCCACATGCATATTATTTCCTTCATCATCACTCATTCAAGGAACCCTTATTGCTACCTGACACCCCCATTACATCATTATACCATCTATTACATCCATTCACTCTCGTCTTGCATCTATTACCCCATCATTCATATCCACATAATTTTCCCATGTTCTTCCTTCACAAGTCACATACACTTTCTCTCATTGTCTTTCACCTATTTTAGAGCATTCTTCCACACATTTTCTTGTCTCCATCACTCACTCGTTTAGGACACCTTTATTATTACTAGCATCCTCCTTCTTTCACATCATCTATCATGACCATACTAACCATTTTTCTTACACATTTTCCTCAAAATCCTCCTTCACCTTTAATTACACTTTCACATCATTTTTATTTTCTCCCACATTCTCATTTTTTTGACATTCCACTCTTACATACCCCTTCTTATTCTATGCACATCATCTTCTCATCACACCCATTCATCACAAGACCACACCCTTGGCTCTCACACTTCCTTCAGACATCAATATGTTTTCCACTCCTCATTCCACCTGACATCATCACTAGCACCATGCTTCATATCACTTTATCTTCTACCATTGATCTATTTTCATGTCTCATCCTACAGACATTACCAAACATTAACCACACTTCAACATATTTCTTGTTTTCTTCATCCCCACACTTACGTCCTCCATTCACTATCATCTTATGGATTCTATTTGGCATCATTTCTTCACTCATCATCCACATCATTCAATCCAATCCTATTATCTACCTCATATATGCACTTACTCCTTTACATCATGTCTCTTATTCATCTGGTCCCTATGTGGACTAGGGGGACTCTCATTTTTCTTCACTACCATATTTTACATGCTCCATACATTCCTCTTCTTTTCATTTGGTCCTGGATTTGAAACATGTCTTGATTCTCCACACATTTTTTTCTATCACCATTGACACAAACAAATAAACACATAAAATCCAAAAATAGCTATATATATATATATATATATATATATATATATATATATCCCAAAACTTTCAATAAACAATGTTTGATCATGGATCCATTCTTCCACATTTTCTCCATTCATTCATATTTCAATCCACTTCTTGGTTCACTAATACATACTTCACTTATAGTTCATTCACATTCCACATCTTGGTTTGTCTTCACAAATTTTGGTGAACTCTTGATTATCTTAGTTTTCATGTTTTGTGAGCCAATAGTCTCTACTACAGTTGCTTGAACTTGGTCTCTCATTACTTGGTGAATTAAGAATAACTATCCTCTTAGATATCCACTCACTCTTACACACTTAAAAATTAATCATGAAGGCCCTATGGCATTATTTGTTGGTGCTTTCCAATGTAATATCCATAATCACTTCCACTCCCTTCATCAAGACACTAGTGATTCTAAACCCCTTATGGAAAAATGAGAGAGTTGATATCATGTCAAAAAATAAAAATAAATAAAAATCAAAAAGTCAAAATTCCAAATTCAAGAAAAGAAAAAATGAGCAATATCAAACACTTTCTCTCTTAGGGGTCTTTCCAGTATCTCTATTAGGGTTATGGTCATGTTTGGATGACAAGTAGAGAAATGTTGTGACTAGAATAAAATGTATCTCTGTTAGGGCCTATATACCTTAGATTGGAAGCAGAGCAATGTACGACATATAATTTCCTTTTCCATTCTCATATATCACCAATCACCTGTTTTACTCACACCTACACATTGGATTGTGTTTTCACTCTTGTCTTATAGGTATTCACTTCAAACTTAGTAATTAAATTTCACATGCACACACATGATCTTGATGAGAAACGGGCCTATTATGTCACCTTGTGATGTTTAGACCTTGTTCAAGCTCCTCGTTTTAGCTTACTTTTTGTCTCATGACTCATGGCTTCTCACTCATCATGTGCTTCACCAACACTCTTATTTCAAACCATGTTCATACACCTACACACCTCTTGCACTCCATCAGTTGCAACCATGTCACTTTCATAATTACATTCCACCTCATTTGGAATAAACATCCATGGGCATTCACTTGCCTTCTACGCAATTTTTCATAATCACCACTTTTCATGTTATTTACCTTTTCAATCATTTCTCATCACTTTGGGCTAGGGAAACACTTCTCTCATGCTCTCTAACTTGCATCCACTATTGTACATATCTACTCATCCTCTTTTCACCTGACACATGGATATGATCACCACCATCCTTGCCTCATTTACTCATAATGACTTGTATAAAGGTTCATTTTCTATCATTTATCAATTGCCAATTTTCATCCAATGTTATGTTGGGGAAACCTTGTGGATCCAAAAACCATCACTTGAGGGGGGATATCACCTCAAAACCCTTCTTGTCAAAGCTTATGACATTCAATTAATCACCTCATCTTAGTAAATTGACTCAAATAGTCTTTACCTTGACAAAATCAACCTATCAATCCCTTCACAGACTCTGACTAAAGTGGCCCATCGATCACATTTCCAAGTTCTTGTCTATCCAGTCAACCATCTAATCCCATAGATGTGAGGAAACCATTGTCATAAGGTTAGAAGAACCTCCCATCTCATCTTCTAGTTTTTACAGGTTGTATCCTACCTACTGCAACATGTAAGCCAAAAAGGGGAAAAATGTAGACACTAGAAAATGCACCTTGCGCATAAGGTCTCCTATTCAAAAAATACCAAAAATATCATAAAACAAAATAATTCCAAAAAATATAAATAATACCACAAAAGCAATTGAAAAAATATAAAACCCCACAAAAAAGGTGATAAAAGACATATCATCCCTCATTTACTAAGCCTAACCCACTCACATTTAATTTTGTCACATTCCACTATCCTCACCTACCCATTTGCATACCAAATACACTATGGACCCTTATCATCTCACCCATCTATGCACTTTAAACCCATATGTGTAACAATATTCTAGACACTCAAAAAATTTAAAACACCACTCACCCCCATCATTTCAACCCCTTAAATCTTTATGCACTTGAGCCTATACTTGAGTTTTTGCTTCGTTACTCACATATTTTAGTATTTAAAGTCTTGGAGAGGTGACGATGGATTAAAAATGATATGCACAACTTGTTGTATCTCTATTTTAGTGACATTTTAACACATGTGTCAGTCACAATTGTGACTAACTTGTGATCTCCGTGTGATTTTCAGTGAATCACAACTATGATTGGCTTATGATTGAGCTAGGTATAATTTTCATTTACATGCATTGTTTTGTCATTTTTACTTCAATAAAATGTCTTTTATCTCATTAAATGGCTAGGGATATAACTGAGGTAGGTCTCCTAACCACAAAAAATTACTAACAATTTTAGAGTGTGTTTGTGTGCAGGTAATAAATTCAGATTAGGAATTTTTCTACCCAATGTATTCATTAAATAATCCATGATTGTCCCTCACTTTTTCAATGATAGAATAAGCCTAATATTTTTAGTAACATTGATTTGGTGATTATTATATCAACTAATACATCTTGCAGGTGATCCAAATCTAGGCATACACCTAAGTGTAAACATTCAAGTACTACCACTACTATTTCAAGCAAATCTAAAAATCCTTTTTCATCTTATTTGGAATAATTCATTAACAACCCTTCCATGGGAGGACAATGGTACACCAATATTGAGGTAACTACCTAAAATAAAATAAATGTATACAATATTACATTACTCAAAGCCCTTAGATACAATGCATAACAAGTTTTAAGATATGAGCACCTACAATGCCAATAATTAAATTACGAATGACACTTAGTACCCTGACTCTTGTTACTTTTCATATTGATATCCATTTATCTAAGTATAATTATATCTTAGGTCACTCTTGGAAGAAACTAATGGGGGAAACACTTGAAAATAATCACGACTACCTTATAATCTAGTTTAAAAATAAAAAAAATCAAATTAAATTTGATGAAATAATATAGATAGAAATGCATCCCATAACAATCTCTCTACATGGCCCTCCCCTTAAAATGATTATATTATAGCCTCCTATGACCTCTACACTCATGATACGAGTGCACTATGAATCCTAATTATCCTTGCATGAATCATGTGTTATCTATCCATGCAGAACTCTTACTAGTTAAAAAAAAAATCATATAGGTATGACCCTCATGGGACATTGTTACAAGATCATTTGCATTGAGAGCCTATAGTTACTGCGAATGCTAGTGATTTGGTCATAGATTCACATTACACTACAACAGATGATAGTACTCATTATCAAACTATGCATGAATATATCTTAGATTCAAAATATCATTACTCATCAATGAACATGAATCTCTCATATTTTTCATGACATTTTATAGGATATCACATTGACACAATCATTGGCTATATTTTCACGATTACAACATCTTACACACACAAACACCTTAGTATAACTATTGGTTGATTCAAATTTGTTCTCGAATTTACTAATTAGGTCATCACTTGATGATGTAACACATTTCACGATTCTAATGTGATTGTTAAGGAGAAAATACTTATCTAGGACCCCATATTTACTTTTTAACCATTGCTAGTCACCTCGTAGGGCTATTAATATCACATTTACCCTTCTTGAGTCTCGTATTCTCAAAATTCAAAAAAACTATAACATTATGAAAATAAAAAATATTCAATACTTACACGTGACACATTTAGTATTTACTTAGATTCTACCCTGATAATCAATCAAATTTAGAAATCTACACTACCTTAGCACTTACACTTCATATGATGAATTAAGGAGTTAAAAACCTATGGACATTATACACATTATGAATTCTACAACCTTGCACTATGGGGGCATCTCTATGCTAATGGTAATCTCACATATCAAGCCTAATTTGATTACATATTTATACATTTATGGATTCTTACATCTTTATATCCTAGGGAATTTCTACCACATTAAGGGAATGCCTACACAAGGGTCATCTATACAACTGATTTTATCATGATTATATCTTTCCACACTTGTCTATTGCAAGCACTATAGTTCTTTACTACTTACTAAATGTGTTGTATCATGTTTTATCCAATGATCATATTTGTTACTTCTATACAATCTCTTGATTATGATTCATTCCTACTAGTACTTTCTATTCTTACTAGTTCACTATTATCGGTATTAAGCTCTTATTTCAACTACCATTAGTTTCTTACACTATTAATCGCTTTAGAACATTGATTGCTTTGACTGATCTATGAACTTTTGTGACCACATACTTTGATTACTAAATGAAATTAAATGATATATGCATATGTGTGATCACATGATTTTATTACCAACTGACATTAATTACGTTTATCATTTCATACACTTGTGTTATATTATTTAATTAAGGTGTGAAATTTATTGATTTGAATGCTCTATATAATTTTATGTTGTATGACATTGAATAAAGTGACTTCTTTATGAATTTGTGTGATTATTATGTGATGTTGTCTTCTATGTTTCTATATACAATTACTTGAGCTGTGATATTTTATACTTTGATTGTTCCATGCTCATAAATGCTATATGTTTTGTTTGTTCCTTTTTTGTATAAAATATGTCATGTATTGTTTGTACATATGTGTGCTCTATGTTGTGTTTCTTTCTGCGCACATATGTTCTATGTTATACTTGCTCATATACTATGGATGTCTATGCATGATTCCAATTACTTATTTTTTATATTATTATTCACATATGGGGCATACTACCCCTCTTAATTCATATGATATATTACTTGGGATATATCCTTAGAATGGAATGTGTGCCATATGAAATATCACTTACTATATCTTCAGATAAGAAAATAACATCATATGTCATATTTATTAACTTTTTTTCATTATTTCCTTAAAATAAACATCATTACAACATACTTAGATTATAATGTACATCACTTCGGAACACATTGTGTCCTTATACACATTGATTAACACACATGGATTATTGACATAATATCTTAACACATATTACTTAATGGTATTTATGACTACAGTCCCTATATTTGATGTGTACTATGATTATTTTTTGTTGACATTGATTCTTACACATTGTATTTTTTCATCTTGAAAGAAAGATCATAATTTATTACACATTGATATGGGAACATTGATTGTTCTACATAACAATTTTAACAATGTTTTCTATACAATGCGTTCTTCACTAATTACTGTACATTGACTATCTTCTTCTTTCTTACACATTACCCCAAGAACATTTTTTTGTATTATAATGATTATATCATTTCTTCTTACATGCTTGGAATTATATCACTATTTTTTGCGTAATTTTTTCGCACACACAAAATAACTACTAATATTCATCAATTTTTTCATGTCCTATCATTCATGTCTCTTTATGATGGACATGTCCTGTCATGTTGCATATTTTTGTGTCTTAGGTCACTACAGATCCATTAGGTATCGATTCATGTCTTGTGATGATGCTACTCATCACGTAATTGCTATGTTATCTTATTGAATATTGCTAGAATAATCTCATGACATGTTTCACTCTTATGATGATGCATAAAATATTGTGATTAAAAGTGTTCTATCTTACAAATCTTACACATTACATGTTCTCAAATGCTTATCTATTGTGAATTCTACAAACTAATAATGATTTAAATTCCTATATCTTATGAGTTACACACTTTGTTACCATGCTATTTGATACACTATATATGGTTTATATAATTGATGTTATTGATTTTATGAATTTTCATAGTTAACATTTTCTCTTTTGAGATAAATAATCCTTTCCAACATCCTTCGTATAAAAAGGGGGAATATTATGGGATTTTAATAACACATCATGCAGTTTAAAAATTAAATTCTTTAGATGACACAATATGATGAAATTCATATAGCTATTTCAATACATTACACATGCCAAACTATGACCTTATGAAATTTACATGATTTCATACGAATTGGCTTCACAGATCAGACTCAATAACTAGAGATGACTTAACTTAATAGGTCTAATTGTTAAATATGGATTTATATAGTAGACACAATTTCTAGAGATGGATTCACTGAAAATGCCTATTTGCTAGAGATGGATTCACTTAGAAGACCTAATTAATAAAGATGGTTTCACATAACAGTCTCAATGACTATATTTCTCTTATGTTCAAATTTATATCCCTTACATATGACACCAAGGGCATACACATGTACACATTCCATGATTTTACTTTTAGTCTACGTTATTTTCTTATTTTGTATAAGCATATTGATTTGATGCAAATTTTCACATGTGGCATGTAGGTTCACATGTATGAAAAAGATGAAGGATAAGAGAAAACATACATTCTAGTATCACACATGCCTTGAATTTATGGGAGGTTTGTGTTTTAGGTTCTTTGATTTTAATCAAGGAATTTCCAATTACTAGATTTAAACAAGGGAAAAATATGGTATCCTAAATATATACCAATGACATATGGCAATTATCCGTGGCATTTATCTCACCCATTTATCATTATATGGCTAGTTTGTACTTTCATATCACTCAATTTAGCAATCTTTGCACACCATGCCACATTTTTTACTCATCCTTAACCAATCCACTCTCTTAACATTCACTCTCTCAAATCCATAAGTTATCTTGGTTGGTATTGTGTAAATTGAGAGAGAAAACCTTTTACAACAATCACGTATGAAAGTATAATAACCTTACCATTCAAAGGGTATCTTCTATCACAAATTTTGGGACTACTTAAGAGATCACAACAATACACCCAATTTCTAAATCACTGTCTTACTTGAAAATCACCCAAAACTAATTCAACATGTATCTTATATGGCTTCCCCAAACCTTTTTGCAAAAGCCATATTCTATACCAAAGATCATTGCAAAGGCTCAAAGGTCCATTTTAGGATATCTATAATACATTATTTATTTCATATTATCACACATTAAAAAAGAGGAAAAAATATGTGAAGATTGACCCCTTTTCAGAATATTGGGACATAGTGAAATTCTCATCATACCAGGTAGTGGGGTGAGGCCAGTACATCCCAATTGGACTAACCCCTTTTTCAGGTCTTCAAGGAGAGGGTTGGGATTTGAAAGAGGATAATACCTAATATTTTTCATAGTCACAAACATAGAACTTAAAAATAAGATATGAATCTAAAGACAAAGAACCATAGTTCCTTATTTAGAATACAACAAAACCCAACATAGGAAAAAACTACCCATAAATGGAATATATTTGTCTAGATAAGTTTTTCCCACACAAGTAAATTCTTCTTCCCTTGACTTCAAATCCTCATATTTTAAATAAAACTCAACGGAAGTCTACATAACATTTTCACACACTTTCATATCAATATCAATTTGTCTCATCCATATTTGGGTGAATATGTTCTAAACCATAATCCTAACTTATAAATCTTACTTTCAAGAGTTTGTATAAGATTATATGATTGGAATACAAGAATTTATGATGCATGATTTACCTTCATTTACTATATTTGTAATTCTAAATTCATATATACATATATTAATTAGTCTTAATTAGGAAACCATGGTTTTGATATTACATCAACATACACCACTTATTTCCAATATGGTTAAGTTTATTTTGTTTATTGTAATCCATGACACCATGATGTATATAATGCCCAATTTTTTTATGTATTTAATTTATTACATTTTCTACAGTGAATATTATAAATACATTAGGGAAAATGATGTTTTACTTGTGCTAGCCATTATTTTATTCCTACCCACTCATGAAATATTAAATTTATGCTTACTACGATTTCATATTTCCCACCTTGGGGCATATCCTTCATATGATTGTGTTGTTTTATCATGCCCTACATTAAGGGCATTCACCTATTATTGAGAATATATTGATGGCATATTACCAACCTTAGGGAATTATTCCCCTTTTTTGAGATTACATTGATTATATCTTTCCCACTTAAGGAATTACACTATTATTACTCACACTTGCATTGAGTCTATCTTGCCCTAATTTTTGGGGCACTATCCTATTATCAAAGTTACATTATTATATCTATCCCTCATTGGGGAATTATATCATTATTTTTTTATGTCAATATTATAGTGTTTAAATATTTCCTACCTTTGAGGAGTCATCCTATTTTACTCACATGATTTATATCCACTGATTCAAGGCATGCCTTTACTCTCATCCTTAATTTTCTTATACCTAGGCCCACATAAGGGAAACATACATATTGTATATATGATTTATATATAAATATGTAATGGTATATTGACAATTTACACTTGAGATTCATTTTCATATTATGTACATTTTACACTTAAATCATTCCTTTTGATATATGTGATTCACATGTTCATCCCCCGATACAAAAGGGGGTCAAATACTTAGATTATTTTTTCCCCCAATATCCAATTTCATAGTTTAGGACATGCTCTTCACTTTTTCATTGAGATATATGTTGTGTCAATATTATATAGATGTTTTGGTCTCACCATGAAATACTCTTTGTTAGAATGCAATATAGCACAAAATCCAGAGGTATTCCTACAATTTTCATCATAATCAGGTATATTTGTTCCTATATTTATCTTTCCTATATTAAAATGTCTATTATTTTGGATAGAAATATAATATATATTTACACTTATTTGTATTTATTTACATGAGAACAATTTTTTGATCAGGTGTTGGCGAAATAATTTATCACAAAAAAATTAGTGGTTTTCATCAATGCTTCAGGACTAGGGCCCTCCTCTTGGGAATGGGGATGTTCCCATTTATTGAATGCATAAAATATGTGGGTGGTAGTTAGGCCTGGGATCACACAAGGATACAACAATAGACCTATGGAAAATTACTTGTATGGAATATAAGGGAGGAATTTTCTTAGAGAGAGGTAAAGGGGAGGTAAGAAAATAGGGAGATGGTTAAGGTTGTGAGTAGGTGCTTGAAAATTTCACAAAAATTAACTAGATTAGGTCCAAATTCAATAGGAAGGAAAATAATTGCGAAGTAATAACAAGATTAACAAATCAAAGACACACAGACACAAAGTTCTTTCTTGTTGTTCAAGATTACAAAGCTTGCATCGTTAGAAATTAGGAAGTAGAAGAACATAGATAAGGAAATAGAAGAAAGTAGCTTCTTGCTTGTAGTAATATGAGAACAAAAGCTCACCCTTTGGAATGAAGAAGTCATCCCAATATATATCCTTAAAAAGTGTCTATTCATCTCCCCCTACGTGAATTTTTATATTCCTATCACTTGTGACCTTTCATATTCTTGTATGAATAAAAAATAAGTTTTTTTTCTTATTTATGAAAAATAAATTTTACAATTCAAAATTAAAAGGTCACTTAAGTGAATAAGATGAAATATCCAAAAAAGATATTCCTAATGAAGAATTAGAATATATAGAGAGAAGGAAGATGAGAGAGAAGAAGAGAGGAGTGATCAATTTGAAGATGAATAAGCTACTATTGACAAATATATTTCTCACAATGGAATCTATGGAAATGTTCCACGGATGAAATATTTTCCCTTGACCTCTTTTTCGAACCGAGCTGCTAGGAGTGTAACCTTTTCTGCTTGCGGGATTCAAACATATTCTTTCTCACCGAAGATTGAGAGTCAATATGTTCTTGACTAAACATATTATTGATCATGTGAGAATATCTTTTCCTTCACATATTCACGCGGTGCTCTCAACATCCTTGTTTTTAGGTCCCCTAAATCCATGTTTGTCACATCACTATCACTCACATTAGGATGCTCAGTGTTTAATGTGGAAATTGGCCCTAAAATCGAGTATTTAAACTTCATGGTGATGAAAGTTAGTGAAATGGATGGGAGATAGATGGGTATGAGAAATTTGACCAAAATCCCAACACTTAATATTTTTAGCGGGATCCTACCTCAAATGTCTATTTTTAGTAATTTTCTTAAATTAACACTTTTGAGTGTTCTTGATATGAAAGGAGTGATTGTGACATATTTTCAAAACTTACTATTTTTTAGAATGTGAAGTCCTGATAAAGCTTATCATTTTTATAAACTGATCTTCTATGTTTTAGAATGAGATGAAAGTGGTCTCAATTTTTTTTTCTCTGGGATGCTTTGCTCCAAATTTCATTGGTTTTCAATTTCCAAATTTTTGTAGATCAAAAAAGGTAAGTTTTATGGCTGCATTTTTTTATTTGGCCATAAAAAATTATTCAGATCATAAAGGGAGGTAAGAGTGGAATAAAAAAGAAGTGAATTTTTGCAAGGAAAGGGTTGTCCAAATTTCATGGGATTCTGAAGGGTTCTAGAAAATTGTGGCAGCATAACACCATGGAAATGGAGTTTGGGAGGAAAAAATATCGCAATCAAATATTTAAAATGGCTAAGTGTTTGAGTGTTTTAACCATTTCTTCATTTTAGCATTTTAACTCACCATTAACCATACATGTTTAACCCAAATCAGGTGGAGGTTAGAGGATGAGTTGCACCCATGAAAATAGGGGACAATTGAGGTGAGGGGACAATGGGGACATTAAGTTACACTTTTCGTTTTAACTCACTATTAACCAAATATTCGTAGCCCAAGTCAGGTGGAGGTTAGAGGGTGAGTTATACCCATGAAAATAGAGGACAATTGAGGTGAGGGGAAAATGGGGACACTAAGTGACACTTTTCATTAGATTGTGACAAGTGTCACCATGTGGGAGCATGTGAGGGAGATAAAGGGGATAAAAATAAGCTCGTGGGAGCTAAAATTAGATTTTACATGTGACTTGGGTTTACTCCATGAGCTTGGGCACACTTTCTTGTCCCCTCTATCCCCTTGGATATTAGGACAAAGGGACAAGGGACAACAAGCATCAAAAAGTGTACCAAGGGTTATGTTTTTCAAGAGGAGGGGTAGATGAGTCAAAACATATGTTTGCATGTTTCTTAGCAGCCCAAGTTGTCACTTAAGTGATGAAAAACACGGTAAAATAATGGGGCAAAATTTTGTGTCCCCTATGTACCCTTGGCTATTAGGACAAAGATAAAGGAAAACATGCTTCAAAAAGTGCACCATGGGTCAAGGGGTCATGATTTAAAGGTGTTCACATTAATAGAACCCAATTGGTGTACTTTAAGTGATGCAAAAAAAAGCAATAGGGGGTGCACTTTTGTGTCCCCACTGTCCCCTTATATTAAGGGAAAAGGGACAACATAGGTGAAAAAGTGCACCACTAGCTTATGAAATGTGTCGATGTCATCATGCCAATGCAAGAATAAAAATGATTTTAATTTCATTTGAATCAAACCTAATATTGTAGAGTAATTGATGTATAAATGCTAAAGTATAGTAGTGACACAAGTAAAATAAGATTTAATATATGAAACCCTAAGCAATAGATAGAGAAAATAAGACTTAGCTGGTTTTTGTGCAATATGGGACTGATCTAGGTTGAGAGAAATGATTAATAAACTGGGAAGAGTGTCATTACGGCTCACAGTAAATTCTGAAATGCAGTGATGAGGCCAAACATGGGCACCTAGGATAGGGTAAGGGCTCCTGGGCATCGGTGACTGCATAAGAGCTCAGGATCTTCTCTCTAGTGTGTTGCAATTTCTTCATTGTTGTTCCTTGTTGATCACTTGATAGTCATTCTTTGATTGCCAAAGGTACCTGTAACCTGCAAAAGAAACTTTCCCCTACACAAGCCCACAAACCACATCAAACCTAAAAAGGAATATGCAGAATTGGGAGTTGGAATGACCCCAATAGTCACCCCAAGATTGAACTTATGACTAAGTGTTGCACTACATTTTAGACTCCATGTAGTTCTGGTGAGTGTGTGTAGAAATTATGCCCTAGGATGCCCTTGTGCAAGTTACACTTGATAGCGGGTTGTAGCTAGAATGTAGCAATGTAGTAGAATGTGTGGATGGAATAAAATGAACTTCCCCTTATTATGTTGTGTACATGCAGAATATGCAATCCCTTGTCCCTTGAATGGATGCTAGATGAATGCCTTGGAGTGTTTTAGGTGCCTTTTGAATGCAATCTTAGGTGATGATAATATATGCTTAGTGTTTGGTCCCTGACTTTTAACACATAAATATGTATTTATATGATTCCCTTATTTCAATTTTGTAATTGAAAATAAGAAGGCTGACCCATAAGTTAAAATGATGCTCAAAATACAAAAAGAGACCCAAAAGGAGTGAGTAAAGTAAGAAAGGGTTAGGGGTGCCCATAGGGGACATGAGTGCTTGTGTGCTTCTATCCTGGCTAGGTGTTGGTGTCTGAGGCCATGAAAGATAAATAAATTAAATTCTGAATGGTCTGTAGGATGTGTAAGATCAAATAGAAAACAAAAGACAAATAAAAGAGGCCAAAGATAGTTGTCAATCACTAGTTTTCTTGCTTAAACATCATATAAATGCTAGTATGCTTTTAGGACCTAGAAATATACCCAAGTGCGTGATTTAATGTCTATATTTCCCCCCAATTAATGTTTTTGAGTGAATAATTGATAACATAAAGTAGATAAGAGATGCCTACCTCATGATCATGTAGACCATGTAGCGAATAGCATGCCGAGTGGACAAGTGAAGCATGGAATGATTGCAAAGTGAAGCGTGAAGACTAGGAAAGGAAAGTGATCCTAGGGGTCAAACGTATGTATTGTACCATGATGTTATATCTTGTGGTCGCTACTTATTATAAGGAAGAAATTGCAAAATAAGAGCGAGAATGTAGTTGAATTCATGTATATGATAAATCAGAGAAAATTGTGCACAAGTATGTAAAAGTATGTAAAGGAAAGTGTGCCCTTGATGTAAAAGAGTGTAAATGATAGAAAAGTGTCCTGAAATGTTGTGAAGAGTGAGTTTTTGGGTGATATCAAAATGGTAGTGATTTTTTTGGGTGATCTCATGCCAAATACGAATTTTTTGGGTGATCTGATGCTAAGAGTGAGGTTTTTAGTCGATCCCATGCTAAGTACACATTTTTTGGTCAATCTCATGCCAAAGATTAAGTGTTGGGGAGAGAGGTCTAGTGTTACTCTCCATCTATGACTCTGCCTGATAAACACCACTGCAGATGGTGCACCCATGATTTGTTCTTTTTGTTGTGATTTCTTCCAAATTAGTTCTGAGTTATACTGATTGAAGGAAATAAAATACATTCTTTTGCTGGAGGATTGTGTTTGTAATTGTAAAAATAATCTAAATGCTTATATGAAATATGATAAGATGAATATGTGTTCCCCCAAGACATTAGAGCCCAGGGGAGGACACAGGTGCCCAGGCGCCACTATCTTAGTTTGAGCGCTAGTCTCTCTAATATTTTGAGGGCCCAACTCAGATTCTTGGCCATTCTGTGACTGTATTTCTGTGTTGTTTCTATACTGTGTAGTTCTATATTGTAGTTCTGAGCTGCTATGGGGGTGATTTATTCACCCAATGTATGGCCCCCTCGTTTGGGGTGCATGCGACGATTGTAGGAGTGTGCAACCCAAAAGAGAGGACCTGATGCTATGTTATACAATATCATTGCAGGGGGTAGGGGATGTGCTTGGTAGAAACCAAGGCACATGTAAACAAAGTAGCTAACAACATGTGTTAGTAGAAAAAGTAGTAAGTATGTAGTAAAATACAATGTAAAAAACAAGTGTGCAAACAAAGTGGACCACGAAAAGTGGGTCTCAAACATGGGACATCGATCACAATGTTACAAGACAATGAAGACCGAGATGGCCCAAAAAATATAAATAGTGATCAAGAAAGACATAGGGCATAGCCCACAAAACAATGTCATATAATAGAAAATAATGTAAAGAAAAGTGTATTAGACAACCATGGTGACATATAGTCCTGCAAGTCAAATGCTGCACATGAAGTACCCGTTAGCACGCTAGAAAGATAAAAAGTATGTCAAGGAATATATATATATATATATATATATATGGAAAGTAATTTCTAGTAAGAATAAGAAGTAGTAAATTATGAAACAATAACACATGTCATGTGTGAGAGTAGTAATGGTAGATGCCCTCAGGACCCTGGGTGGGACAGAAAAAAGATACAGTACCAAGCATCATTGTAGCGTGTGAAAATATGTAAGAGATCGACTCCAAAAGACGAAGTGAATGCGCATGTGTGTATATAGAAAGAAAATGACACACAAATTATTTGACCAACAAAGTAATCAAAGTGAATCGTGTAAGTAGTATAAACAAGAAATATTAAGTGAAACCAAGACATATAATATGCAGTGTATGAGTGTGATGCAACAATATGTAATGTGTGAATGAGATAGGAGCAACGTGACCCCCAACGGATGTATTATGAGATAAGGTTAATTTATAAAAGACCCCTCAATAATCAAGAATGAACCATAAAACAAGAGTGCGACATTGGGAAATGGTGTAGATTGTGTGCTAGAAAGATAGATCATGAATCAAAGAGCGTGAAAAGTGAATGTGGTGAGGTTCATTTCAGATTTAAACCCTCAATAGTTGAGTATGAATTGTGGAACTAGAGTGCACCATAGGGTAATAACGATACATTATATGTATCAGAGGATTTGCAAGTGCTTAGGAAGCTTAGATATGGTGCACAAAGTGTAAAATGTAGTAGTAGATGCTAAAGTCAACTTATAAGAATAGAAGGGGGAAAAACATGATACCCCTGAGTGTGTGATGGAAATCTACGTGGTGACATGAGAAGGACCATGCAAAGGTGGTGAAGTTTGAAATGTGTCCCAACCATCAATGTAAGGATTATCTTGTCCGACAAAAATAATTGGATGCTTAAGTGAAGGAGGTTGTAGAGGGATCTTGAATGGTGGTGGATTATTTGGGATTAATAACATTGTAAAAGACTTGAGAGGAGCAGGGTATGCACTGATTTTAGAGGAGGTTGCTTGGTTGGAGTTGGTAGCGATGTAGAAGGATTGAGAGGAGGAATGGATGTAGGATGGATTTTGATAGGTAGTTTCTTAGTTGGAATGGGTTAGATAATCAACTCTTAACTAACTGAAGAAGGAACACTACTAATTATGGAATGATGCTCATTATACATGGAAGGACTAGATTTAGGATCCCATTGGGACTTAGTAATTGGAGATGTAGTAGGATGTTATGAAGCACATGAAATAAAAATTTGATACTCAAGGTGCTTAGTTACTCATTTTGAAGCATAACACTCATTTTCATGATGGCCATTAAGTCTATGATGATTGCAAAAGGGTAGGCCTTGGTATTTGGAAAGCCGATAAGGAGGGTAACAATTAGTAGATGACAATTTGATCAATTGGTGATTGAGGAAATCAAGAAGAATACCAAGTTGTTTTGAATTGAGATAAAACTTGAGAGGTGTTGGAAATGGTAAGACTTGGGGTTCACTTATATGATCACATGTAGAAGACATAGAATTAGAATGAGATGTAGAAAGAGATCTAGCATGGGATTGAGAAGCATCCTTTAGATGTTGGATTTCAGCTTTAAGAGATGTAATAATTGTTTCCATAGCTTGAATTTTTTCTTGAAATAAACAAGGTAAAACTTGAATTGAATCTAAGATGGGTTGATTAGATGGAGGATTAGGACCGATAGAGTCATCAGATAGACAATCAAAAATGACACTAACTTGATTAGGTGGTGTATTGTGAGGGAGGTACATAGTGTCTAGGGATTTTTGGAGAACAAATTTATAACGTGGGTGCATTTGAAATAGGTCATGCAAGGAAAATTGAGGAACTGTAGGAGCCATGAAAGATAAATTGATAGAATAGGGATTTGAATGACCGATCATAAGTGGGGTTCACCAAATGATTTAATTTAATTTGAATTAAATCTAATATTGTAGAGTAACTGATGTATAAATGATAAAATAGAATAGTGACACAAGCAAACTAAGATTTAATATATGAAACCCTAAGCAAGAGATAGAGAAAATAAGACTTAGCTGATTTTTGTGCAATTTGGGACTGATCTAGGCAGAGAGAAGTGATGAACAGACTGGGAAGAGCATCATTACTGCTCATAGTAAATTATAAAATATAGGTATAAGGCTAGACATGGGTGCTGGAGACAACTTCTAGGGATTAGTGACTACACAAGAGTTCAGGATCTACTCTCTTATATGTCACAAGGTCTTCACTGTTGTTCCCTGTTGATCACTTGATAGTCGTTCCTTGATTTCCAAAGGTACATATAATCTACTAAATAAAATTTCACCTGCACAAGCCCAAAGACCACATCAAACATAAAAGTGATAATATAGAATGGGGAGTTAGACTGATCCCAATGGTCACCCTGAGAGTGAACTTACGACTGAGTGCTGCACTACATCTTAGACTTCATGTAGTTTTGGTGTGTGTGTGTAGAAATTGTGCCCTAGGATGGCATTTTCAAGTTGCACTTGATAGTGGGTTGTAGCTAGAATGTATAGTAGTGTTGGGGTTTCAACTTCACACTTGGAATGAAACCACAGTTAGGGGACAAAAAAGTCCCTCCTCTTTAATGGGAGAGGTTCCCTTATTGAAAGCAGGGGAAAACCCTATGCAAAAATACATAATATTTCATTCAATGGTGGTTTCCTGATATCTTGAAATGTGTTTTAATGCATGGAAGTTATCAATACATGACGATAGAAGACTTGAAGAGAGATAGGGAGGAAGAAGAAGACAATACTTTCAGTGAAAATAGATGGCAAGAAAACCCTTATATGTATTGAGCAAATGAGATATAGAGTAGAACCATTCATGTTTATAATGGGCACAATCCGTAGACCTCAAAGTTCTTGAGATTGTATAAACTAGAACAACAAATTTTTTAAGCATGGCAAGGATTAAATGATTCAACAGATCAGAGCAAGAAGGAAAGAGAAAAAAAAGGAAAAAGGGAAAAACCTTGTATTGATTTCTTCATATTTGAAATTACAGTTCCAAAATATCAAATTCAATTCCCAAATGACACTAACTTGATTAGGTGGTGTATTGTGAGGGAGGTACATAGTTTTCTAGGTATTTTGGAGAACAAATTTATAAACGTGGGTGCAGTTTGAAATGGTCATGCAAGGAAAATTGAGGAACTTGTAGGAGCCATGAAAGATAAATTGATAGAATAGGGATTTGAATGACCGATCATAAGTGGGGGTTCACCAAATGATTTAATTTAATTTGAATTAAATCTAATATTGTAGAGTAACTGATGTATAAATGATAAAATAGAATAGTGACACAAGCAACTAAGATTTAATATATGAAACCCTAAGCAAGAGATAGAGAAAATAAGACTTAGCTGATTTTTGTGCAATTTGGGACTGATCTAGGCAGGAGAGAAGTGATGAACAGACTGGGAAGAGCATCATTACTGCTCATAGTAAATTATAAAATATAGGTATAAGGCCTAGACATGGGTGCTGGAGACAACTTCTAGGGATTAGTGACTACACAAGAGTTCAGGATCTACTCTCTTATATGTCACAAGGTCTTCACTGTTGTTCCCTGTTGATCACTTGATAGTCGTTCCTTGATTTCCAAAGGTACATATAATTCTACTAAATAAAATTTCACCTGCACAAGGCCCAAAGACCACATCAAACATAAAAGTGATAATATAGAATGGGGAGTTAGACTGATCCCAATGGTCACCCTGAGAGTGAACTTACGACTGAGTGCTGCACTACATCTTAGACTTCATGTAGTTTGGTGTGTGTGTGTAGAAATTGTGCCCTAGGATGGCATTTTTCAAGTTGCACTTGATAGTGGGTTGTAGCTAGAATGTATAGTAGTGTTGGGTTTCAACTTCACACTTGGAATGAAACCACAGTTAGGGGACAAAAAAGTCCCTCCTCTTTAATGGGAGAGGTTCCCTTATTGAAAGCAGGGGAAAACCCTATGCAAAAATACATAATATTTCATTCAATGGTGGTTTCCTGATATCTTGAAATGTGTTTTATGCATGGAAAGTTATCAATACATGACGATAGAAGACTTGAAGAGAGGAGGGAGGAAGAAGAAGACAATACTTTCAGGGAAAATAGATGGCAAAGAAAACCCTTATATGTATTGAGCAAATGAGATATAGAGTAGAACCATTCATGTTTATAATGGGCACAATCCGTAGACTCAAAGTTCTTGAGATTGTATAAACTAGAACACAAATTTTTTAAGCATGCAAGGATTAAATGATTCACAGATCAGAGCAAGAAGGAAAGAGAAAACAAAGGAAAAAGGAGAAAAACCTTGTATTGATTTCTTCATATTTGAAATTACAGTTCCAAAATATCAAAATTCCAATCCCCCTACAATGGCTTTAAATTCCCATGAAATAGCTCGCAAGAGACAGTTACAACTTCCTTGAGCAAGAAAGAAATGGTTACAACTTCCTCAAGCAAGCAAGACATGGTTATGAATCATTCCAATCATTCATGCCCTTTCGAATTCTTGATTCGCAAAGAAACGTTAATGGTGGAAAAAATAGGTTTTTAAATATACGCTTGTCACATTATTTCACCAGTTAAAATATGGGCCATTGGATTTGATTTTACAACTTTAAATTTGGGCTGCCCATGTGGAAGAAATTGATTGGAGCGGGCGTGATGGAAAAATTTTACATTTTATAACTTTTACAGCGAAAAGGCATTTTGGAACATTTTTCCTTGATCGCCCACTTTGAATTTTTGACAGTCAGACACATGGTGTTATCTGCTTGGCGATGGGGTTGCGGATTGCTTTTTTACTTCTAACTCTTTTTTATAAAAAAAACTTAAAACTTCAAAATTCTCCACCGACCCGCATCCCCGCTTTGACTTTTCAATGCAGTTACGTGGTACCATCTGATTAGTGGCGGGCCTTAGGCATTCTTTTTTCTATCTCTCTGCATGGGATGGTGGGCCCGCCATTGCCAACTGTGCCCTTTTCCAAAAGGTGTTAAGTGCCAAAAAACTCCCGCAACCCCACCAGCCCGCCTTGGGCAATTAATACCACCTCAGGTCCGCCGGGCCATAACTTGAAAAATATGAAGAGTTAGGAGGACTTCTTTACCTTTTTAGAAATGGGAAGAAATTTCCCATTTGATGAAGAAGTTTCTAGGAGACCACAAGCCCTTGGAAAGAACTATATTTCACAATTTTTGTTTTCAATATTTTTAGAGGCACCAACTCAAAATTTTAAGTCTAGACATGAAAAATGAGGGGAATTTTGAGGGTGACAACAAGTAGAATGTGTGAATGGAATAAAACAATATTCCCCTTCCTATTTTGTGTATGTAGTCCCTTGTCCCTTGAATGGATGCTAGATGAATGCCTTGAAGTGCTTTAGGTGCCTTTTAAATACAAGATTAGGTGATGATAGTATATGCTCAGTGTTTGGTCCCTGATTTTGAACACATAACTATGTATTTAGATGTTTCCCTTGTTTGAATTTTGTAATTTCCAACTAGAAGGCCGAACCATAAGTGAAAAAGATGCTTAAAAGATAAAATAGACCCAAAAGGAGTGAGTATGGTAAAAAAGGGTCATGGCTTTCAAGAGGGGATAGGAGTTCCTAGGCGCTTCTGTCCTAGTTGGGCTTGGTGTATGAAGTCATGAAAGATAAATGAGTTAAGTTTTGATTAGGTTGTATGATGTGTAAGACCAAATATAAAACAAGAGACATAGAAAAGAGGCCAAAGATAGTCGTCAATGACTAGTTTTCTTGCTTAGGAATCATTTAAATGTTAATATGCTCTTAGGACCTAGAAATGTACCCAAGTGCGTGATTTAGTGTCTATAAGAACACAAGAGTGATTTTTCCACCAAGGGAGAAAAACTCAACCATTTTAGGACATATAATATATGATTTTATATGGAAATGGGCCAAAACATCTAATGAGAACATTTAATACTTTGAAAATGAGTTTTTTATGATTTTTTTTCTCATACTTCCATTTTGAAACTAAAGGATCAGAGTTACACATTAATATTACACTAAATAATATTATTCATACTATTATACACTTATATAGGATATTCATATCCTAAATAATAGGATGGTTATATTCCAATTACGTGAGTTTTTATAACACCCAAATAACGTCACGTATACAACCCAATATAATTCTATAGTTACACAACCATACAATAACCTATATGTGACGAACTAATTTATATAATCCTAACATTCCCTCCTTATTGCAAAAATAGGGAAAATTTACATGTTACATTGCATCTGATTTTGCAATCATGTGATTTTCCTTTGGATTATCAAAAAACCAAAAGTTGGTTTTCCATCGGTTAATCAAAAACTGAGAGTGAGGTGGTTTTATAGTGGTTGACTACAAACCAAAAAGGAGTGAAGGTTATCAAATAGGTTTACCTATAACCATATCATGATGTGCCAATGCATTTTTTGGCCCTCGTCATAGTTTCTCTTCCAGAGATAACATTTCGGAATCCATGATAGTGCAAAACATATCATCCAACTCATAAAAAATGAAATAGTGCGTTATTTCCCCCACAATGTGAGGTCTCCGTAACACATTATTTTGAAAACACCACATATAAATAAAATGAAACCAACACACACTCACACATTTCACCAAATTATTATGTGTGGCCTTGTCAATGGGGACCGATGAGAGGACACCAATTGTACTCCATCCTCCGTGTATCTTCCAGCCTTCGTTTAATGACTGCTTAGTACAATAAGTCTTCATATACGTATCCACATTCCTCTGGTTCAGGTTCTTCTCTTGATGATTCTTCATCTGCTGCTATATTGGCTTCATTAAGAAATTTTCCACTTAGCACATATCAAGCATGAGCTTTACAAAATAAAGAAGTATCCCCCTTTTTATTATAGTAGTAGCATTCAACTTCTCCTTCATTTTTGGAAAATTTATTTTTCTTCTTTCTACTATATAGATATTTTTCTTTATCTATGTCTTCTTTAGTTCTCTTTTCTTCAACTAGAAGAGATGATATCATATCTTCCAATGAGTTGGGTAAGGCATTTGACCAAGAGTGAAAACAACATTATTATATTTGGTTAGAAAACTATTCAACATAATAGATTTTTTATCCTCATCTTCTCCTAGAGATTTGACTTCTGCAAGTGGTCTCAGAAGAGATCTTAAATCATGTTTTTGACTAGACCATTGTAACTCCATCAATCATTTTGAGTTTGAACAACTAGAGTTTCAGTGAAAACGTTTTTATTGACTGCTTTAGATACAAATAATTTATTCATAATATCCCACATTTCCTTTGATGTTTTCTCAAGATTGACATAATGTAACTTAGTATCTAAGAGAGAAATGCTGATAAAGTCTTTGGCTTTATCATCCATCATTTCCCATTGCGCCAATTTGGTCAGATATGTAGGTGTTGTTTGTTTTCCATAAAATATCCTCTAGAGATTTTTTTTCATCAACTGCATCTGGATAAATTCACTTTCCAAGTGTGAAAATTGATCCCATTCAATTTTTTCTAGTGGGACTTCCATTGTGAGATGGAGACAAAAAAGAAGAGGTGAAAAAATTATAACGAAACTTTTGAAGACACAATTATTACATATGAATCTTGAATTTTAATGAAAATAAATCTACTTTAATACATGAAAAAATAAAATAATGAAACTTCCTATTGAACTATAGATAAATTACCACTAAATGTTTATTTTTTGACCATGTGTACCTTGTAATAGTGGACCAATGATAAATATACAACTTATAGACAATAGACTCATATAATACTAACAACTCATAATCTAAAACTCTAAAAAAAGTAATAACCAACTAATGACAAGAATAAACTTAATAAATAGAACTAATTATTCAAATACCATGGACCGTATGGTGGGAAAAATAATATGGTTTGTGCTATACCACATTTAGGAGAAGGTGGAAAGGTTATGCATCAAAGAGACGTGGAGGGGACACAAGTAGATCAATTTGAAGGTATATATGCATGTGGTGGAAATACATGTATGGATTGAATGGATTTCTCCAACATCTATAAATGCAAAAAATATTTCCATGTGGTATTCAATGTCGAGAAAATCCAATTCCTTGCAGTGTGGATTAAAAATTTTTTATGGTTGAATGCAAATTAGTACACAAAGTATGCAACTTTAGCTGGCTCACATCATGTAATAGATGTATCTTAGATTATACTTCACAATTTGACTAGGTATTCTATAATCCATATGATGGTATGAAGGATAAATAATAGAGGGATCTATTCTTCTAAACAAAATGGTGATATATTTTTGTTTGCATGATCTTTTTCCGCTGACTATTTTTAGCCAAAATGTAAAATTGGATGTGTTCATTTAATATAAGAGGATCTCAAAAGAGATTTATGAAACCAATCTGCAGAGTATAACATTTTGTGGGTGATTAAATTACAAGCTTTAATCAAAGTCACAAATATAGACTGAACACTGAGGAAAGATATAGAAAGAGATAAGATGTTGTTCAAAGTGAATTGTATTTTCCCTAGCAAATCTAGACTGAAAATCATGTGAAATAATTACACTAGTAACATGAAGGATACATTGACTGTATAATTCATATCTCCCACTTGATCACCAAACACATGGGATTTTTAAAAGATGCCATGAAGTTCAATGCAGACCTAGATTTTAAATCGAATGGAAGATGATCACATGCACGGTGGCATTAAGATGATAAAAGACCAACATAAAATGGAGAGGTGAAAATAAATCTTCTTGGTGGAAAGACTGAGCCTTAAACTTGAAATTTTAAACACATCTAACCTACACTTTGAGACACTATAGAGGATTCCATGAACTGGGGCAATAATCAATCAAACGTTCACCCCAATATCATTCTATTTCTCCATCCAAAATAAATATCTTTGATGCCAAATGAAACATAAGAATCAGATTTTCACAGTAATATCATGCTGAATAATATTATTCATACCATTATACACTTATATAGGAGATTCATATCCTAACTAATATGATGGTTATATGCCAATTACATGAGTTATTATAACACCAAAATAACTTCACGTATACAACCCAATATAATTCTATGGTTACACAATCATACAACAACTTAACAACTTATATGTTAAGCACTAATTTATACATTCCTAACACGTTTTGTCTTAGGAAGGTGTGCTAGTGAGATGAGTTGCCAGGAGAATTTGCAACAAGAATGAATTGAACTATTACTTGGGTTATGAAGGGGGTTCAATGTGCTTCCATTTTACCTTTGTTAGGATCCAAACTCTACTTGAGGTTTTAAAACATTTTGTGCAAATTCCTTATCTCGAAAGGTCACGATGCTTCAATATCGGAAATGTATCTTCCTTTTTATGCTTCAAAAACCTTGTCTTAATATTCCATCGTGTAGTAGAAGACTCCATAATATTTTCGATAATTGAGATATGAGCTTCAAAAACCACATGGGGTTCCCGAAACCTTTTCCGGAAGTTGACTCTTGAAAATAGGCAATTTGGCAATTTTGACAAGTTTGACCAAAAAGGGACAAAAATTCAATAGGGTTGCTAAGTAAAATACCTAAACATTTTACATGAAAACAAATGAGGTCATGGGCATAGGAGCATGCATACCTTATACCAAATTTCAAAGAGCACAAGGTTTTTTTTTTTTTTGAGATCACATGATTCAGATCCTACGATAAAGTCACACCATTGGTTTTTTAATTTTTAGATCACTATTACATAGAAACTTACTTTGAGAGCTCTGAATAGATGGTGATGAGATCACATAAAAGAATAAAGTATTTATTTGTTTTTACTTTGATATGTATCACACACACATCAAAGTGGGGCACTATGTAGAAACATACTTCTAGTACATGACTAATTGATTTTAGTTTGGTGCTAATGCATTTATGTGTTCATTGATTATTGGTCTAAATTAGTGTCATTGTATGGATGAAAATTGACATGCAACCTTCAACTACACTCAACTCCCCAAGGTCGTGCCAGAGGAACCGATGTTGAATGTGGGTGGCTAACTATAGGAGGATCAATGACTAAGATTTGGTAGTGTTATCTCCTAGTAGTTGAGTTGGCAAACAGGAGATTTGGAGGATATGAATGGGTAGCCTAAATTCCCTATGGTTTGTCTAACTGAATCTCAATGTTAAACTAGTTTGAAGTGTCCAAATTAACTAAGACAAAACTAACAATCTATGCTACTACTGGAAGGGAAAACTAATCTAAACAAATCACAAAACTGAAATATTACAATCACAAACAACAATTTGCTTTTATTCTAAATAATCAAATTTACTTCTACACTAAAACTAAACAAGAAAAATAACTTGGTGTAGTTATTCACCTGTGCTGAGTGTATTGAAACTAAACTAACTTAAAATAAGAACTTTTCCAAATGATCTATATGTGTAGACAACCTCCTACAAATATTCTCTCCTTCAGATCCATAGGGATGGGAAGAAGAGGATCCGTCAGTGGGAGCTGCTATTAATGATTTAAACCCTCTTGGAAGTTAAGCAATTAGTTGCAAATGGAAGGAAATTGATTTCTACTCTATTTTATATGATGTAACAATAATAAATTGCATAAATGAAGGAAATAAAACAACTCCAACATGGAATTTATAGAACAGAGGTAAATCCAGTTGTGTGATGACTTGCCCCCTCAGTTTATCCTTTCTTTCTCTGTGTCTCCATATGAGTCAAAGGAATTGCGAATGCAAAGGCAATAGTAGGAGAAGGTGCTTGAGTAATGGCAACTTGAAGGTAGTCTGGTTGCAATGCAAGTGGAAGAGGGATAACACAAGTGAATAGAGCTTGGCTATGTAATTTCCAGCAGGATTGTGGCAACAATACTATGAAAGATACATAAAATTCTCAGGCCTTTTGCTTGAATACGAGCATGGAATATATAGGAATTGGTTGGGATGTGCCTTTATGTACAAGGTAGCCTTGGAGTACTAAATTATTGGGTTTGAGACAATTCAAACTAATTAAATCTATTTAAAAATAGAAGAGGGAAGGAAAACTAAGAAATCAAGACTATTTTTAGGCAATTTGGTTCACAAAAGCACCCTAAAAGTTAAGTTAAGTGAAGTGTTGCATGTTAAAATTACGAATGATGGATTTTGGAAAAAGTGTGTAGGACCACTGCCTTGCCTAGGTGACGGTCTTGGCACTAAAGGCCAAAACATGCACAGAAAGAAGTGGGAAGCTAGAAGAAAGCGTGAAAATATGAAAAAGGATGTCTAGGCTACAAATATACATTGCGAATGGTTTTAGGAACTCAAACATCTTCTGAAAAGACATGAATCATCATTGGGTACTTTTGTAACTGTTTTCTAACTATGTGGCACATGTAATTTGGGTGTGTACAAATTGCCCCCTCGGAGAAGCATCTTAGCCATGAAGAGGCATAAAATGTATAGTCTGAGTATGGAATTCTTAAAATGGGGGGTTAGAAGCTATACCTAACACATTCGTGTGTTGAAATGTCACCATCCGAACTCCCGCTACCATTTATGCGAGGATATAGAAATATACTTACGCCAAAGCTCCAGCCTTGCGAACATATGCACTCAGAACAAAGTTATAACAATATATATATATCTAAAGAAACTCATTTTCAAATTCATTTGTGCATATCGACTTCATGATTTTTTATTATTTTTTGTGAGTATGGTTGAATTGGAATGGATTTAGGAATGGTATTGTGTGTTAGGCTTGGCCCTTTGTTGTTTGAATGCTTTTGAGGACTTGTAAGAAATTCCTAACTAAAGAGGTCATAAGGGGCCTTAAAGAGGTAGATAGGCAGAGTGCCTTTATTGCTTAGTCTCCATTTTTTGAAGCATATATTATGTTTTGGTATTTTATGCTCATTGCGAGCGTTTTGGCTTCACCTAGTGTGTGATGGAATTGTACAAAACTATGAAACACCATGATATGTACAAATATCTCTTTTTGGCTCAGTTATTCCTTGCATAGAGTTGACTTCCATTTATGATTTGATTCACGTGTGTACTCTTAGATGTTTATAACTTCCATTTTTATATGCTTTTAGGAATGTATGCAGTGGATATGAATGCTAACAGAATGATTTCTTTTTTTTGTGTTTTGTAATGCTGATATATGATAATGCAATCACATTGTAATGTTGAACTTTAGTTTCTCTAAGAAACTTTCGGTACTTCATATTGATTTGGAAAAACGTGGTGAAAAAAATATGATAGAAAGATTGAACCTGCTCCACTCCCAACCCCAAGCAAGTAGTAAGATGCGAGGTTCAACACCAAGAACCAGAAAGGGCACAAGTTATGGAAATTTGTTGAATGGTAACGATGAGAGAAAGACAAGGATTTGACAAAACCAAATTGAGACACTACAACCTCATTCTACTCAAGTTTGCTTCATAGTTTAGAATGTGAATTTCTTTCTAGTTTATCTAGACTTAGATCCATAGATGACCACTTGGTTGAAAAAATCTGGTTTTGAGGTTTTAAACTCTTTTGGAATTTTGGACATCTAATTCACTTTGTTTTGAATTATGATTTCACAATATTTGAATGAACTATTTCTAACTTTCAAGTTTCTTAAAGAGACCCCCTATACCTTGCCCCATGCTACCAGTAGGAAGTATGGGCTCATCACCATGGACAAAGTATATGCGAGTAAGGGAATTTCTCTCCTTTCCCAACCCTACATCACTAGCAAGAGATGCTGACTCAACACCAAAGGTTGGTAGGGAAAAGAAATGTGTAAAATAATTTTTTTTTCTAGATTTACATTTGACTTATTTATCTAGGAAAAATGTCTAGAAGGTTCTTATTTCCAAAGATATGTATATGGGATAGATGTGACTCCATGAAGCTTCTAGAACAAACTATAGGAAAAGACACCTAATCTATAAGAAACTACAAATAGAACCAAGTATGCAGGCCTTGGTATGGTTACTATCAAAGCTTGTCTTATATTTTTTGAACTAATGAAATGATTCAAAAATAATTGATGATACCATGAAGATTTATAGAGACATGATTTGAATGCTTTTCCAATGTTTTTAGAAGCTTTTAGGAATTGCTATAAGAATAAGTCCCTTGATCACAATTTTTACAAAATGAACTGGTAGATGAAAATGCAATGCAGATGTAGAAATATGCATATGGAAATGTAGGTGAAACTACATGTCATGATGGCTAAGGTGAAGAAAGTTGACGAATATCAAATTCTTCACCCCTAAAAGTACACAGTAGAGAACCATGATCCTCAAAATTTCTGTTCTCTTGGTAAGGGCCTACCATTCTGAGTTTAAACTTACAACCCTTTCCTAGAAGTGTATATGCCTAATCATTAAAATACTTTGTCTGATAGAGGCATTCGTGCACCTCTTTGTCACGTTCTTAAGACATGGTGTGTGGGTGAGCATGACTATTCTACTCAGCCTTGTTTCATATGTAGAGTGTTACATTTACTTTTGACACTCACTAAATGATGAGGCCTTGCCCCATGGACATGGCAAGATTAGTTTTGTATGCACATGGGTTGAAACTGGGGTTTAGAATAGAACAACCCTTAGAGATAGTTTTGACGGGAATCGTTTCAATCTCAAATTTCCCTTCTTTTCTTGTTAATTCTATCATGTTCACACCCAGACCTAGGTCATCGGAGGGAAGAGATGCTAAAGTGAGAAGACTAGCCATCCCCTATGGTTCAAATAGGAGGAAGATTAGATCGTCACTCTCTAAGAGTTTCATAATTTCTGCTGGTTTTAGTGGACACTATTTCCATAGATATTGATTCACCCTTATCTATTTTTTCCACATCAAATGTTTTTGGGTCAACGACTTCAGCCTTCGGCATACTTGAAGTGATCGAGACTAGCTCTTTTGATGGAGGTGGTTAGTTCAATTGATTTGTAGGAAGTTCATACTCCGTATGGACTCCTTTATTCTTCTTGAGGTTTTCTAAGTGTATATCGAAGGGCTTAGGACCCCCTTGAGTGATGAAGACCTTCCCAAAATGGAGGAATCTAATCTCCTAGAACAGGGTAGAAGGGATAGCCTTCATTCGATGAATCCATGGTCTCCCAAGGATCATGTTATAAATTGTTTCCCTATCGATAATGTAAAAAATCCATCAAGATGGTTTTTAGACCAAGTGTGACTGGAAGAACTATGGTTCTAATCGAGGTCACTTTAAGAATGTCGTACCCCTGGAATGTGTTTCTTGTAGAGGAACAATTTGTCTCCCCATATCCCAACTTTTGAAAGAAATAAAAGGGAACCAAATTTACAACAGCCTCATCACCAATCATGGCTCTCTTAATGCAATTGTTATAAACCCAGACTTGTAAAAATAAGGCAGGATCACCTCTTCGGGAAATTTCAACGTCAGATGGCATCTTGTCTATATTGAAAACAAACTCAATATCCCTATCATTCTTTCCTGGAGGATGTATGTCAAATTAAATATGATTTATTTGAGTGCTAGGAGGTGGCATAACATGGATTAGATGACCAAGACCTAATGCATTGAGCAATGCAGAATGATGCAAAGGTTAATTCTTCATCAAATCTAGAAACGAAATGTGAGAAAAGGTCTTGTTCAAATCCGATATTAAATCATAGGCTTCTATTGGTTTTGAGATTGTAGGAATTTGATCTTGCAGGAAGGAAAGAGTGGGTAGGGGTTGTGAAATGCACTCCCTTGTTTGAGTTGTTGCATTAAATTCATGCTTAACCTCTAGCTCAACTAATCCCAAGATTTTTGTATTGTCATTTGAACCAAGGTTAGGAGTAAGCCGAGAGTTGTCAGAGGTTGAAGCTTCATGGTCGTTGTTTCCTATAGGAATACCCTTGTTTATATTTTGAGGATTCACTTGGGCATCCATAGGATGTTTTAGGTATTTTGAGGTATGAGAGGTCCGGTATGACTAGGCTACAGGTTTGTTTCAGGATTTTCTAGGAACATGCCTACAAAGAGATGCCTTTGGTTTTCAAGAAGTCTTTACAGAAACTTGATGCAATCATGGCAAGTCCTATTGTCATGACCTCGAACCTTATGGAAAATCCAGTTTAGTTTAGGAACGTAATCTCTTAGCCTTTGATAAGCGTCTTGTTGTTGTTGATTATAACCTCGGTTATAGTTTTGAAATTGATTGTTATAACCATGATTCACTTCCCCTTAGCTAGAACTTTGATATTGGTGTGGGTCTTGGGTTTGATTTTGTTTTTGAGAGGAATAGTTTACGTCAACTATGTTGACAACTAACACAGTGTTAGGGCCTCTTTGACTACTTGAGTTGTTGTTATTGTTAGTGTTACCATAGTTTGTAAAACTAATGTTCATGGCTTGATCAGTAACACTATTCGTGGTAGCACCATGATTGCGATTCACACCCTTAAGTCCTTGGTTGTTGGCACCATTGTTTTGCTAATTTTCATTGTTCTGATTTGGGGATACCAATTTCCCATTGGGACCATAGATCTTACACCCACTATCTATAGCAGCTTGGTAAATCCAAAGTGCTCCTTCCAATACTTCCTCATAAATATGGAAAGGAAATTTTTTGACCTCTTCCTTAGTCTCTCGATTGAGTGAATGAAGGAAAAGATCATAAAGTTCCATCTGGTCCATGTTGGGCACACTTATAAAGGAATAGAGAACTTAGCGCCATCTTTGGATGAAATGGGCGACATATTCATTTTGCTCCTGCCTAATATGTAGGAACTCGCTAATTCTTGTATGCAAAAACTTGTTCATGTCAAATGCTTTGATGAACTTGGAAACAAGCTGTTTAAAGAAATGTATAGAAGCTTCCAGAATACGGGAATACCAATCCAGTGCGACTCCTTTGAGATTATTTTGAAAGATCTTAGCCACATAACATCCCAAGGAAGCAATTTCCTAATAGTGGTAGCGTAGGCCTTTATATGAGCGTTTGGTTCTCCTTCTCCCTTAACTTAATTTTTGGAAGATCTGACAATGGGCATGGGAGCATGACACCATGTATGGTGAATCCAAGAGGCTCCTTTAAGTACTTAACATATGTACCCATTGTGTAAGTTTCCACCTTTAAAAATCCTTGATGAGGAGGTGGAGGAGGAGTTGGATAAGTTGCATTATAAAGGTTGACGGGAATGTATAAAATCCCTTGATATGACATTTAGGGAGAGGGAATGGTATATGGGTCCATCTAGAGAGTTTTTACTACATATGCATGTAAGGTGGGATAGTACCGGGATATGGACTAACAGGTGTAAAACTAGGGAACATCGCATTGCCTGTTGTGGTGGCATTTGAGAATGCACTTCCAGCCAACCCTTGCATAAGATTAGCTTGAGAAGGATGAGGACCTATCCCTAGTGTGTCTAACCATATGAGAAGATCACTTGGATTTGAATGAACACAAGATATTGCATTGGCTGCTAATTGAAATGGATGTATCCTTTGCTGTCAACTAGATATCCTATGTTTTTCCCTACTGCATTTGTTGGTTGTGAAGTCTGGGCACTTTCTAGTTCTCTAATCCTCCCTACTAAAGTATAAATGAGATCTTTGGGAGAGGATTGAGTCCCTTGTTGGGGTGCCTATGGCATAGGGTTTGATTGAATAGGCTCATGATACCCTATCATGAATTATTTAGTGTTATAATTCTTGTCTTCCTTAGTTGTAAGAATCTTAGGATAGGCATTTAAAATCATAGAGTCTGTAGCCTTCATTCTATCCAAAGACTCATCTATCTGACAATGAGGATTTGCTATTCATGCGAATGTATCATCTTCTATTAATTGCATGGAAATGCGAGGTCTTGACAAGACTCTATGGTAAAAACCTGTTCCATTTGTGATAACAACATGGTTTACATTGGGTTGATCGTATTGCATGTTTAACGGTTGATCAAACTCCTCCATCCTTACATAGTTAATGGGGTTTGAAGCATAACTAGGGGAGGTTTGAATGTTGCTTGTGTAGTTGTCACCCTACCTCGAAAGAGAAGGGGACTGTTGTGGTTGAACGTTGGTGTAATATCTATCAAAGCCAAATGGCCCACCAAACTCTCTTCCAGAAATATTTTAGAAAGTATAAAATACCTACTAAAATAGGGGAAGACATGGAGAGGTGAGGTAATAGCAATGAAAAAAAAGGAAACAAGAAGGAATTAATCCTTCACATCGAGTTCACCAATTTGTACGGATGAAAATTGACATGCAACCTTCAACCGCACTCGACTCCCTGAGGTCGTGCTGAATTAACCGATGTTGAATGTGTGTGGCTAACTATAGGAGGATCAATGACTAAGATCTGGTAGTGTGATCTCCTAGTAGCTGAGTTGGCAAAGAGGAGATTTAGAGGATATGAATGGGTAGCGTAAATTCCCTATGGTTTGTCTAACTGAATCTCAATGTTAAACTAGTTTGAAGTATCTAAATTAACTAAGACAAAACTAACAATCTATGTTACTGCTAGAAGGGAAAAATAATCTAAACAAATCACAAAACTGAAATATTACAATCACAAACAACAATTTGATTTTATTCTAAATAATCAAATTTACTTCTACACTAAAACTAAACAAGCAAAATAACCCGGTGTAGTTATTCACCTGTGCTAAGTGTATTGAAACTAAAATAACTTAAAACAAGAACTTTTCCAAATGATCTATGATGTGTAGACAACCTCCCACAAATATTCTCTCCTTCAGATCCATAGAGATGGGAAGAAGAGGATTCGTCAGTGGAAGCTGCTATTAATGATTTAAACCCTCTTGGAAGTTAAGTAATTACTTGCAAATAGAAGGAAATTGATTTCTACTCTATTTTATATGATGTAACAATAATAAATTGTAGACTTGAAGGAAATAAAACAACTCCAACATGGAATTCACAGAACAGAGGTAAATCTAGTTTATCCTTTCTTTCTCTGTGTGTCCATATGAGTAAAAGGAATTGGGAATGCAAAGGCAATAGTAGGAGAAGGTGCTTGAGTAATGGCAACTTGAAGGCAATTTGGTTACAATGCAAGTGGAAGAGGGATAACACAAGTGAATAGAGCTTGGCTATACAATTTCCAGCAAGATTGTGACAACAATACTATGCAAGATACACAAAATTCTCAAGCCTTTTGCTTGAATACAAGCATGTAATATATATGAATTGGCTGGGATGTGCCTTTATGCACAAGGCAGCTTTGGAGTTCCAAATCATTGGGTGAAGAGGCAATTCAAGCTAATTAAATCTATTTAAAAATAGAAGAGGGGAAAAAAAAGCAATTAAGACTATTTTTAGGCAATTTGGTTCACAAATGCACCCTAAAAGTTAAGTTAAGTGAAGCCCCGCGTGTTAAAATTACACATGACAAATTTTGGAAAAAACGCGCAAGACTGCCGCCAAGCCTGGGCGGAGGTCTTGACACTAAAGGCCAAAACATGCACAAAAGGAAGCAGGAAGCTAGAAGAAAGCACGAAAAAGTTGAAAAAGGATGTCTAGGCTACAAATATACACGGTGAATGGTTTTAGGAACTTGAACATCTTCTGAAAGGACATGAATCATCATTGGGGACTTTTGTAACCGTTTTCCGACAATAGAACACAAGCAATTTTGGGTACGTACAATCATCACTCTTTAACTTGTTTTTTGTGTGTCATCCACTCTTTGTTGGCTCTCTTTATGTCCCTTATTGCTTTCTCACCCTTTCTTCCTTGTTTTTCCTTGTATATTTTTGTCATTCAATGTCTAGATGACACTAAATTAGCCTTGACCCCTTTCTCACGATTTTCTCTCTCCTCCCATATTTTTGGCATCTTTAAAAACTCTTAACTGTTTTCGTAGGATTGTAACTATTTCATACCCACAAATGTGGTCACATCTCTCTTAAAATTGTCTTGTGCTGCTTCTAGGTCTCTTTTCTCACAAACTTGGTTTAATTGATTTTTTTGCCTTTTTTGGTTTACTTTTTCACCTATTACGAAACTGGTTTCAATCCCACAAAAATGGTCCATGTATCTTTTGGGCCATGTTTCCCCCAAACTTAGGTTTATTCAATTTTATACCCTTTTTGGTTGGCTTTCACTCATGTCATGATTCAAATTACACACCAATAGGGTCTTAATTTAAATTCAAGAAGTATAAGAACATAGCTACATTATTGCATCTACAAAACATGAGGAAATGATATATTTAGTTATTCTTTTGGAAACTAATGATATTGAAGCTATAAAAGCAGAAACTATTAGGAAACACCCCTATGCTAAAAGTCTAATTCAAGCATTAAAATATTAATTTTATCATACAATAGTAGTTGCACACATTTGAAAATACTTATGGGTTAGAACACTTGCATACACTAGATTGACCTTTGACTAGCATTGAGTGCTACATGGGATTTTTAAAATCAAGAGGGGCTTCATACTATCGGAGGCATAACACAAGCGCCATTATTATACTCAGCTTTTATTGGACATCCCAAGGAGTTTAATGTGGATTAGGGGTTTAGCAAAAGAGATTGAATTCTCAAATATGATTCACAACAGAACTAGACAAATCGAGAAAGGATTCCCGCAAATTAGAACACAAAGAATGCATTCACATAATCATATATTCATGCTTGCACAAGCATAATCGTTTTCGCAAAGATCATACCATTATCACAAGCTTTTGATTCTACAAATTTGGTCACATTTTAACAAAATTGGTCAACATAATTTCTGAGTCCTATTTTTCCTGGAAGTTGTTTGTCTTGCTTGTCTATACTGAATACCTTCAAATTCATAAATTTAACTGTATTTATATCCCTAATCTTAGTCTTCCAATATTTCCACGTATTTAATTCGCCGGTAGGTGTATACTTTGAAGATGCCCTTGCTGCAAAGTGTCAAATTCCGGCGGCTCCAATATTTACTGTCTTGCCTGATTTTAGATATTTTAAAGGTTACCGGTTTTTAGATATTTTTCTACAGTCCTAGATATTTACTATCCTAGCTATTTGATTTTGATTTTATTCTTCATAAAGTAAATTCTATAGTTTACTATTTAGAAAATAATATTGGTCATATATCTTGTTCAAAGTTTTTGAGATTCAAAAGTTTTCTGATTTTGATTTTATTCTTCATAAAGTAAATTCTATAGTTTACTTTTTGGAAAATAATATTGGTCATATATCTTGTTCAAAAATTTTGAAATTCAAAAGTTGTAATAGATAAATGTCCGGTGTTTAACCAAATGATGAAACATGATTTAGTTTGGCGACTATCATAATTGTGTCTTACAAAAATATGGACAATAGCAAAATAAGAGCTTTGCAACAACATATAGACATCCAAGCAATATCAACGCGAAATACAACTCAAATAAACTAAATATTGCTACTATCTCCGGCGTAATTTGCAACTCATTTACAATTGCTAGTTGTATCCCAGTTGTCCTCTAATATAATATTACAGATTAGACTCCTCATTTCTATATTAAACCTGATAAAAGTAACATAATATTACATATTAGACTCATTTCTATATTTAACTCGATAAAAATTACAGCAGACTTAGGTATGTCGGACCTTTTTATGGGTAGAAAATAGACGCTCGCGTTTTGCTTCTGAAGATACTTAGCTTTGCGTTGGCTTTTTTCACAACCCTTCAATTTTAAATGAAAACGATGTACTAAATGCATTCCAAAGCGAATATTTTTTTAGGTTGGGCTACTATAATTTTAAAGAGAAGACTAAATAATTTTTAGTATAAAATAAAATAAAATCTAGCAATACAAAGAGCTCAAACACCTTTGAAAAAGGACATGGAACAAAAAAAACCGGTATAAATAACATATTTATATATTTTATATTTATATCTAACAATTTATTTTTCTATTCCAGATTCCACCCACGATATACATTGCTTTATGATTGTGTGGTGTAGACGTGAAAGTGGTTTTGCCCTCATAATGGAGTCGAGTAACCACTTTAAATTGAAATTAAGTTTACGTATAATTCATTTAGTTGCAGAACTCTAAAAAACATTATTCTTTTTTGGAATAATTAAATCTGTTAGAGATAATTACGATTTTAGAGCGATACTTGGTTTGTTGTAATTATGGAGATAGTCGTAGTAACATAAAGTGAACAATATAGTGTTTATACAAGAAGGCAAACAAAACATCGCTTAAGCAAACATAGACCCCATCCGAAGGAGTCAAAATCATACTAGTACATAAATGGCATAAATACAAGTATGGTTTTGACACTTTTATGTGATTACAAAAGAAAATTAACAAATATGTTAGTTTTTGAGCTCATTTTTTCAAAATTTGTTGTGAGTTACATGGAAATTGATGCAAAGCTTATTGATAAGTCAATACACTCATCAAGTCAAGAACAACAAAATACTTCATTTACTATAGATACTTTGTTTTGTAGATCTTGTCAAAATGGCTAAATGACTCTAACGTGTAACTTTTGACCCTTCAGGGCTTCAATGCATTGACTTGCCTTCACTATCCCTTTACCTTGTCTCATACATCACATGCAATGTCCATTCAGCCTTTACAAAGGCCAAAGATTCAAGAAATAAATAATCCTTACTTTCTCATCAATTGCTCTTTACTATCCTTTCAAGAACCTAGGTCCTTATTGCACTAGTATGATTCAATGCAAACTCAACACTAGAGATGATCAATTCAAAGAAACAGTCAACAACTTCTCTTTTGTCCAAATTGCCTCATTTTGGTTCTCAAGAACAAGTTCTTTGGTGGGTTCATAGTTGGAAAAATATATAAACATCTAGGACACAAGGAAAACATCTTCTAATACAATTTTTGGTCCTTAATGTGTGTAGTAAATTTCATAGGACAAACACTTAATCTCCTCTTTCAAATTCCACTTCTTATGCTCTAGTCACATTAGTTTATACCAACCTTGTTTCCACTAGTTTCATGGCATAACTTTTGTTCAAGGAAGTTTCACACCCAAATAACAGCATTTGCAGTTTAGTGTTTTACTAATCTACAAACTCCCCATTGGCTAAGTCCTATGAAAAGGCTTCTTTCCTTCAAGTCTTCCTTTATCAATTAGGTCTTCTAACTGTCACCACAAATCCCTATGCTAAATGTCAGAGTTATCTCCACATTTGTCCACTGAAAATCTCAAATTCCAACAAAATCCTTTATATTGCCCTGTCACCATATCAACTACTATTTTTAGGTCAAAATTCCACATTTAAAGGCTTCAAATCTAAAATTTCACCAAACCCTAACTGTAACTGTCTTAGTCCGGTAGGGATAAAATGTCATATAAATTTTCAATAACACACCTCCAAAGCTTCAAACCTCCACTGTAGGTTTGTTTTAAGGATACTCACATGGCTACCTTACCGGTAGAGTCTTAACTCGACCATAACATTATTCTCACTTCATCAACCAACTATGATAGACTATGTTGACACGTACATGATTGCATGAAAATTTCAACAAGAAGGAAACAAATAGTTCCTATAGTCACTAAATCACGCACTTTGAGTCATTATTTAGTCCCGGTCTCATACTACTAATCATATGGTTCTTAAGTGAAAAGAGTAATAATTAATCCATGTCTTTGGCCACTTTTACTTTGCTTTCTGTCATTATTTTCGACCTTGCACCTGCACTTTCCTAGTCTGTATTTTCATTCTGTGTTTTTCCTATTTTTGATTGGGGCACCCAACCAGGACTAGGACACCCCAAGCGCCCTAGTCCCCTCTAGGGTGCCCTGATCCTCTTTGCACTTTGCTCTTATCTTTTGGGCACTTTCTAGCCATTTAATCTTTCTATCTTTTTGGTGGTCGGTCTTTTTGGGGTTAACTACGAAATTAGAACAAGAGAACCATATAAATATAAAATTATGGGACCATAATGAGGGACCAAGCACTAAGCATCTATTATCACCATCTAGAGTTGCATCCATCAAAGGCATCTAAAGCTACATTTGCATCCATCTAGATCCATCACAAGGCACACAAGGCTGGTTCATCTTCATCACACTTCAGGATGGGAGTCTATTGTTTCCATGCACACATTTACTACATTCTACATCTAGTTATTTTCTCACTACTTCACAAAGTGCAACTGACATAAAAGAACCTAGGGCACAATTTGCATAGACACACCTATAACTACATTGGGTCTGAGATGTAGTGCAACACTCAGTTAGTAAGTCCACCATTGTGGCCGCTGAGGAAAGTCTGACCCCTTCATATGCATGTTTCTTTTTTAGGGGTTTGATGCTTTGCTTAGGGTTTTGCAGGTGATTCTTCTATCTCCTTTTCAACGAAATTAGTTCGACAAGAAGAAAACATAGGCAAACATCCAATGACACCTCGAAGGGGGTTTGCAAAGCTTTTTCATAGACCAAGGCCCCTAGATTTCATTCCAGAGTGCCCAAGGTGCCCCAGTCCCTCTTCCAGTCGCCCAGTCCATTCGGATAGCCCAGATCTACACTTTCTGAAGCTCCTATGCGATCGTTTGTTCATTTTGTTCATATGTTCTTCACTACGGTACAATCCCAACAAGTTTGTGAATCAACTAAGGCCTTCTCAACCCTCTTTGCTCATCAGGGTTTTACATTTCATAGCTTAGATTTCTTGGGTCTAATTTAGTGCATTTTATTCCATTTATTTACTACTTTGTATAACATTAGATCACACTAGAATAGTCTAGAATAATTTCTATTTTAGTTAATCATTTTGGTGAACCTGATCTTCGAATACACTTTCTCTTTGGGCCTTTTCTTCGTATGTCCGTCACTCATAGTGGTTGTTTTGGGTCTTTTCAATATTGCGAGCTTCCTTTATTCGCCTGTAGGATTTTCAAGCCAATGGTTGATATCCCTACTTTTGAGAATCCCTTGGATTTATCTCGCCAAGTTCCTCTTCATGAAATAGAATCCTATATTAGTGAAAATTCCTATGATGAAGATATTATTGTTGACCAAGACCAATTAAATACACTTACTGATTTTTGAAAAGCTTTTCATGGTCATCTAACTCATCTTACGTATGTCCTACATGATTTGATTTCTATTAAGAATGATCATGATGCCTCCACCTCCATAGTTTCTCCTTCTTCATCTCCCATGGTCTCCACACCACCCATTTATGTCTTAGCTTCCATTGCTACTACTACTGCTCATGTCATTCATCCTAACACACCTAATATGCAGCTTGGCTCTTCTTCTAATACTCCTGATTTAAACTCTTTATATCAAGATGTGCAAACCCAAATTCGCCAGCTCCAGCTTGCCACTTCTCATGCCTTGTCATCTTTAGACTCTACTTCACTGTTGCATACTCCTTTCGCACCTAATATATCTACATATCCATTACCACCTAATTTCATTTCTCCTAAGTTGCCCATCTGTAAAGGCCATGACGACCCACAAGAACATCTCCGAGCTTTTCATGTCGCATGTTTGGACTATGCGGATGATCATACCATACTCGCTAAGATTTTTCCTCGTAGTTTACAATATTACGAGATGCGTTGGTTTTATGACCTACCTATCCATTCGGTAACATCTTTCATGCATCTAGCCAATGTTTTTCTCACTCACTTCTCTATCAATATTGGCTCTAAAATCTCTTATGCCCAACTAACACAACTTAAACAAGGATCTAAGGAACACTTAGCAGATTATGTCTTGTGATACAAAAACAACTTAGCTAAGATGTCAAATGTGTTTGTAGATGCTGAGCTTTAGGAATTTTTCATTTAGAGTCTCTTACCCCCTCTCTAGGAGAGTGTTCTCTTTGAGACATCTTCTTCTTTTGATCAACTTTTTCATACTCTTAAGCTTTGTGAAATCAAGCTCTTAGCTATAGGCAAGCTTAAATATCAAGAGAAAACATCATTTTCTACATGTTTTCAAAATAAGTCAACATTTAAACCATCTACAACCAGACCAACAAACACAAAAGTTACTGTCAACACAATAGATACTACTAAGGAGCTTCAATCGCAACCACATCAGCATACATTCACTAAGTTTAGTGTACCTCCGCATATTTTACTACCACAACTTGTCGATAACAACCTCATTACATTCCCTTCTCTACTACAAATAGATCCATCTTGACCAAAAGGACGTAATTTCGATGCAAGTTCCCATTGTGACTATCATTAGTGTATAGGACACTCCACTGATCGTTGCTTCTGACTTTGATTTTTCATTCAGGGTTTGATTGATAATGGTAAAATTGAGCTTCTAGAATCTACCGTTTCTCCACCTGTCAATGGAAATCATAATATCAAAATATTTAACAACCCTCTACCTAAACATGACACACAAACGACTGACTCATCGACTAATTACGTATATCACGCAGTGGCTCCTACCGCATCTGAGGCTCTTGTCTTTTTAGTTGCACATACTGACCCTTCTCCACTGGCTATCTTCTTCTCTAACCATGAATATCATACAAATTTCAATTCTAATCTTTTACACATTCATGCATCTGTTGGTTCAGTCTCTATCAATAATACTAAGGTTGACCCATCTTGGCCCATTAGTGCATGCTCTATTCCACTTCTCAATGCTATTGGTTACCCTCTATCACAAATTATATATCCTATGAATAACTCATATGGTGTCGTTAAACTACACATTACACTTGGTCCCCTCACTTTGCTTGTACCCTTCCTTGTTGGGAAAGTGGTTGATGGTTGTGACATGTTATGTTTGTGGAGCCTATTTTCATGTTAGAGTGTGGTACACCTTCTATGTGTTACATTCGGGTATTTTTATGGCGGTCCCACTCACTGGTGAGCGGGTCAAGGGGGTTCGGCGGGGTGAAGCCCCCCAATCGATGGGGGCTCAGGGGCGAAGCTCCTAAAGCAAATTTTCATGGGTGGTTTATTAACCCATGGGTAATGGGTGATCGTTATGGGATGTTTTTAGGCCCATGGTTTTTTGGTACCCATTGTTTTGATACCCACAGTGTTTTGCCCATGGTTTTGATACCCACGGTTTTGTATCAAACTGCTTAAGCAATTGTCTATTTATATGGTCTTATGCATATGATAGATAGACAAGCAAATGTATTGTAGATGTGTTTTGAATTCGGGTGTGAATTCTGTAGAGTTTGTTGAGTATAGCTCCAAATGGATTTGGGTATTGTATTTGAGAGAGTGGAGGCTTGTAATAAAATTTGAGCAAGTGATTCTTGGTGGACATAGCCCAAATTGGGTGAATCATGTTAAATCTTTTCTTTCTGTGTTGTGTTATTTATTCTGCACTTTTATTTGAGATCTGTAATATTTTCTGCATATTAGTTTCTACTGTTGCGATTCTGTAAGGGATTATTCCGCATATTTTATCTCTTATTTCCTAACAATTGGTATGAGAGCCTAGTTTGGTTTGCTGAAGTGTTAAATTGTAGGGAAAGTTTTATCTTAAGTGGGAGCTATGACAGATGATGGAAGGTTTAGGGTTGATAAATTCAATGGGCAAAATTTCAGTCTTTAGAAGATGCAGATGGAAGATTATCTTTATTAGAAGGATCTTTATACTCCGTTGTCTGAGAAGGTGAACAAACCCTTGAGTATGACAGATGTGGAATGGGATTTTGTTGGATCGGAAGGCACTTAGAACGATCCGGCTATGTCTTGCATCTTCGATATTATTTAATGTTTCAAAGGAAAAGACTACAAAAGAATTGATGGGTGCATTAGGGAAGTATGAAAAACCCTCTGCCTCTAATAAGATATTTTTAATGAAAAATTTGTTTAATATGAAGATGTCTGAGAATAGTTTAGTAGCAGATCATTTAAATAATTTCAATACAGTTTTCAATATGCTAGCTTTGGTTACAATAGAATTTTATGAAGAAGTTAGGGCTTTATTAATTCTGTGCTCTTTACCTGAAAGTTGGAATAGCTTGGTAATGGTGGTAAGAAACTTGGTTCCAGCTAACTCAAAGTTGAAGTTTGAGGATGTTTTAGGGGTGATTCTAAGCGAGGAAATGTGAAGAAAAAGCTCCAGGGAATCTTATACTTCAGGGAATTTTTTGATAGTGGAAACTACAGGGAGACAGAAGAAAAGAGGAAACCGTGGAAAATCAAAAGATCGGGCAAGGTCAAAATCCAAGAGTAAGATTGTGTGTTGGAATTGTGGAAAGTATAGGCACGTAAAGAAGGACTATTGGGAGCTTTCGAGATAAGAAGAAACAATAGGAAGAAAACAAGGAGGTAAATGTGGCATTGGGTAATGTATGCCAAGATGCTTTGATTCTCTCTTTGCATAATATTACTAAATCTTAGGTTTTAGATTTAGGGGCTTCTTTTTATGCTACTCCACATAGGCATTATTTTGTTGATTATGTTCAAGGGGATTTTGGGCATGTTTTTCTTAGTGATGATGAGCCTTGCAGTATAGTTAGAAAAGGTTATGTTCAGGTTAAGATGCAAAATGGGAATACATAGCTATTGAAGGATGTCAGACATGTGCCTACATTAAGGAGAAATTTGATATTGACGAGGCAATTAGGAAGTGATGGTTGTACTGTGATATTTACATTTGAATCTTGGAAGGTTAATAAGGGTGCTCTTGTGGTGGCAAGAGGTAAGAAGGTTGGAACCTTGTATTTAACCACTAATAATAATAATGATTTGTAATCTTGTGGCTTCATATGCAAATACAACATTATGGCACTATAGGCTTGGTCATATGAGCCATAAGGGCATGAACATCGTACAGAAGAATTTGCTTAGATATAAAAAAACAAGTTTGGATTTTTGTGAGAACTGCATATATGGGAAACAGAAGCGAGTAAGGTTTCTCAAGGTTAGACCTACGAAGAAAGAGAGTAAGTTAGAGATGGTACATTTTGATGTGTGGGGGCCGAGCTCAAGTATCATCTCTCAGAGGTTCAAGTTATTATGTTACTTTTATTGATGATGCAACAAGGAAAGTTTGGGTTTATTGTATTAAAAACAAATCTGATGTATTTGATACTTTTGTTAAATGGAAAGCCTTGGTAGAGAATGAAACAGGTCTTAAGTTAAAATGTCTTAGGTCAAATAATGGAGGGGAGTATTGCAGCAATGAATTTGATGATTATTGTTCTAAGAATGGAATCCACAGGAAAAAGACGGTTTCAGGAACCCTGCAGCAAAATGGGGTTGTTAGAAAGGATGAACAGAACAATACTGGAACATGCCAGGAGCATGAGGATACATGGAGGACTGCCTCTTTATTTTTGGGCAGAAGCGGTGAACACAGCCATGTACTTGATAAACAGAGGACCATTAAGTGCCTTAGATGGAGGCATACTTGAGGAGGCTCAGTACGGTAAGAAAGTCAATTACTCATTTCTTAGATTCTTTGGATGTGAGGTGTTTGTTCATATTGACAAGGATGATAGGACCAAGCTACAGGCTAAATCAGAAAAATGCACTTTTATTGGTTATGGTGGTTATGAATTTGGATTTAAATGTTGGAGTATTAAAGACAAGAAAATCATTCAGTATAGGGATGTGGTATTTAATGAGAAAGTCATGTATAAGAAACAATTGCAAGAAAATAGGGAAGAATCCAAGAAAGAATATGCAGTGGTAGAGGATCTTCCAGATGAGAAAGTGACCCATGAATCAGTTCAGGAACCTAGTTAATAGGAACCCCAAACTCCTACAGTGAGGAGGTCTTCTAGGGTAAGAAAAGAACCTGAATTTTTTTCTCCTTCTCTTTATTATTTATTACTCACTGATAGTGGAGATCCAAATAGCTTTGATGAAGAAATACAAGTAGATACTCGTAAGAAGTGGGAGCAAGCCATGGATGAGGAGCATAAGTCTCTCATGGAGAACCAGACTTGGGATTTGGTGTGAAGCTACCAGAAGGCAAAAGAGCATTGTAAAACAAGTGGGTCTACAGAGTTAAAGATGAAGAACCAGGAAAGAAAAGATATAAGGCCCGGTTAGTGGTCAAGGGGTTTGCACAGAAACAAGGTATAGATTTTGATGAGATTTTTTCTCTTGAGTAGTAAAAATGACTTCTATCAGAACTATTCTTGGAATAGTGACGGCAAAAGACTTACACTTAGAATAGTTAGATGTAAAGACTGCATTTCTCCATGGTGATTTGGAGGAGGAGCTATATATGCAGCAACCAGAAGGATATGAAGTTAAAGGTAAAGAGGAGATGGTGTGCAAACTAAAGAAGAGCTTGTATGGCCTGAAACAAGCTCCACGTCAATGGTATAAGAAGTTCGATAGCTTAATGATGGAGCAAGGTTATATTAGATTTCATTCTGACCATTGCATGTATAAAAAGAAATTTTAGGATGGAATTTATATTATCCTGTGTTTGTATGTTGATGACATGTTGGTTGTAGGTAAAAACATGCAGGAAATAAGAGTACTCAAGAAATAACTATGTGAATCCTTTGATATGAAGGATTTGGCGGTAGCCAGACAAATCCTTGGTATTAGGATAAATCGAGGATAGGAAGGAATGGAAGCTGACTTTATCTCAGGAAGAGTACATTAAGAATGTATTGGATAGGTTTAACATGCAGGATGCTAAACCAGTTGGGACTCCTTTGGCAGGACATTTTAAGTTATCAAAGGAGCAGTGTCCCAAAACAGAGCAAGAAAGAAACCAGATGTCCAAGGGTACCTTACTCATTTGTGGTTGGCAGTTTGATGTATGCTATGGTGTGCTCTAGGCCTGATATTGCCCATGCAGTGGGAGTTGTGAGTAGATTTATGAGTGATCTAGGTAAAGAGCATTGGCAAGCAGTAAAGTGGATCCTTCGGGATTTGAGAGGGACCATGGGGACAGTTTTGTGCTATAGTGGATCAAACAACACTTTACATGGTTGTGTAGATTCATACATGGCTGGAGATGTTGACAGTAGGAGGAGCACAACAAGTTATGTCTATACTGTAGGTGGAACAGCATTAATCTAGATTTAATGACTACAGAAGTTGGTGGCTTTATCAACAACGGAGGCTAAGTATGTTACTGCCATAGAGGCAAGCAAAGGAAATGATTTGGTTACAACAATTACTTAAGGAGTTGGGGCATAAGCAGAGAGGAAGGAAAGTTACATAGTGATAGTCAGAGTGCTATACATCTAGTTAAGAACTCTTGCTTTCCACTCTAAGACAAAGCATATACAGTTAAGGTACCATTTCATTAGGACATACTTTGGAAGGAAGAGAAGTTGAAGTTGGAGAAGATTCATACCAGTTAGAATCCTATAGACATGATGACCAAGGTGGTCACAAGTGAAAAACTAAAGTTGTGTTCAGCTTTAGTTGGTCTTCACAGATGACTAGTGAAGGGTTTGAGAAGCTTACTCAGAGGAAAACTATTCTCCAAGTGGGAGATTGTTATGGTTGTGGAGCCTGTTTTCATGTGTGAAAGTGTGGTACACCTTCTATGTGTTACACTCGGGTATTTTTATGGTGGTCTTGCTCGTTGGTCAGTGGGTACAAGGGGGTTCGGGGACGAAGCCCCTGAAGTAAATTTTTTTGGCCTCGTTTATTAACCCATGGGTAATGGGCACCCGTTATGGGCTGTTTATCGGGAAACATGATCTTGCGGTACGCATATGTTTTGATACCCACGGTTTTTTTACCATTGTTTTTGATACCAACGGGTTTTTGCCCATGGTTTTGATACCCACGGTTTTGTATCAAACTGCTTAAGCAGTTGTCTATTTATATGGTCTTATGCATATGATAGACATATAAGAAAATGTATTGCAAATGTGCTTTGAATTCAGGTGTGAATTCTATAGAGTTTGTTGAGCATAGCTCCAAATGGATCTAGGTATTGTATTGAGAGAGTGTAGGCTTGTAATAAAATTTAAGCAAGTGATTCTTGGTGGACGTAGCCCAAATTGGGTGAACCATGTTAAATATTGTCTCTCTGTGTTGTGTTATTTTATTCTGCACTTTTATTTGAGATCTGTAATATATTCTGCATATTAGTTTTTAATGTTGTGATTCTGTAAGAGATTATTCCACATATTTTATCTCTTATTTCCTAACAAGCTACCATGGAGATGAAAATTCATAGGCAGGTGGCAGTTTTGACACAGGGCATGGATTATGACAGGTTTTACAAATAGTTAGGTGCATTTACAATGTTTGACAATAAGGAAATTTAGCTTGATTGTTTATCACATTGTCAAGAAACAGATTAAGTGATGGGTCTCGTGGTTGAAGTGTTTTGATACCTGAATAGTTTATTCACACAAGCCATGATGAAATAACTAAAGAGGAAAAACAATGCATATGTTTTAATGAAACTCAATAATGTCAAAGAGGTAATAATCACAACCCACCATGGCCTCGAGGAGTGAGACTTTCTATACTATTTTTAATGTTGTCCACTACAAGCTGCATCATGGTACCTAAAAAGGGAGCAAGAAAATGATCATCAATACTGAGCTCAGGGTTTAATTAGTAACTCTTTATATTTCTAGTTAGGGTAAAAAAATGCTGATTCAAAGAGAGGAAGACATGATATTCAGTCAGGAAAGTTGCAAAGGGTACATCATAAGCAAATGATATTGAAGGAAGTAATCATTTGGCAATAAGTTGAAGTTAACTTAAATGAGATAAAAATACAGCTGAAATAGAGTGGATAAGGAAATATGAGACTAATTTTGACCTAGGGCTTCGCCATGTAAAATGAACATTTACGACTATTCTAGCATGCATGGAAAGCTTTAATCAAGCTCAAATATGGTATTAAAGCAGAAATTTAAATGGACTGTGAATACTTTCAGTCATCAATTTGAATTGCCCTGGAGTTTTCATCTATAGCTTATATAAGCTAGAATAACATGAAGGTTCAAGATACATCTAAGGAAGTTCAGGAAAGAGAAGAATTGAGCTAGTCCTTGGTTGAAAGGATGAAGCATGTATGAAAAAGTGCAAAAGAAAAATCAAGATTGCTACATGAACTTCTATAGAGAGCAAGTGTAAATAGAGATACAAACTATCTTCAGAAGGAAAGCAAAAAAATGTTTGCAACTCATTGGTGAGAAGATGGTATACAGGAGTGTCAGAAGTGATGTTATTCGCACAGGTGTATATATATCCAAGAGAGAAGTGTAATAGACTTGCATGAGTATGCAAGGATGATTCACTTAGTGTCAAAGAATACAACTTAGTTCAAAGGATTAGTTCGCTTGTTGTGCAGATCAAATACTTGTTCAAGCATGATCTCACTAATCTACAAAGTAGAGTTCCTACAGAGTTGTGAGATCTTGTATTGATAGATTTCATGAGAGTGCTAGTGATGGTATTGTAAATCCATAAGAATCTATTGTCATGTAGAGGACAATCATATGTCTAAAGCTCAAAGAAACATTCATGGCAGCCTAGATTAATGCAGTGATGGACCCCAAGACTTATCTTCTTGGTAAATGGTTACGGTTGCCACAGCGTAAATAAATAGAACCCTTCTAGAGGTCCCTTGTTGATAGATTAAATTTTACAGTGAGAAACCCTTCTCAGCTACACAGTGGCAGATGCATGGTAGCTTCAATGCATATGAGACCTAGTGGTGTTTGGGGAGGAACAACGGTTACAGTAGTGCTACAAATAACCATGTAGAACCCAGTTATGATATCTGGAGGAGACGCAGGTGGTTGTATGGACTGAATACAGTATATAGTATAAACCATGATGAAAGGCTAGATCAAAATCATTGGAGATCAAAAGGGAGGAATTTAAATTTTGGTCTCTTGTAGAGAAATGCATGTAAATCTTGTGTAGAAGAGTATTCATGGCAATGATAATAAAATTATGGTGGATACTATATGATACCTGGCTATCTTTGGTGCAATGTAGCCCACATTCAGTGGAACCACCTTATATGATGTGTTATGTGTGTGTACTGTCATCACCAATCCAGCACTATGATAATTCTTTACCGGGAACTCCTCGTGCTATGATTATTTACTAATGCACAGCTTTTAGTTTGGTGGATGGAATCTGGAAACACAACAACAAATATAACACAAGAATACCATCGACTATGATAAGACGGAATGATGACAACTCTGAAATATCAAGTGTAAATTATAATCTTAACATGAATTTTTTACAATCTCACCCATGAGGTACTTCAAGTGTTACTGACTTCACTTGTCTTCCAATAATAACTATGGGAGAAACTTTACAATTACACCTCTTGATGGCTTCTTCAACACACCTTTAAACTGATGGTTTCCTTCGCACACTTACTCCTGCAATATTTCTCACTACTTCTTTCTATGCTAAATGAGGGGAAGGTGACCTCTTTATTTATAGGAAATTTCAGGCTTATCCACCCTATCTCTAAGATAGGATAGGAAATCCACTTCCGGCCAATCATATTCCATGCCTAAAATCTTGCCTTTACATGTAGGCTTATCTTCTAAGATAAGATAAACCTTATCATCTTACATGGGTTCCACCTTTTTAGTCTTTTCTACAAAATAAAATACATAAAATATTAATGACATCACTCTTTGTCCTTATTACAAATATAATATTTCTAATTCCTAATCATGTAGACCCTACTTCTCTAATTACCCAAACTTTGACATTTTTAATATTACTGGACCACTTACGACAAATATTTACTTTTTACAACATTCCTATTGTACTTTGATTGTTACTGTACTCCACTTTATTGGCGACACCGTACTGACGGCGCCGTTATTTTCTATCAGAAGCCACTACTAATTATACTTAACATCATCCTATTCCTAATACATACATTAATAAAATAGAAATTAAGGAGGAAAATTTTAATGTCGACATTTTCCCCCTTCCTAGCTTCTACTCCGTCCTCGGAGTAGACTATGGACTTTCTGAAGCTGGTGCCTGGAAAATCTTCAACTTGTCATAGTTGACCCATTTCGTAATAGGGAGTGTCATCCAATTCCTCCAGTCGATACGTACCATTTTCATGCACAACTGCTATTTTGTAGGGCCCCATCCATTCTGGAAGAAATTTTCTCTACCTTCTTTTTTTGTATCTGGAATCATATACTAGGACCAAATCATTCACATGAAATGGAGACCACCGGATCTTTTGATCAAAGTATTCCTTCTGCTTCATTTTCTTCTTATAGCTTGTATCCTTCGTTATTTTCCTCATTTCCTCTAGCAAATGAAGATGCACCAACCTTTCTTTTACTAAATCACTTTCATCCATCCTTTCATTTTTCATAACTCTCACAGTGGGAATATCAAACTCAATAGGAAGAACTAGATCAATACCATAGGCCAACTGAAATGGGGAGTATCCTGTTGCTGACTTTGATGTTGCCCTATATGCCCGCAATGCTGCATGAATCCTTTTATCCCATTTAGTACCTGCAAGGCTGCATCTTTTGCTAGAATTTGACGCAACATAAAATTTGTTCGTTCCACCTGTCTATTTGTGCTTTGCTTGTATGTTGTTACCTTCCTGTGCTTAATAGAAAACTTGTTGACTAGGGCTTTTACCACCTCATTAATGAAGTGGCTTCCTTGATCTGTTACAATTTCTAATGGGCAACCAAATTTGGTGATAATGCGTTCATATATGAACCTTGTCACTTCATCCATGGAAGTTGTTTTCAATGGTCTAGCTTCAACCCACTTGGTTAAATAATATGTGGCAACTATAATATACTTATTTTGGTGTGGATGTAGTTGGAAGTGGACCTACAATGTCTATTCCTCACTTTCCAAAGGAACTAAGTGGAAGAATAGGACATAATGGAGCTGATGAAGTCTTACGGTTACCAGTGTGTTTAACAAATATCACATGTCTTACAATAATTATAACAATCTTTAAAAAGAGTGGGTCAATGATAACCTGCATCTAAGATCCTTCTTGCTGTAAGTTTTCCAGAGAAGTGCCCTCCACATGTACCATTGTGGAATTCTTCTATTATCTCCTTTCCATTGATCACGTCCAACTGCTCTCTTATACTTATCCATCAGGTCCTATTCAAAATAATGCTCCATGCAGAATAGAATATAGACCACTGACTTGAGTAATCTTTCTCTTAGTCTTTGCATTGGCACCATTAGGAAACTTGAATTCATTCAAATAATTCTAAATATCTATGTATTCACTAGGGATTGTGTCAAGGGGAGAACAATGCTGCATCTGGGAAAATCATCATCATCACAAGATGAACCTAAACCATCATAGGATCGAGAGAGTTCATCTGCATTGACATGCTTCTTTCCTGGCCTATCTATAATATCAAATTCAAATTCTTGTAGCAAAATTATCTATCTTGCTATCCTCCCTGATGGGTTAGGATTATTTACAATATATTTTAGAGCCTGATGATCTGTTACAACTATAAATTTTTTCCTTAACAAGTAATTTCTAAACTTCTTTATAGCAAAAATGATAGCTAGAGCCTTTTTTTCTGTTACAGTATAATTTACCTCAGCTCTACTCATTTGTCTGCTCCCAAAGTAAACTAGATGATCATTCTCATTTTCATCCTTTTGGCTCAGAGTACTTCCTAGTGCTGCATCTGAGACATCAGTATACACAATGAATGACTTGCTCCAATCTAGATTCTTTAAAATAGGTGAAGACACTAGGGCTTCCTTCAGTTGTTCAAAAGCTTCATGCGCCTTATTTCCTAGTTCATAAGTAACATCCTTCTTCAAGAACTGGGTTAGTGGCTATGTAATCTTTGAGAAATTCTTGATGAACCTTCTCTAGTAACCCACATGGCTTAAAAATGATCTCAACTTACTTCTATTCATAGGAAATGGTAACTCTTTTATTTTTAAAACTTTATCAGGATCAGTACCAATACCATCTTTGGATACAACATGACCTAACAAAACACCTTTAGAACATCCAAAGACACACTTTGTAGGGTTTAGTGAGGCTTGTGCTTCATATAATCTTTGAAATGTTGTTTCCATCTGGTGTAGGTGGTCCATCTTGCTCCCATAGATGTAAAAATAATCTAGAAATACTCTGATGAAGTTCCCAATATAGGGTTCAAACACCCTATTCATCAAATGCTGGAACATTTCTGGAGTATTACACAACCCAAAAGGCATAACTCTATAAGAAAACGTTCCCCAAGGAGTGGTGAATGTGGTCTTTAGCTGATCTTTCTCTGCTATATGAACTTGGTCTATATCTGATATATCCATCAGCAAAACTATAGCACTCCTAGCCAGCTACTTCATCCAACATCTGATCTAAGAATGGAAGAGGGTAATGATCCTTCTTTGTTGCCTTATTGAGCTTCCTATAATCAACACAAATGCGTAGCTTTCCATTCTTTTTTATTGAGATCACAATGGGAGAAACCCATTCTGAATTCTCCACAAGCAAATATGAATCTTGCATCAAGCAACTTATCTATTTCTTCTTTTACAGTCTTGGAAAAATTAGGATTCATTCTATATGGCATTTGCTTTATGGGATTAGCACCATCTACCAGCTCAATAGAATGTTTCTACGTAACTTACTTGTCGGAGTTTCTTGTAATCAAAAGTGAATAGATGTATGTATCTTCAAAAGAGCTGGAGGTAGGATTCCTTCTCACTCTCCATCACAACATCACCAATCTTTATTTGTTGGAGACGATCATCAATTTATTCTTCAGATAATTTTATGGGTTCATGAGTCAGTGTGACTGGAAGGATATCCATGACCGAAACATCAACCTCACTTTCTTCATCTTCTGTGTCCACTTCACTGGTACTAGAGTAATCAGAGGATGTTCAATCATCAGTTTCATCACTTGAATCCACAAGGTTCTGCCTTATGATGCCAACGGATCACATTTATCTTCACCCTCTCTCTGCCACATCTAAGTTTCATGAAGCCTTCATTCTAGTAGTTTCTTGCATGAACTCTCCTTAGCCACGGTCTTCCCAAAAACATTGTGTATGCAATTGTACCTTTTTTAATCACCTGAAATTCTACCACACATACAACACCCATAACAGATATTGCCACATTTGAAACAACACCTTCTGGTTTAGTTTTTTCCTTATTTATCGACCTTAACATAAGTGTTGAGGGGTGATCAATTTTTAAACCCAACATATTCATTACAGGCTCAGTCATTACATTAACTGTAGCACCTCCATCAACTAAGACATCATGAATTGAAATACCATTACATAATACCTCAGCTTGTGGAGCGTAGGGATCTGCCTCTACCTCCAAAACAGGGACCTCAACCTCGTTCCTTCATTGAGCATTGAGTCCACTTCGCAGCTCTCACCTCTTCTTAGAAGACATAGCAAAGAGTTGACCATATGTAATATTTTTTAGGCCTTTTGGACAGATCTTCCAAGATGTAGTATGGTCCTTTTCCCTGTGAAATCAGAAAATCCTGTACACCCAACTTTCTTCTCCTTTGTTTCTTACTAGTTTCTCCTTTCATCTTCTTAGGATCATTTCCATCTTGGTTATCTTTTTCTTTATTTCTTTTTGTTACAAACACATTTGCTTCATTATTTATGCTCTTATCTACTACATCAAAAGAATTCACAGGTGCTTTTCCTTTATCATTATCTCTTGTACTAGATGTAGAAGCTCTATCTAGACAATTATACTTATAATGACCCTGTTTATGACAACCATAACATACAACTTCAGAAATATTTCTTTTTGGACCTCTATCTCCTCCCTGAGAACTAAATTCCTTTCCTTGAAAAATATTAATAGTTAACTGACCCATCTTCTTGAGCAGATCTTCATACTCAGTAGATGTACTAGGGAAAATATTTGTGCTCACCGAGAGTGGTTGTGAATTCTAGACCAAAAGTGTTGGTGTAGGCTCTACCTTAGCAGCAATTTCTTTAGGATCATCTTCCATGCTTTCTTCTTACCTTATTGCAATCTCCTTTGCTTGTTCAATGGTAGCCTGGGCGATCATACTTCACTCGTCTATTCTTTGGCTTCATCCCAAGAATGAAGTGCTTACAGAGGAGATTATCCACACCATTCATCAACCCATCCGCTAATCCTTCCTTCCAGATCTAGGCATCGAGCTTCCTACTTAGCTCTAGAACACGAGCATGATAATCCCTTATCTTCTCCTTCTCTCCTTGGGATAGTTTTGTGATATCGATCATGAGATCTACATATTTCTATTATTCACCAAATTCTTCAAGAAAACTTTCAGTTAATAAATCCCATTAGTTTTTCACATTATCACCTAGTGTTTCAAACCACCTAAGGGCTGAACCATCCAAAAAGGTAGGAAAAAATTAAGTCCATTGTTCCCTTCTTATAAGGCCATTACAAATACAAGATTGTTTAAACTCTTGAATGAAAGAGGAAGCATCTTCATTAGATTGGGCTGAAAAAATAGGAATCTTTCCCATTTTCAAAAGTAACCACAGTGAAATACCAACCCACAAGTAAAATCAACAAGACTTATGTGCACAAATAATTGGAATCACTATAATAGAAAAAATAGAAATGACCACGATAAACTATGGTAAAACTTGACTTACTGCGGTAAAAAATGACTTTACTATGGTAAACACTATTCACAGTAAAAAGTGAAGTTACAGTGGTAAATACTATTCACGTTAAAAAGTGACTTTACCATGGTAACTACTATGCACAGTAAAAACAAGGTTACCCTCCAAATGTTTTCTGACTAAATGGGAATATCTCTCCAGAAAATCCACCAACGAGGAATGGTCTCGACAACGGAACCAAAATGTCATCACCAATCCGACACTATGATAATTCTTCACCAGGAACTCCTCGTGCTATGATTATTTACTAATGCACAAATTTTAGTTTAGTGGATGTAATCTGGAAACACAAAACAAACATAACACAAGAATACCATAGACTATGATAAGAAGGAATGACAATAAATCTGAAATATAAGTGTAAATTATAATATCAACATGAAATTGTTACAATCTCACCCATGAGGTACTTCAAGTGTTACTGACTTCACTTGCCTTCTAACCATAACTATGGGAGAAACTTCACAATTACACCTCTTAATGGCTTCTTTAACACACCTTCAAAATTATGGCTTCCTTTACACACTTACTTATACAATATTTCTCACTACTTCCTTCTATGCTAAATGAGGGGGGTGGCCTCTCTATTTATAGAACTTCCAGGCTTATCCATCTTATCTCTAAGATAGGATAAGAAATCTACTTCTGACGAATCATATTCCATACCTTAACTCTTATCTGTACATGTAAGCTTATCTTTTAAGATAAGATAAACCTCATCATTTCACATGGGTTCCACCTTTTTAGACTTTTTACAAATAAAATACACAAAATATTTATGACATCACTCCTTGTCCTTATTACCAACATAATATTTCTAATTCCTAATCATGTAGACCCTACTTCTCTACTTACCCTAACTTTGACATTTTAACATTACCGAACCACTTACGACAAATATTTATTTTTTACCACAACATTCCGATTGTACTTTTGACTGTTACTGTACTATATATTATTGGCGGTGTCGTACCGGCAACGCGCCGTTATCTTATATCAGACACCACTACTAATTATACTTAACAACATTCTATTCTTAATATATACATTAATGAAATAGAAATTACAGAGGAAAATTTTTAGTGTGGACAGTCCTCAATGGTATATTGATAGCATATGAGATGAGGACATGCCTTGATACGATGTCCCAAAAAGGAATCAACATTCAAATCCTTGACAACGACGAACTCAAGAGCCAAGAAGATCTCATTGTAAAGTCACAATGAGGTGGTCGCCTAATATTGACGATGCATGAATTGATTGCATATGTCTTTGTAGGAAGTTGGTGAAATAATGTTCCAGTAAGATATAAGGATAATTTTCCCTTCAATGGTAGTTAACCCCCAATGTCCTACTGTAATCTCTAGTCTCGGTGCCAATGTCAAACAATTTTCTCTCACAAGCATAACTGTGAAGACCTTAAGATGCATCCTCTTGTGTTGGGGCATCGTGCTTAGGGTCTGATTCTCTATAATATGCAAATATCAATTGTGTCTTTCTGAAGACTCTACCCTCCTTTGCAATCGACGATCATTTGTCCTTCCAAGGCTTCGATTGAAGCTCATCGTGGTCTCAAGGGTAGGGACCATAGACTTTAGTCTGATCTCCTCCCCTACCTCAATGCTCAATATCACGTATTTGAAACCCGTAGGGTGGTCAGTGACCAATGCTACTCTGGGATCCCTAACAACCTAGAATCTGCCATGGTACTTTATCTATCGAGTGGTGTTCTGTTCAGATGATAGAGGAGTGCCTAGGATATGATCTCTGTAATTATCTGTGCCACCACAGTAGTGTGGCCAACATCGTCAATTGTCCATTGTCCTCATGCAAGAGTCTCCACACGATCTTTGTCGGCCTCATTGTGATCTCTCCCACTTGTGGGGGTATTTGGCTTCAGGGATTATGAAGAAGATATTCATCTTATTCTCTTCTTTTCTGTTCTTGGGAACTCGTTTTGAGTTGTCCATGACTCGCACTTTGTATATTGCTTGGGCTGCAGATTGTAACATGCAAACCTAAAGTCTAAGGTGGAAGAGTGCATCGTTGGACAAGAGATATATCTAGTCCCTTAAGGAATCCTAGTAACTGACATCAGCAACAATTTGTAGTGGCATCATTATAAGACGTTTGAGATGGAAAACCAAGGTTCTCAATACTATCTAGGTAGATAGTAGAATAACTAGTTTCCAGGTGACCATAACGGGTGTTGTTTAGGATTCGAAGGACTTCCTATAAGAGTGAAATGGTGAGTCAACTACAGATAGATGATCTGTACCCAAGTTGTACATGATGCCTTGCATGGACAATACAACACGATACATACACCTATTAGCAAACCTAATGCAATGATTCCTATGAATTTTATTTGTAACACAAAATTGTTATGATTGTAATGAATATGGTCATACTGAGTAATGACCTTGGTGGAAAGTCCTCCAAGAATGAGGATTCATGGAACCATGGAAGAAGCTTTTTATTCACACCAAGTAAGAGGTATAGAATGACTATTTGTTTGATACTGGTACTGTCATCTCGGTGGCCCACTGAGCTAGAAAATTTATCATTTTTATGGTCTGTCTCGGGTACATTGCAAAACAATGATGTCCCTTGCTCCTAGAATACAAGACAGAAAGCAAGAACAAGGCATGGGAACTAAAGAGTAACATCAACATAATCTATCCATGAAGGTAATGTCAAATGTTGGATGAAAGTCAAGGAGCTCTTCCAAGTTGTTGCATCAGTGTCAAATGTTGAAGAGGTCTACCCACATGCTGCCAACAAAGGTCTTGGAATCAAATCCACATCTAATGTTGGTGCGAGGTCAATATGGTGATAGTGATGTCTCAAAACCAAGGGCCTCTTAATCTTATTGGAATGTCCTCAATCTGAGAAAGATGCATATAGTAAGGCCAAAAACCATAATGGCATGTAACTGAAGGTGTGCCACAATCTTACGAGTAGCATTTGATGTCTAGTCACTAAATAGAAAAATAACAGTCACCCATCGGTCTCAATCAGTACTGCAATATGATGAAGGTAATCATCAAGACCTCATCGTGTAAAATATCAGGTTTGCTATTAAATTAGCCATATTTAATCAAGATATGAGTTATATTGGCCATGCACATTGAAACAAAGTTGGAAATTCATTTGCATAGAGTTGTGTCAAAACAACATCTGCCATGCAAGAAAAACTCAAAAAGCCTAGCTAGAGGTAGAGCACTGTATGAGCCATTAAAGTATAGAAATGGCATTGACCTTGTCGGGGCAAATTAATTGACATCAACCCTTATAAGAAAGGTACCGTATTGACCCAACATGGTCATAGTTGTGAAAAAGGCAACCACCCTTTTTAGAGTTTAGAAAATAAAGAAGTCATGAAGAGATGATGTACGTTGCTAATTGTATAAAGAAGTTCCCAGATCCATCTAGAGTTTGTCAACACCTGAGATTTTGACCTCTTTGAGCACATATGCAACCCAAATTCATAAGATATGGGACCTATCTATGTGTTATTGTACCTTGTGAAGACCATTTCTCAAATTTAAAGACAATGCTATCGATGGATCCACCTTAGTGTGGCCTCATTGGCCTATACTCCATCCACCTTGATCAGATCCTCAAACTTTAGCCATGGACTTTGGATTTACATAGATAAAAGAATCACTATATTAGAGCTCATTAAATGCTCTATTAAGTTGTGTCTATAAAATTGGGTAGTGAAAGGTTTGACTTCTTATTATACTAGGTTTTTGAAGACATAGTGATCCACAGATTCTCGGAATGGGGGAGACAAGACTTGGGGACCAAGGATATAAAAGTTGGGTATGTTAGCAGAGATGGTGGTGCAAAGTATATAGACCAATATGATCTATGAATATGTAGATATAGTACTTAAAAAATTAGTTATGAAAGAAATGTATAAGAAATAACAAATACCTACAGGTATGTTGTTGAAAGTACTGATCACAAAGTTTGCAAGAATAGTAAGCAATGAAAATCCCGAATAACAATAGGCATGTAATATATTATATCAAATTAATTTATAGTTTCAAAAAGATCAATATACACTGGGGTAAGTATTCTTGGTACAATTGAACCAATGGCCCAAGGGTCTTAAGTTAGTAGGGCTGTCTCGATCTTGATGAATGTGTTGAAACTTGAACGACGATCAATGAAGACTTGGCATCTTGCTCTTCCTCTTGGTGTTGACTCTCTCTCTTGCTAATGTTTCACCGCCTCTCAGAGCAGGTGTTTGGCCTACCTTAAGCTTTGTCCCACTGGTATGCTCTCACTCTATGCATTCTATGAGAATGTTGTCATAGGAGGTAGGGATTAAATGAAATCTGGAGTGAGATTGTGAGGTTCATTTATAGTTTTTTTTGAGTGCTTAAAGTGTGGGTGGGGCCCATTAAGAATTAGGATTGTGGTCGGGCGGCACAAATATCTCTAAGATAAGACTATCTAGTATTAAAAAAAGCACTTTTTCGGTGTTTTTGGACATAGTGGATGAGCCGCAATTTTCTCATAATATCTAAGACGGAGGTGGGCAAGCTTCCTTAGTTGTTTTGGAGACGTTCCAAAATCCCCTGCAGGTCCCCCTCTGAGGGGGAGCCTGTCAGACGCTTTAGGACAAATTTTTGTGTCTTGAGGGTGTCCCCTATCTCGTGGTGGTAGTGAGTGGTATGAGTTTTTTTCATTGTTTCCAAGGCTTTCCTAGCTAAGTCTTGCAGTCAAGTCGTGCTCCATCCCCAAGTAAAGTGTCAAGTACTTAGGGGGGGCGTATCCTTGTGGAGCATTATGATTTGAGGCTCATATTTGTATGCTTTCATATTGTTTACCCCTATATTCTCATGTCATGGATACTGATGTATTTGATGAATTTTCAAGATCCTATTGACATTCTAGAATAAGTGTCACGAGTCATGGCCGTTGTAAGGTGAATTTAACGGTATATTGCATATTTTTTTCAGTTGAAAATGCAAAGAATCAAAGGTATTTTTTTGTGTTTGTGAAACTAGCGTTCCTTGTTTGTCTTAACAACTCTCTAGAGAAAATGAGTTAGGTCCTAAGTCTATAGGTTGGCTATTGACTAAGATAAGAAGATCTCTTGTCGACACCTTATATCCCCATTATGATCCTTATAGCTCTACACCCTATCTTAGGTATGCTTGGTATGTAGGCTACCTCAACCTGTGATTAGCCTTCTCATGGTATGTTTTGTGTACCATAGGCGGGTTATCAGTGGCATCCCAAGGAGCTTAGGTGGATTTAAACATAGGCTTTACTTTTGTGGTCATTCGTCATAAACAGGTAATAATATTAGACTAGTTCATTATCTTATCTTATCAGTTGGCATCTTATCTTATGGTAGTGTTGGGTTCTAGTCTTGTTTTATTTGGGTTCAACTTAGTAGATTTGTATAGGAATGCATCTGCTGAAGGGGGACAAGTGTCACTATACATAGCACCAATAGAAGCGAAGAAGGTGAAATGGCCCTTATATGGTTTGGTTTATTTTCCAGTTCATGTTGTGAGCCTTATGTGATGATCAGATGCTAGAACAATGTAGGTATGTTTCTTTCTTATTGAGTGTTAATGGTGGATAATGAGATGATGGCCTTCACGTTGGGTTCACCTAGAGGGGTGTGAATCAGCTATTTAGGTCTATAGAATATCCTTGGGTCTTCTCACATCAATGATAGAAGCAGGATATAGAATGAAGACCATTCTAGGGCCTTCATTGATGTCAACAATGCCAATGATGATAAGTCAAAGGGTTGTCATTTATGTCCGAGGGATCATTGATGTCAAAATGAGTTTAATGTCACTATCTAGGTTGATTGGAAGTGTTATGTTTAGTTGTTTGGTAGCCTCATGATGTAGCAGGATGTATTTAGTAGTGATGGAGTCTTTCTAGTATCCTACGCATTGTAAGATGATCCCTAAGATGTAATGGTGATTTTTTAAAGATGTTTTGAATCCAAACTAGGGATCTTGTAAGTGGGATAGAATGTTAGAGTCTTGTAAGATAAACAAGGGTTGTTGAGAGATATTGCAAGCCCAGGGGCAGATGTAAGCTTTGTTAAGTGGCTGATAGTTAAAACAGTATGAGGTATGGGATGACAAATATGCTACTTTATCCATGTCTATGTAGCATGATTATGCATCAATCTACCAATCAAATGGGGAACATTTGGATGAGGTTTAGAGACACTCACAAGTGTCACATACATCACAGTATCCATCATCCTAAGCCTCTTAGTGTGTGTCTAAAGTATTCCCTCATGTTTTAAATTGAGTATCTTTTCCCTATTAAGATGAGATAACTTTGTTTGTGTTGTAAATATTTGTCCAAAAACCTTTGTCAGACATGAAACATGTAAAATTTAATGTATTTGTGATAGGCATGTATCTTCAATTTGTACTCTACATGCCAATCTTCTTCATGACTTGATAAGGGCCCTAATATTGAGGTGAATTATCTTATCCTCGTTTTATTTTTTCAAGTACACTTGCTTATATAATTAAAAGTAAAATCACACAAATACCAAATATTTGTTTATAAATTTTCATTGTGATGTGTGTTAACTTGTTATTTTATGTGGTTTGTGAGATATTGGGGGTGCCAAAAATGATAGTGCATGTAACGAGAGAGATTGTTAGGAATATCTAGACTCTATCTCATTAACAAAATCTATTTTTTTTCTTCATCTGTTGCTTCTTCATTAGTGCCCTCAATGTAGAATAACCTTCTTTCAACACATTTATTTCCATGACTATATTTGGGTACAAATAAAAGATAATGGGAAAAAATGGGGAGCGGGAGTGGGGGGGATTAGTGGCCATTATTTTCTTCTTAAAATAATTTAGTACTTGAATTTGGAGAGAATTTTTGAGACACTTTGACAAAGAATTCTATGATAATATCTGAAAATAAATTGTGGCATTTGGAATCTAGTTTCTGAATATATTAATTTTTGTAATACATTGATGAGATAAGCATATAAAATTTATGCATTTCTAAAAATGACATAGTAAATTTTGTGAAAGCATAACAAAATTATATGCACGTGGATTATAAAACATAACAAAAGTACATGTATAGGATCAATTTGTTTAGAGAGAAAAAAAACAATTTTTTGTATAAAATAACATACAAGGATGGTGGAAATGCTGAATATTGTTGATAATATATTTTATCAACTTTTCATTTATATGTATTTAAAAATTATTTTACAAGTCAAGAAAGTTGGAAAAATGATCACTACAAATGTACGAGCATGATTTTTTCACTTTGACTTCATGAGTTTGATTTTTAAAAGAGTACCCAATGGTGTATATATTGTTGAGATATAAGTTATGTGATAGTTTTATTAACTGTCAAAAAATTATTAAATTGTTAGTAGCACTATATCTATGAACCACAATAAGTTATGTCATGTAAAAATTAAGTAATAATTTAAAATATTAATGTTGTTAATTTTTATTTTTATTAAAAACAATTTTATCCCCTTTACAAGCCCATATTGTTTTTGAAAAATAAATAAAGGTAACGATTTATTTGTTTCCACAAGATTCTTCAATTTAATTTGGTGAATAAAACCCTAAATGTATATAGTTTATATTTAAGTAGATTACAATCTTGAAACTATACACATCCATATTACTAAATCCACACTTACCATTCAAATCCAAACATGCTATTAAATGATTAAGAAGTAGAATTACTTAGGGAGCACACTAAATATAGAAATTGATAAGAATTTAAGTGCACTTATCTTTTTGCATGTTTTTGGAATAATTTTAGAGTGGATTAGGATGGAACATGTTGAAAACTATCTAAACTTTCTTCTCTAAAAGTGGAGCTGAAACTGTGCTCTAGAAATAATTGAATAGAAAAATATAATTGACCTACATAACCTATCCAAAGTTTCACAAATTTTTCTAAGTCAAGAAAATAGGTCTAAAAAGTTGTGATCACTTGTGACTGTTGATTTTTCTTGATTGAGTATAATATTGTATTTGAAAGATGTACACAAGTAGTAGAAATTAGTCTTCTTCTATGGAAATACTAGCTCCCTTGAAATACATATAGAAAGGGATGACTGGTTTACACTATGTCACCCATACACCACCTACATAACACTATTATGAAGAGGAATAAATCCCACATAGTTCTCCACTTATTGAAAGTGAAATTGTGAGGACGAACCTACATGTATGCATGCATCTAGAAATTTTCCCTTAGTACTTGATAATGGTTTATTCAGCTTATCTAGAGATTCACTTGCCTTAGCTTGGTCTACTCCTAACCTAGTTTAGAGTGCTTCATAATTTTATAGAGGATTATCTAAATGTGCACTCTTAAATTATGGAATATTGGGGGAATTTTTCTTAATCTTTGATAGATGTAATGTATGTGCCAAAGAAGTAGATGAGTGATTTTTTTAATTTATATTTACAAGAATCCAAGATAAATATTTAAAAGTAAATCTGAATTAGGAGGCAAAATAATGATATACATTTGAAAAAATAACTAATATGAGGGCTCTAGAAAGGATCAACCACGAAGGACATGATCGACTGATTAATCTTATCCCTATTGAACAGTTCTATCCAATGAGGCACAAAAGCTCATTAAAGATTTTGATAAGTTTGTACATGAGATATAAAGGGTTTTTAAACTAAAATTAATGTTCATACAGGTGTGTAAGTATCGTAATGTGATATTGCAAGTATTAGGATAGTGTAGGATATTGTGTTCTATAGTTTTTTATGTGCATAAGTCATGTGTAAATGGTGCAAGATAAAAATAACATCATCAAGTACCAAAATGACAAATTTTGGTGTTTACATTTATTGCCTCCCCCTCCCCTCCCCCGCCATCCACCACCACCCCCAATATAGTAAATGAAATATTATAGGTTAAAGGAAATGCAGACTTGATTTTTTAGATACACTTTATCTTTACAAGTTTCTTATGTACTCAATTGCTTGAGAAGTTTCCAAAGTGAAAATTAAAAAACTAGAGTGTAGTCAATGCCCATATTATGAAAACTAAAAATTTAACTCTAAACACTAAAATTGACAAAATAGAGAGAACAAGTAATGAGTAAATTTGTATGTGTAGAAGCCAATTGTTCCGTATGAATATTGAGGCTCCTTGGTGAATCATTTGGATTCGAGTGTGCCCCCCTAGTTGGGGTACCGAAAGTAGAATATTATTATCAAATCAATATAGCATTGAGGGTGGTCAAGTACCCAATGTTAATAAAACCAATCTAGTTAATTTATTCAATTTAATTAATGAGGTTGGGGGCACACTAAATACACACTCATGATTTTTATAATATTACAATATCAAATACAAGACTACAAAGGGTCAACTAGGAATGATGCTTATTTTCATGAATGTTACTAAACCCAATCTACATCACTTATTCCATATTTGAAACACACTTTATATAGATGTAGGTTTTATATTCATATGATCGAAAGGTAATGAAGTAAACTCATGCCCCACCACATGTTTAGTAATTGATAACTCTTAAAAGGAAACTAAATATAATGATTCCCACATACTTGATAAGATTAAAATTTGACATATAAATATTTCCATAGAATAATTTGAAATGACATAAGTAAATTGAAATTGAACCATTGAATTTGTATCATGCCTCTATATTTGTAACAAAATATATTGTACTATATTTTTTTTGCCAATGTGTCTGATTCACTTCATGGACCATTATGAAATATGTAATATTCAAACAAGTCTAAAATTGATTTTCCAAACTACACCTTGACAAAATCAATTTGTAATGGACATGATTGACTAGCTGATCATGTCCAACCCTAATTTTTTTTATCATTGAACATTTTCTATGTAACATATATATTGTATAATGTAACCTATATTCTACAACATGTACCCTATGATAAGCCCACTAAATCCCCCCTCTTTTTAGGCGAGGGAGATAATTTTATATAAAATATCTCAAAAAACATTAGCTATACCACGCCATATAGAAGAATACAATAGTGTGTAATATTATACAAACATGTGGAAGAAAACCGTATGTATGTTAATTATATATAATCTCACTTGAAAGGAACACATGATATCAATAATATGACCGATGTATAGGGATACATGATTTCTATCATGGTACCAAGTGTAACGAACATAAGGTCATCACATAAGCTCAATCATGCAAAAATCAAGCACATTGTCATGTCAAAGACCATAAAACACACACAATGGACATAATGGAGTCATGGACATAATCAAGGGACGCTGAATGAACATAAAATAAAGTATTTATGTTCTAAATAAGGGACACCAAAGTGTCACATAAAAAATTAAGGGCCAAGTACCACACAAAAAATACAAGTAATAACGTATCCACTTTATAAATTAGTAAATAGTATGTCTATAAATGAAGAGGAATAACATCTATACAAGCCACATATGCTAGTATAAAAATCTATTAATAAGATAACAAAATGTAATTAATAACATGAGCAAGATATGCGTTAGAAAGAGAAATCTATGTAAAATAGCATAGAAAAAATTAACATTCTATACTATTCTCTGTATAGAAATATAAGGAAAGTGTATTGGGAAAAGGACAAGGGAAACATCTAAAAACCATATGAGATCCTATATGTATTGCATATTACTCACATACCATATGAGATACACGCGTGTATAGAAAAATAAAATATGATATTTATAATTTAGGTGATAAACAACAATTTTTAAATGTTTTTTTTTTCAGAATTTTGAATATTTCAAAAATATTTTTTTAGATAATGAGATCAAGAGGATGACAAGAGACATAAGGTATGAACATGTTAATATATGGAAGGATAACTCTTTTTAGCTGAAGCATTATTGGTGTATACGTGCATTGAAGATAAAAAGAGAGTCAATTGCAATATTGTTATATATATATATATATCCCAACAATATTGCATATATAGAGGAGGGTATGTGGATTACACAATGTGAGGGTATACTTATTATGTATGACACATTGATTTTCTCAAGATACTAACATACAAGGCTTTGAAACAAACTTAAGTTCCTCATGACATACCTTTTTCTAAAGAGGTGGGAACATATGATTTTTTACCACTTGATTAAGTGCCCTATGAAGATTTAGATGTACCATATGTTCTATGACTATGTTGGAACATGTTTTTTTAATAGAATGAGTATTAGTAATCATAGATTATAGAGAATATTCATAAGAGATGTCCAAAACTTAATAAATTGATTGCAAGAGCTGAAATTAAAGCATCAATGTAATGTAGATGGAATGATACATATCATCTCAATCCAAGGGGTATGTCCCTTCTTGTATTTTTAATTGAAATTGTATATATTGTGGTGATTCTTTATATTATATAATGAGCAATTTGATTTGGGGATTGTGTCTTATGTTCTTGAGACATAAATGAAATGCATAGATTAGAATGTCGATATTTTATTGAAATGGATTTTGTAGTTTAAATTTTAGTGTGATATTCATAGATTTATTTTTTACTCTTATAAATTATGAACCTTCCATCCATGCAATTATAATGCCAAATTATTTGTTACACTTTCTATGGAGAGATATGGAATTTTTTGGTTGTGTTTTATGCTCATTAGCTAATTATATGTCATTTTTAGATTCTTGTGAAGCTTTATATTCATCAGCCATAAACTTGGAAATTATTTCTATCTCTATTGATTTTATAGGTATATATGGATTTTATGCTTCCTTGTTGAGAAACCCTTTCTTTAAAATGTTGTGTTTCTTATCTTACACTAGTTCATGCAATGTTTCTTTTAGTACTTGTTATTTTTTAATTCTTTTATTTTAATATCTACTCCTTTTGTAGAATGTATGACATCTCTTATTCCAAAATTTCTTTTTGTAACTCATCCTTTGCAAATTTATATTGTTCTAGCCTTTGTATTTTGACTTGTTTCATTTGTTTATATTCTATCTTTTACTTTTTTTCTTGTAAAAATGTATTGTACTCATTTGAAACCCATTGATTTTTCATTGTCTCAATAATACGATGTGGAATTTCATTAATATATATGTTTTCAAATTTGATTTAATACTTTCATATTTTATTCATAGTTTGGCTACTTAACATTTTGTACCCATAGACACTTTATAGATTCATCAATTGGATCATCAGTTATAGTAGACTCATGGGGTATACCTCATAATAATATATTATCCATGACACATCACTCATAAAAAGTTGATGTAAAAGTGGTTCCCATGAAAGTATGTCATGGGATGTCTCATCCTCCATAGAATTGTGTGTTGGAGAAGAGTAATGGGGTCAAGGAGATGTAGTGGTGACAATATTGAATGTATTAACTCCCTCATTCTTAATTTGTTTTAAGTTTAGTTGTAAAACATAAAAATCATTGTCTCGATGTCCATTCATGCCATGATAACCAAAAAACATTTTCCTTTAACCTTCTCAAGCATATGAAGAGGATGCCAATAATTAGGTGGTAGGTTGAAAAGTCACCTATCCAATATTTTTTTTTTGTAAAATGTCATACGACTGATCGTTGAACTTTTTGAATTGAATTGGTTATCTATTATATACCATACATGAATTTTTTGTTATCCTCTATCGAGTATCTACATAATGAAAAATTATTCCTCTATGTAGGGATTTTACTTGGCCTTAATTGTGATGTATATCTCTTGTATTGCTTGTGTTACTTTGTTTGTCTTTATCATTAGACATAATGTGACCTTTCTTCTTAACCCATATTTAATCGATTAACCACTTCAAGTCCCAAGAATGTGTAGAGATATATGGTTTACATATGAATTTTATTATGAAAATATAGGAATTATAGATGCCTAATACTAATTGCAATGTAGCAGTAAAATTATCGTGTAATAAGAATAAATTTGACCCAAGTAAATTAAACTAGAAGAATATGAAACCCTATTGCAAAGAAGGGATAAGAAGACTTAGTTGTTTCGTAATTAATCTTGGACTATTCCGCATAATTTTTAAAATTCCTTAGATGTAAAATATCATCTTTCAATGATTTTATCCCTAAACTCATATCTTGAATTTAATTTTGAAAGTCATTTTATAATTCTTGAATAGATTCTAGGATATCCTTTTAACAGATTTCATTTCCCATAGATTTTGTAGATTATATATGCAAGAATGGATCATAAAGAGGGACCACCCTTCATTTTGGTTGAGTGATAACATGTACTTGGTGAGAGGGATGGTAACCATCATAGCCTTGTAGAAGAGTGGCATTAGCATTTCCAAGAGCATTGGTTGATGAAGGATCCATAAAATAATACCTAAGAAGTGATTTTTACTATCCAATCTAATCCTATCCAATAATGATATATAAATAAAGAATAATGTGAGGCCTACTTCTAATAGGATAGACAACATAGATAATAAAAGGGTGTATAAAATAAATATTTGAAATTGATTTAAAAAGGTTAAATTAACAAAATAACCATTTATAAAAATTGGTCATAATGTTTTCAAAATCAAGAGAGGTTTTTTAGAACATAAATGTGATAGAAAAAAATCTCTAAGGGTTTTAAAAAAAGTGTATATTTCAAATGTTATTCCCTTTTGAAGGAAAAATATTATTAAATTCCATGTATTCCATTGAAAATTATTAAAAAACAAAAAGGATGTTTTTTATTTGAAAAAATGAAGAAAATCCTCCAATGGTTTTAACAAAACGTGCACTATGCTAGATATATTCATTAAAGTTTTTTTTGACCAAAAAATAACCCTATAAAAAGGCCCTAATAAGAGTGACAAACATGAAAACCTAGGTAATGTATGAAAATTAGATATAGGTCATGAAATGTGTAGAAATATGAATACCAAACCTTATAAGACGAGATCTACAAAAAAATGGCTGAAGGAAGGTTGTGTAAGATCAATAAGAAAGTTCACCAAAACTTTTAACCTAATGCAAAGAATAAAATATTAAATGTTTAGGTTTTATATCCAACTAGTTTGTAATATAGAAAACATGCACATCTAGATTATTAAAACAACCTTTTAGATTTAGATGTTAACATGCAGTAAATGATCAAGAAATAAATAAACTAGAGAGCAAGATAAATATAAAAAGTGATGAGAAGATAAACTAACTTATCTTTTTGTGTGTTTATTGAATGATATGGGAGTGAATAAGAGTGGAACATGCTAAAAACTCTCTAAAATTTCATCTCTAAGATGGAGATAAAACTACCCTCTAGAAAAAATGACAAAAATGATGCAATTGACCTACACAACATGTTTGTAGTTACACACACTTGTCCAGTCCATGAAAGTAGGTATGTAAATTTTCAACCACTTAAAAATGTTGATTTTATTTCTTTGAATGCAATCTAGGATATGGAATATTGATGTCACCTATTAAAACATATATACTTGAAATACATATAAAAAGGGTTTAGTGGGTTGGGTTGTGGTACCCCTGAACCACCTATGTAGAAATAATCTATAGTTACATACCCATGTAATTCTCTTCCTATTTAAAGTGAAATTATGAGGATGTAACTATATGTATGCATGCAACTAGATTTTTACCTTAATACTTAATAATGCTTGATTTGACTTGTCTTGAGATGCTATTGAATTGTCTTGGTTTACTCTTAACATATTTTAGAGTGATTTAGAATTATATAGAGGTTACTCATAAGTTATCGTCTTGACTTATTGAAGATTAAGGAAAATTTTCTTTGGATTTAATAGATATTTCTAGAATATCTATTGATAGATGTTAGGCCTGTGCCAAGTGAGTAAATGATAAATTTTACTTGTGTATTTATATGAATCCATGTGTGATTTAAAACTAAGTCTAACCTAGGAGGGGTAATGAAGTTAAAAATTTGAAAAAATGATTGTTAAGAGGTACTTAGAAAGGATCAATCACAAAGGAAAGGATCAAATAGTTGATCTTGTCCTTTTTAAACAATTATGTCTTATCACTGAAGTTTTTTATATACATTTATAGGATATATGAAGGGTTTTTTGACTAATAGTAATTTTCTTGCAAGTTTCTAAGTATAAGAATGAGATTTTAAAGTTTTAGGATAACTTAGGATATTGTATTCTAAATTTTTTTGCACACACCAGTCATGTGTAAGGAGTGGAAGCCAAAACTAACATAATCAAGTACACAAATGGAAATTTTGTGTGTCTAAAATTTCCTCCCATTTAGTCTAGTAAATTAATTTTTGGTAGGTTAAAGGAAATGCACACTTGAGTGTGTAGACACACTTTGTCTTTTCTTGATTATTGAGTGCTTGATATCTTAAGAAGTTTCGAAAGTGAAGCCTATAAAACTAGTGTGTAATCAAATGTAAATATTATGAATATTGAAAGTTAACTTTGAAAATTGAAATTAAAATTGACAAAATAGAGATTGAAAGGAAGGATAAAAAATTATGTGTAGAAACATGAAGATTGAAGATCCTTGGTGAATCATTTGGATTAGAGTGTTACCCCTAGTTTGGAACCTAGAACATAACATTATTTTAAAAATAAGATAGAGGAATGGGGGTGAATAGATATCAATATTTTATAAAACCAATCTATACAATTTAGTCAAAAAGGTTGGGGCATAGTAAATCCCAACTCATGATTTTTAGAGTATCTCACCAACAAAATGTGGGACCATAAGGTTCCACTAGGAATTATGAGATATAAATGATCGGTATTAATATACCCAACATACATCTCCCGCTCCAGAACCACACCAATGCACACAAATATAGGTTCAAAATTTGTATGATCAAAAGAGAATTAACATTCATTCCCTTACCACTTTAACAGTAATTGATAATTCTCAAAAGGGATCCAAAGATATTCATGCCCATATAATTGTTGAGATTGAAATTTAAAGTGAACTTTTTTCCATATAATATTTTGAAATTGCATCTATAAATTGAAATTGAAACATTGAATTTATATCATGCCCCTACATTTGTAACAAAATGTAGTGTAATTTATCATATTGTTATTTTGAAATTGCATCTATAAATTGAAATTGAAACATTGAATTTATGTCATGCCCCTACATTTGTAACAAAATGTAGTGTACTTTATCATATTTTGTGCCAATGTGTCTAATTCACTACCTAAACCATTTTAAAATCTATAATTTTTGATTAATTCTAAAATTGACTATTTATACTAAACTTGGACAAAATCGTCCAATAGAGGATAAAATCAACAAGTTGATCATGTACATCCCTGATATCAATTTTTTCTTGTAACCTATTTATTATATACCATAACTTGTATTCTATATTATATAACTTGTAATATGTAATAATCCCACAAAAATCCCCTTCTTTTGAGGAAAGGGAGGTAACTATAGATAACTCATCTAAAAAATGATGATTTGTACCATGTCATGTAGAAGAAGATAATAACATATAATATCATGCATGAATGTGGTAAATAACCATATTGTTTTGAATATAATATATATATAACCTATTATGTTGAAGGAGTGCATGATTCAATCATGGTGCCAAGGTATAGGGATGCATGATGTAAATCAGGGCACAAAGTGTAATAAACAAAAGCAACACACAAACTCAATCATGAAAATATAACACATATAAGGAAAATAATCCACATAAAAAGGGAATAAGGGTGTCACACACATAAAAAAGGGCTAATGTTTGCACACAAGAAAGATACCGAGGCTATAAACAAGGGACACCAAAGTTTCACACACACAATCAAGGTCTAAGGACCATTAAAAAAGACAAATAATAACCCATCCATCTTTAAAAGTAAGTCCCCATTGTCCTTAAAATTATGGATCACGAGAACAAGCCTCAAAATCCTTTCAAATTTAATAAAATGTGGTTAGATCACTTGGAGATAAGGGATAAGGTCAAATATTGGTAAAGTAGTAAGGTGCAAGGAACTGCTCAGTTCCGAATTATTCAAAAGCTAAAAAACGTTAAGAAACAGGTCAAAATTTGGAATAATGAAGTCTTTGGAAATGCCTTCGTTCAAAAGAAGAAAGTGAAGGAGGAAATTGATTCCTTGGAAAGAAGGATGGCAGAAAAGGGCATGTCTAGGGAATACTACTATCTTGAAAAAAGACTCCTCTCTAAGCTCCATAATCTGTGTGCCAGGGAAGAATTTTATTAGAGACAGAAGTACAAAGCTTTATGGCTAAAAGAAGGAGACGAGAATACCAAATTCTTCCATATGACAACCCTCAAACATAGGGTGTTCAATAAAATATTTGAAGTTACTTTTGCTGATGACACTTCTACGTCCAATAAAGATACAATCAAAGAAGAGGTGCCAACTTTCTAAAAAAACTTATTAAATGAGCAGTCCCAGCCCTCCGTTGATGCCACAACTACTATGTTGGATGTCATCCCCAACCTCTCTCTTGATGGATTTCGTGATCTTTCTATGTCAGTATCTATGGAGGAACTACAAAAGGTAATGTTTTCTCTTGAGGGGGATAAGCCACCTAGGCTTAATGGTTTTTCCGCTAATTTTTCTCACAAGTTCTGGGATATCAGTACCGAGGACCTCCTTAAGGTGATGAATGAGTTCATTAAAAAAAAATCTTCTTAAAGATATTAATAATAATTTTATTGTTCTTGTTCCAAAAAAGGTGGGGGATAAAGACTTCAAGCAATTCAGATCCATTAGCCTCGTTAATGTCATCTATAAAATTTTCACAAAAATGTTAGCCAATCGGATCCAACCCCTCCTTCCTGACTTGATTTCTACGCAATAGGGGGGATTCATGAAAGGTAGCATGATTCAAGATGGTGTTGTCCTTGTTCATGATATAATTCATTCCATGGAGAAGAGAAAAAAGGTAGGAATGGTGGTCAAATTGGACATGAATAAGTCTTTTGATCAAGTCTCTTGGTCTTTCCTTGATCATGTCTTAGAGAAATTTTGTTTTCCTCCACATTTCAGAAAAATTATTAGTTCTTGTATTTCTTCTCCAAGGCTCTCCATCATTGTCAATGGCTCACTGATGGGGTTTTTCTCTAGTAGCAGAGTTCTAAGGTAGGGAATCTTATCTCTCCACTGATTTTTATCATTATGGCTGACTCTCTTAGTTGCTCCATCAAACATGTTATTTCTAAGAATATCCTCCAAGAATTCAAACCTTCCTCCTTCGAGCTTACTGTCTCCCATCAACAGTTTGTTGATGATACCATTATTTTGCTATTTGCATTAGTTCTTGAAGCCAAATATCTTAATTTCATCCTCATGCTTTATGAAGATGCCTCTAGCTAGCTGATTAATTTTGATAAGAGATCTCTATAATTTTTCAACACCCCTCCCAAAAAATAATAGGGGATTGCTCTTATTCTTGGTTGTGATATCAATTCACTTACCACTACCTATATTGGCATACCGCTTGGCACTAAAAAAATTTCTATGAATGTGTGGAATGCTTTGATTGATAGGTTTCAAAGAAAGCTCATGGGATGGAAGGGCACAATCCTCTCAAGTGCATGAAAATGTATGCTCATTAAAAGTACTCTACAGAATCTGCCAATTTATATCATGTCTCTTTTTTGCATACCAACCTCAGTCATTGAAAGGATAGAAAGAATTCAAAATAAATTTTTATGGACTGGGATAAAGGAGCGGAATAGAATTCATTTAGTGGATTGGGATAAGGTCTGCATGCAGAAAAATTTGGGAGGTCTTAGAATTAAAAATATTAAAAATATGAACTATTCTCTAATTACTAAAATGGGTTGGAGACTCATAAATGAAAATCAACCTTGGACTGATATTATTAAGGCTAAATACCTATCTCAAAATGCAGCCACGATCCTTTTGAGTGAGGATACTCTCCCTAGGGGCTCCCTCTTTTGGAACAACATTGTTGATATTAGAAGAGGTTTGGAGAAGGGTAGTAAGTGATAACTTGGTAATGGTGAAGACATTCTCTTTTGGAAAGACAACTGGGCCAAATTACATGAGATCAATAATAATGCAGCTTGAAAGAAACTTCAAGACAACCTCACTACAGAAGATAGACACAAGGCTTGTGCCCACATGGAATGTGTTGATGACAAACCAAAATGGAAGACACTCCATTCAAATGAGTATGTCTTGAGCATTCTCACCACTAAATTGAATTGAATTACTACTAGCATTGAGATTAGTCAAATTAAAGCCAAGGATGAACTTATATGGGTGGAATCTTTTGATGGGGCTTATACAGTTAAATTAGGATATCAGATTCTCTCAGGGGATTCTCAGATTTTTTAATTGGAGCAACATTTGGCACGAGGAGCTCACTCCAAAAGTTAATATGTTTCTTTGGAAGGTCCTAAATAAAAATATCCTCACCATAGAAAATCTCATCAAGAGGATGGTGGAGAAATTGGGTTTATTATCCTAGAACCTCTATCTCAGCCCTAAAACCACAAATATCCAAAAAACTAGGGTTTTTCTCTCTCTTCCCATAACAACTATAACACCAAACCACCACCAAAATGAGATCCGAGGAATAATCTTCAAACTTGATTCACGATTTTTTATTTCTAGAATATTTTGGATACTAAACAATTCATTTCTTCTAATTCACTCTAGAAGGAGGTTTTCTTTAGGGTTTCAAACACACTTATCTTCTTAACGATTGTTATTAAAAATTGACAATCAAATAACCTCATTATTTTTTAAAAACTATCTTGTATCAATGGAAAATTATGACCCACAAAATGTGTGTCCCATGCAAAGTGTGTGAGATCATCTAAGTATCTGAAGTTGCTAATTCAAATTGGTTTTACTTTCTTGTCAACTCGGTTTTACCAAAAATGACATATCTTGTAATTACTTCACAAGTTTGACTTGAAGCATGTCACAAAGCATCATAAGAGAAAAATCTACACTTTACTCAAATAGTTTTGAAACTCTTGAACCACAAGGAATTACTTGTGCTAACTTAGCTTGTCTTCACATTCTTTCTTCGAAAGGACCATGAAACATAATCAAACCATTGAGAACTGACATGAAAATCATCATACACATAATATGAAATTTCACAACACCATTTCCATGCATATAAATTACTTCCTTGTTCCATCTAATAAACCACCATGCCAAACCATATGTTCTAGGTCTAGGAATATGCCTAAAATTACAACTTCACACCATAAATTTTAAGGAAATAACAATGATTACCTCATACAGACCCTTGAAAAATCTTGACACATCATACCAACATTTAGTGACCTCATGAAATCCTTATAACACCTTAGGAGAACTCATAATATGACCATGTACATTGACCATGCTCTAAAACATCATAGCACTTCACTAAACTCAGTAAAAATAACAGCGGGTTGAATAGATGGACATTTCATTACTTATAAATTTCAAAAAAATTCATGACATTTTACTGTTTTGGCTTGGGTTCTATGACCTTAGTTTACATTTTTTCTATTTGTTGCAAAAACATTTCATTTACGCTCAAAGGCTAAAAAAACGCGTTGAAAATATGTCTTTGGTTAGGTGATGAACAATGGGTAAATTTATACATCTCCTCTTATATACCATGAATTCATAGAAAATTAACGAAATTTGAAATAGGCGAATGGTTTACAATTGGCGGTTGTTTTTTCAAGGCGACCGTTCATAATTGGTCTAGTTACGTCAGTAACCAATTTTAGCTCGAGGGCTAAGAAAACCTCATTCGAAATAGACCTAACCTCATTCGAAATAGACCTTCGATAGATGAAGGTTTTAACACACATTTAACACACACAAGTACAATAGTAAAAGATACCAGAATAATTTTTTTGACTTACATTACATGATACATGACAACACAAGGATCACTTATGACAACGCACAACACAAGATCAATTTCTACAACATTAACCCACATAGAAAACATGAAAAAACATGATGCACATCAAAGCCATTTTTTTTTGTGTGACAAGACACAAATAAATATTAAACTACATTATGAGTCTCATATAGGCACCATCCATGACATCACTTTCTTGGTTTACATAATTATTACATTCATATTTCGTTATTGACCTTATTTGCTTGAAAATCACTTATCAATTCTTTTATAATTAAACTACCTTATCTTTACTTTATCAAATATTTCACTTGTGGTAATCCCATCTCGGTTTGCTTATTTCCCTCATTACACTAGAATGTTGCAAACTGGTTATTGGTATGACTATGAAAATTTGTACATATATCATCCTTTTAGTGTTTGTTTAAGGGATTCATTTTCTAAGTTGCATGTTCGATTGGTTTTTTTCATTTATCGTAGTTGCAACAATGGAGGTTCTCATGAAGCAAAGGAAATTTATTGATTCAAGAGTAGATATATATAACGTTCTTTTCATATTAGCATTTAAGTTCTAAGGTTAGTCAAATTTTTTTTTACGTTTATGACAACTAACCATGTATCCCATCTACCTCACTAAGTTTCTTAGTCATCAAGGAACTAACGGGTATGATTTCACACTTACCAAATTTGGATTCCTGGGAAATTAGTATTAGATGCATGATATCAGAAGACATTCAATTATAATTTGTACACAGCTTACTATGGTCACAACTAGAGTTATTATATACCCTTATCTCCAAAATCATCTTGTAACTCCAAGTACTTTTAATACTTCTAGTCAAACTGACACACTTGTTTGAGAGAGGCTAAGGGGGATTCATACTTAACATTCTCATGTGTAGGTAATTAGAACATAGGGCCTACTCAAATCATTTTCATTCCTCTTAAAAATGGTATCACTCAACTGTATTCGATTACCCTTTGAAACTTTATTGTAAAACCCATTTATTAAATGGGGACATAGGTATGCTCATGAGACTACTAGTCCTTATCCTAGGGGTTATTTTCAAGAACATGATTACATGATTTCACATCATACATTAATTATGCATAAGGAAAAGGTAGGGAACCAGAGGGAATACTCCTTCATTTAAAGGATTACGGTTACCATTAGGGATCACACACTATGGATTAGTCCCCTCGCCAAAAGAGGGTTTATAAACGTTATATGAATGATCTAAATTTCACCTTTCTCAAAGCATGTCATCTTATGGATACATTTTCAAAAAGAAATCATAAATTAGAATGGTGTTAAGTTTCACAACTAATTCTTATTATTGCACCATGGAACCCAAATAATAATAAAGACTAGGTATCAAGTTCATTTATGATCCCAACACTTAAACATGACTCCCAAGGTTAGTTGGTGATCTTCGCCACTCAACACATGTCTCGGTCGAAGAGATTTTTATGCTATGTTTAATGTTGGTTACACAAGGGTACTACTATAAGAGAAACACATTCTCCTTATTACACACATGATTACCTAACCTAGGAGGGGGACCACATACTCAATATAAATTTTTACCATGCTGTTCCTAACCAATATTGGGTTCATGACAATGTGGCTACACATACATGCCATGACAATAAACACAAACTTGAATCTTATTTACTTAACTAGAAGGTGTATCATGAGTAAGGATTAAGTTCATTCTAAGGTATGAGTTTTCTATGTTGAAAGGAAACACACTCAGAAAGGGTAGTTATGCACGAACTGTATACTAGGGGCCAACTCTTTTGGTTAGATTTCTTTATTACATTTTTAAATTAGGAAACACCACACACCAATTCTTTAATCATCAATTGCACTATAACTATTGGATTCAATTTCATTTAACACATTTATCTCACTTTTATGATACAATTTTTTTGTAATAAAAACAACAACCATGTTTAGATGAATGTTTTTCTTAAACACTAATATTTTAAAATATTACAAAAATTTCTTAATACACCTTTCAATTGTTAGGTTGTGGAGCCTGTTTTCATGTGTGAAAGTGTTAAATACTGTACACTAAGAGTATTGTACACTTTTCATGTATCCTCACCTCAAAAAATTGGACCCGAAATATCAGGAAACGTGCTTTTCTCATATGGGTGAGTTTTTTGACCCATAGGTTTATGGGACGGGTTTTGCCCATGGTTTTGATACCCACGGTTTTTTAAAACTGCTTAAGAAGTTGTCTATTTATATGGTCTTATGCATATGATAGATGTACAAGCAAATGTATTGCAGATGTTTTTTGAATTCGGGTGTGAATTCTGTAGAGTTTGTTGAGCATAGCTCCAAATGGATCTGGGTATTATATTGAGAGAGCGGTGGCTGTATAATAAAATCTGAGCAAGTGATTCTTGGTGGACGTAGCCCAAATTGGGTGAACCACATTAAATATTGTCTCTTTGTGTTGTGTTATTTTATTCTGCAATTTTATTTGAGATCTGTAATAATTTCTGCATATTAGTTTCTACTGTTGCAATTCAGTGAGGGATTATTCCGCATATTTTATCCCTTATTTCCTAACATCAATACTTCATAAAATTTTGAACTATCCTCTACAATTTTACTTAACATATATATCCAACCCACTTTTTACCATATGCCAATTTGAATCAAAAGTACACCTAGAGTTAAATGCTTGTTTCCCAAAGCACCCCTAAAACTAGCATCTCATTCATATTGCTAAATTTCAATAAATAAATTTACTATAACATAACAATAAGTAAAAATTTCCTTTCATTAACATACGTAAAATCTAATAATATACAATGAATCACACCCACGCAACTTCGCCATCTTACTTGCATCTTGCAAAACCATGTGAGCATGAAATCAATGATGAATCACTGACATGGCATCCTCCTAGATCTATCATAATTAACATTTTAGTTTCCCATTTACATATTAATAACAATTAATTTGCATTTGAAGAGAGATGGGTAGATACATGTATTGATTTCATTTCAATTCACACGAGTCACATGAAAGAGTTTCAAACAGTTATTTACAAGTGTCAACAAGTTTCCACGGTGCTTTGGTAACTCGATAGGGGTCCTACAACTTTCTTTTTATGTTTTCCTGTTAGATGCAAAAATGTTCAATTTAGGATCAGAGGCTAAGAGAGTGCGTTTAAAAATTGTCTTTTGATAAGAAAATTCAAGATAGAAAAATTTCTACGTGTCCACCTATATACCAAGAGTTCACAAGAACTAATAGAATTTAGAACTGGCAAACAGTTCACGATTGGTAGTTAGTTTTCCTGGGCTATCGATCATAATTGGGGCTAGTTGCAACAACAACCAATTTTAGCTCGAGGGCAAGAAACCTCATTTGAAAAACTGAATTCGATGGTTGGATTCTCCACGAGACAATTCCTCCATGAATTCTATATACAAAGAATACTCTCATATGCACTAAAGAATGACATCGGAGTTCATGGAACTAAGAACTCGAAAATGGGTTGCAAGTGGCGACGATTTTTCGACTGCCACGGGTCGTAATTGTTCTAGTTTGACCTATTCAAACTATGACAGAAGGCCTACCAAATTCCCTCGCCATACTATCTAGAACAATGTTTTCCCAAAAATGATGTTTCTAGGTATTTTATACTAAAATTCCTAAAGGTTTACGAATTTGGATAAGTGTTTCGTTGTTCAGAGTTCAAAGTTGTTTTCAATAAATGACAAATGACAACAACTTCAATTCTTTCTTTTCACTACTAATTACCACTTTTTGTTTCCATTTAAGGACCTAACATCTTTCAATTCATGCTTATAGTCTTTTATCCTCTGGTAACTAATTCAATGGCGCCAGAGAAAATTTTAGTGGCAAATTTTCCTAAACTCTAAAAAATCGAGGATTATGGAAATTGGATTGGTGAATATTATGTGGTTTGCAGCCAACTTATTCACCAAAAAATTCAACGGACATGTCCCTTATACATTCATTTCACCTAGATTTTACACATATATAAGATCTTATGAACGTAATTTGCCACCATTTTGAATCATATCATGCACATATTCACCGATGTAAACATAAGAAAATCTGTAGCTGCTAACACTAAAATCTAAGCCATCCAACTCTCTAAGCTATCCAAACCTAATTCATCCAACCCTAACTTTTCTAACTCTGAAATATGAGTTTTCCAACATCTTAGACATCTACCTCTAATCCACCCAACACTGATCCATCCAACACTGATTAGTCCAACTCTAATCTATCCAAATCTGATCCGACCAACACTAATCCTTCCAACCCTGAGTCATCCAACTCCGATCCATGCAACTTTGATTCATCCAACTCCGATCCATCCAACACCTAGCCCTCTAACCCCTACATCCAACCCTAAGTTGTCCAACCCCTAAGTCTTAAGTCATCCAATAACTTAGGCATCGAACCCCTCAGTCGTGAGCTGTCAAACCACTCAGTGACTCAGTGGTCCAACCCTTTTCCTTCCAACCCTTTACCATCCAACCAATACCGTCTAACCTTAAATTTTCCATTCTCAAATCCTTCAAACATAAGATCCACCCCTAAGGGCCTAAGCAGTAAGCAAACATAGATACTAGAAATCAGGGAAAGAAGATTACAAATTCAGCCAGTTCAAAAAAGGGTGCAAACACTTTTCCTGGCTATTTTGGAAAGTCACAAAAAACAAAGTCAGTTTCTATATTAACTGAAAATATCAGTATGAGGCACATGTTATTTACTGGTTATTTAATCTTATAGAATTTAATAGTTTTGTTTATCATATTGTTTTTGGAACTCTTTATACTCTGTAAAAATTTAACTATAGATAAAATTAATATTATATAAGTAAACATTTATAGAATTATATGCAGATGTTTTAGAAATACCTTCAAATAATAATCAATTTAAAGATATCAATGATCCATTATATGTTGAGGAAAACATTATGTCCCTTGATGACATAAAAGTACAAGAAAATTCATCGAATTCTCAAAGTACACCAGCAGAGGAAGCTTCTACTCTAAGTTCTATTTCCAGAAAAAGGAGACATGAGAATGAAAATATTCCTACTAATAACTCAAATGCAGAAGTTAAATCCCAAGAAAAAAGAAAATATGTCAGAAGAAAGAGGGAAAACTAGACAATTGGAAGGAAATTCTAGTTCAAATGGATTGCAAAATATCCTTTTATTGAATGTGTACACTAAAAATTGTAATGTTTTTCCAACACAATGTTGATGCAAAATATGTGGTTGGAAATAGGGGAAGGATCACATGATGCAGCTCAAATTGGACACAATTGAACATCACATTGGGAAAATTTATATTTCTGAAAAAGCTAAAGGATGGTAGCATAGTCAAAACACATAAATGGAAAGATGTAAAAGATTGTCTACATGTCCAATACGCAGAAGAGTATGAAAAGGAACAAAAATGTATCAAATATATAAATGAAAAATGTGGGACCATAGTAGCCAGATTGGGTAAAGCTATGAAGGAATAAATGACAAGCAAAGGGTATTCAGTTTGCTATCGTATTTCATATAATGAAAAGGGGAAGACCGATGTCATATTTTACAGAAAATAAAATGTTGTATCAAGTTATTGGTCTACAATAATGTTCCTCAATCTCATTGGTTAGATACCAGTGGGTAGGAGATTGGAAAATGTCTATCTCTATGGTAGAAAAGGAGGATCTAAAACCTAGGTGTTCAAAAGGACAAAGTATATTTCTCTTTCATTAGATGAAGATACTATGCAGTCGATAATACTTCAGGGATATGTATTCATGTTTACACATTTGCTAATGAAATAAGGACTCCAAACCTCTTAGAAATTAAAAAAATGACTGAGAATTACAATTTTGAAAATATATATAAATTGGTGGTGTCAAATCTAAAGGATATCTCCAGAATGGATGACTTTTCCTTTACAAAAAAATTGGTTTGTGTCAGAACCGATGGTGCTAGTTGTAATGCAAGGAGCCAGAAATGGTCTCTGTGTTAGACTTCAGACAACTATTTCTCTGTATATGGTTCTTTTCCACTACATGGCTCACAAGATGAATCTCACCTACAAAATTATGAGCACATTTGAAAATGTAGAGAAAGTGAAGGAATTGATACGTGATCTGCATGCTTATTATTCTAGCAGTCCTGAAGAGATTTTCAGAATTTCAAAAATTTGCTATTGGTCTGAATAGAGGAAAAAAAAAATATCAAAGATGTAGATACCAGATGGATATCTATGTATGAACCTTCCTGTAGAATATTTGATGTATATCCTTCACTGACAAGCTTTATGCTTAAATACCGCAGGGATGTAGATAAAGCTAAAGATCTATTGTGTTGTCTAACTGACATAGAAAATTTACTCACACTCTGCGGTATTTTTCCCATGTTGAGGGAGCTTAATATTTTAATGAAGCATGCTACAAGATCGGTATTTCTACATTACAGAATTCATAAGACTCAAAAGACGTGTTTGTTAGAGTCTAGAAAGTTTATATATTTCTGATGGGAGTTTTCAAGGTGCTGCTTTTGAAAACTGGAATGCATTGACAGATTTGAAACATTCCAGGTGCTTCTTAAAGTACAATATACATGATCATCTGTGTATAATAGCACATGGAAGAGAGATTCCATTTCATACGTTCCAAAAAAGAATTGATATGGCTAACTAGGAAATAGAAGAAGTAAAAGTGACACAAAATTTATATGATGCAGTATTAATCAAAACTAGGAATAAGTTGAGAAAGATCTCTGAATCGTTAGCTAAAGAGATATGGGAAAGATTAAAAAATGATAAAATACTTGAAGCAATGGGAGTTATAAATCCATAGTTATGGAATTTGTCTGGCGGCAAACCTTATACATCTATCAGTCCTTTATTTGTCAAAAACATAGGTGATCTTACTAATCATTTCTGTAAGACTGTAAAGGTAAATGGAGTTTCAGTAGAAGGAATTTTGGAAAGAAAACTACTTAGTTCACAGTCAATGGATTTTGCTAATATAATGACACGACAAGTTCAACTTCGACAAAACCCATAGGATTACAGTGCCATGAAAACGATTTGGAAGGATATCTATTCTAGTAGTATTCTAAGTGAAGATTTGAGTGAGTATATTAAGTTGTATGAGATCTGTTAAATAATGATTCTGGGTTCTATGGAAGATGAGAGGGTTTTCAGTGCACTATCCTTTTTAAAGTCAAAATTTTGAAACAGATTGGATATGAATCTAGAAAGTTGTCTCAAATTGTATGTATCGAGTTACTCAGTGGAGTCTTTTCCTTATGATAGAGCACTGACATTGTGGAATTCACTAGTAGACAGAAGAGGAGTAAGTAATATTCTGCATGAACCAAGGGATCAAGACACATCCACAAATCATGTTGTAGTTTATTTCCAAGAAAAAAATGAAAGTGTTGCTCCAGGACTGGTCAAATTCACATAGATTTCATTTCTTCTATACATTATTGAGACTACTTATGTACTTCATTCAGTGATTACAACTTTTAATAAATGCAATATTATATTTGTCATTATTTGATCCTTCATCATTGCAACAATGTCATTATTTGTTTCAATTATGCCATTTGTTTTTTTATGTTTGGTTTTCAAATACAAACTAAAATAAGAACACATTCGTCTTTTATATCTGTTAATTTATTTATTTTACATCTGCAAGAATTTAGAAATGTAATGAAACAAAATAGTGTAAATTTAAGCAACATTTATGTAAACAATAGAAAAGAAACATAGTTTGTATTAATATATAGTAACATTATACAATTCTAACTTCCAAAGTTCATATGAAATTGATTTCTCATGTGGCGGATTACTTTATGAAATATAAAAAATTCATAAAGCATTGTCAGCCAATACAATTCAAAAAAGGGGTTGTTACAACATCTCAAAGCTTTTGGACAAGTTATGTCATATAAGGACACATTATGAGGTCATCCTCTTTTCTACCTATGATTCAAAATCATAGTTGTCCTTACATCTACCACATGGAATAAAAACTAAAAAAGGGCTGGCCACTATATTTTAATTCCTACGCTAGTGTCAAAATTGTGACAACACACCTGTCACATGGTGAACTTAACTAACTTATCAAATTTTATGATGCAGGTGAAGGTTTTTCTTTTTCCTGCGTAAGATATGGAGGAATAATTCTTGATTCCTAAAGATATCCTACTGTAGTGTTGATATTTTCCAGTATATTCATCTCCTCCCTCGCTATATCTCCTGCTAGACAAAAGTGTTGTATCTGCATCTATCTTTTCCTTCAGTAAGACTTATGAATCCATATTATGCTCCTTTATTATCTTTCTCAATGTATTATTTTGTTTATTGATAACAATGAGTTTTTCCTTCAATTGTATAAAAGAATTCATGATTTTGTGGGCATTCTTCAAATGTGCTTAAAAAACAACTGCTTCTTTCTTTAATTTTTCATATTTTTCCTATAAAATAGAAATATTAAATTTTTAGTCTATCAAATAATATGAAAAAAATATTGCAGTGGTTATAATATCAGATAATTTTTAGTTTTTCATGTAAAAGTAAATGCCCACTCACAATAGATTTCTCTTTTTTTGCATTTGTTATTAAAACACTAGTCTTGTCTTTAGACCATTTGTTGTAGTGAGTCTGTGCTTCAGCATTGAGATTTTCCAACCTGTTTAGCATTATGTCTACAATTTCATCATTGTAATCATTACTATATGAAATTGTCCCTGATTGAGCTTTATTTAGCAAAACATCATGCCATGCTGGTTGGCTCTCTACGGCAGTGAACAATGAATGCCTTTGAGCATGATTATGGTATCTAGTATTTATTTCTTTTATCAAAATTTTTTCTCTCCTTTCCCAAGACCATGCCAAATCCACATCAGACATTACAACCTCTTGAATTATTTCCCCCATGCTATATGATATCATATTTTCTAATATAAAGTGTTTATTTTTTCATCATCTGTTTGTGGAGCAGCCCTTGGGGGAGGAGGAGAGTCACTGCCCTGTATTCCATGCATATTTTGTTGTTGAGGCAGAGTAGATTGAATCATGTCGTGGGTGTCAAAATAGTTACTCTTGGCTACATCCCCACTATCGAAGCCTAAATACTCTTCATCAAGGGTGATGTTGTTGAAAAGTTGTGTGGCTGTTACACTTAAAACCCCACCTAGTGATAGCCCAATAAATTCGGTTGTAGCAGGATGAAATGTTGCTACTGACTCTGCAAGAAACCTAATATTCTTTCATGAACTCCTCCTTTGTGTTTTTACTTGATGTGTTGGAGGAATTGGTGGCCTCCTTACAAGTGGAAAATTACCTGAAGCCATATTACCTGCATGAAACAAACAACAAATTATTAGTATATAATGGTTGGTCTTTGTAAATGCTAAAAAATTGTAAGGAAACAAAACATACAAATCAAACTACCGTACAATATACCTCACATAGACAGAGACAAAATCATGATATTTTGATCTCCAAACCTAGAATGAGTTTGATCTTCATCATCCATCTCAGTAATTTCTGAATACAATACATGTAGAAAATATCAGTAGAAATATTAGAATACATAATCTATAGTAATTGTTTGAATTTGTAATTTATATATAAAGATAACTTCCTCATTCATACCTGTAGTTAAATGATATGGTAAACGTGTTGTGCATATCAACCCCCTAAGTCACTTTTGACGAGGTCTTACTGGTGTTGATTTTGCTGAATCCATGTCAGAATCAGCAGAGACCTCTGGAGGGGCTTTACTTCTAGCAATTACCTCCTTATGAGATGCTGCAACTATAATTTTTATCTACAAAATAAAATCATACAATTATTATTTTATTTTAAATATTCAAATTGAAATCGTTATAACAAGTAAACAATAAAATTAACTTTTACATGTTGTTCTTCGAGACTAAGACCAATCATCTTATCATTGATTGTAGTAGGAATCGTATGCTGCGTCAATTCATAGTACGCTTCATTATAGAAAGCAAGAATAAAATTGCAACAAGAAAATACAATCCTTGATTTATCAGTTTGATTACTTTTGTGGGCATGGGAGATATCTGATTATATTCTACTGGAAAAATAAGTGCACTAATCGAATTGTTGACCTACTAGTGTCTGTAATAAATACTAAATTACCCAATAGGGAATGTCTGTATATCTTCCTTGTAATACAATCCTGGCCTGAAAAAGTGAAGCAACTGCAATAAAGAATTTGTTTGTAATACCTTGTAGAAGAAGGCCTCTTGATGATCGATTAAGAGGAGCTACAATTACAGAAAGGAAACGTTAGATCCTTTGCGTGGTCGAGCAATGTTAAAAAAAAAATCATTTTGAAAATAATAAACTTACCATCAACCTGTACATTGTAATGAGACTCCAAAATTTTTTTTTCTTCAATATATAAGGACTGCCTTTGTAGTAACAGGCAGCTTATTTTCGAAAGGTAAACCTATTAGCCAATGCACATCCTCGGGGTTCTATAGAAAAAGAAATTTGATGATGTTTCGGATGCACGGATAAGAATGAAAAAATTTCCATCTCTTGTCATTGTAAGAGGTGAGTAGGTAATCAAGGACAGATGTATCAGTGTCGAATTGGGGAATGTTCACAAGCTCGAAAAATTCTGATTTTTCCAGCCAATCCTTTGGAGTATCGTTTAGTTTTAGTAGAGATAAAACTTGTGGGGCACATGAGGTTTTTGTATTGAAATATTGGGTGTAGGAATAGATGTGGTACTGGCCATTGCTAAAATTAGGGAGAACGTGAAATTTGGATGTAAAATTAGAGAGGTCAAAGCATTGGAAATTTATGGATAAAAGTGTAAAAATGAACCTTGAAATGGTATTTATAGAGTCCTAGGGGTATCATTAATGAGCATTAAAAACATTGGTAACTATGCATCCAACCCACTCTCGTCTAAACCCTGCATTCACCCAATCTACCCCATCTAACCCACCTGTCCAAACCTTAGCCGACCAACCCTCACTCGTCCAACCCACTCGACCAACAATTTCCCGTCTATCCCTTCTCGTTCCAACCCCCACCCCGTCCAACTCATATCTATCCAATCCACCCGTTCATACCACTTCCCATCAAACACTCATGCTATCCAACCTCTTCCACATGTCCAAACAACCTCATGCGTCCAACCCACCTTTCCAACCCCCACTCACCTAACCCACTCGTCCAACCCCCCGTCTAACGCCCAACACACTCATCTAACCCCTCGACACTGTCCAGCCACTTCCCGTCCAACCCCAATTGTCTAACCCACCCATCCAACATCCAACCGTCCAACTCGGGTCAAAAAATGTGAAAAAATGAGGGACCAATGCTCTGTGACCCATTACCTTCACCACCGAAACATCTTTCTCGTCTAATTCACCAACGATTCAAAATTCGTTTTATGAGATTTGCCGACCCATTCGAACCCAGTAATCTTTTCAGAGGGGTCTTCTTAAAATGAACCCTAGTGGCAATAACAAAGAATCCAGACCTATATTAGTGATAAAATGCAACAATGATGAGGGTAGTGTAATACATCTGATATCAAGGATTAGCCTATCACCACGATGACATATTCTATGTCAGAAATGATCGCCAATGATTCGAAATTTGTTTTATGAGATTCTTTGATGATTATGATACCATTATATTTGTTCGTATGAGATGAACTTAAAATGAACCGCATGGTAAGCCCCCTTGCCATTAATGGATATATGGATAAATAGAGTATTAAAGACAAACATGCCATGCTATATAGAGAGTCATCAATAGTGGTCTGATTTGTTGTATCAAGGTGAATGTAGTGAGTATATAGCCCCATAATCACATTTTGCATCCAAGGGGTAGATCACTACAGTGAGATGTTGGCTATAGGAGTGACACTGATAAATACTCATGTACGTTTGATGTAAGAGTACCAATTACTTCATTGTTATGATTAAGGAAGTGGATCAAATTGATTATTTTACAGTTTGGCATTGTACATTAGTTGTGCTTACAATATTTGGCACTTGGTCTCATCCCATTTGATGGCACATCTGAATCTATGATAGTATTGAATGATATGGTTGTAGAGAAGACACAGTATTGGTACAAAAGTGGACCCTATACGTTGATGCCTAGCCATCAAGTAAACATTGGGCATTTGAAATTTTTATTTTTGAGGATTAGCTATAGTATCAACCTCAAATTATGGCACAGGGAGAGATACAAGATTACAGCCAAACTAATGTTTTCAATATAACTGCTGGTAAGAGGGCAATCATGAAGGTGATAGTCAGGGGCTTGACACATAAAATAGTGTGGTAAAAAGTGATTAAACTAAAATGTAATATAATATAGTGTAATCTAATGGCTAGTATAAAGTAGAAAATAACAACTAAATGAAATGAAATGAAAGTAGACCCAAGACAACTAAGTAAATAGAAAATGTAAAACCCTAATGTGCAAGCGAAGGGTTATAGGAGTCCTTAGTTGGATTCAATGAAGGTGTGCTAGACTGTGCCGAACTGTGGAATCCAAGCTAAACATGAGTAGGAGAACGATCACAACAGAAGCTCAAGAAAGTTGACATATCTGATCATCTCTGACTAGACTGGGATGCCTGAAGAATGGCACATGGGCACTGCGTAGGGTGCACTGGTATGAGATATGGGCACCCTAATGTTCGTACATTCTCAGAAACCTAAATTATGAGGGTGTCACCTTAGGTATGTCTCCTATGTTACTCACCTTTTAGTCATGTGTATGTCACTGATCTGTGATCAGATGTCACTGTAAGACCTATGCAATGAAAGAATCACCTGCAAAACCCCGGATAAAGCATCAAAACCCTAATAAAGAAAAATGCATATGAAGGGATCAAATTGTCCTTACCCGGCCGCAATGGTGGAATTACTAACTGAGCAGGTGCACTACATATCAGACCCAATGTAGTTCTCTGTGTGTGTGTGTGTGTGGAATTGTGCTCGAGGTTACTTTTATGCTATGTCATACTTTGTGAAGTAGCGAACAAATAGACTAGATGTAGAATGTATAGTAATATGTGTGCATGGAATACAATAGAACTCCCCTACTATGAAGTGTGATGCACATGAACCAGCCTTGTGTGCCATTGTGATGGAGATATATGGATGTAAATGTAGCTATATAGGTGCCTTTAATGGATGTAACCTATAGATGGTGATAATATATGCTTAGTGCTTGGTCCCTCATTATGGTCACATAACTTTATAATGTATATGAGTCTTATTGTTCTTTGAATTTCGTAATTAACCTCTGAAAATGTTGACCACCAAAAATATAGATATGACTCAAATAGCTAGAAAGTGACCCAAAATGTGAGAGCAAAGTAAAAAAGAGGATCATGAGCGCCCTAGAAGAGACCAGGGGCACTTGGGGCACCCCATTCCTCTAGGCACCCAAAGTCTGACAAATAGGGGAAATGGTAAAATGAAAATAGGCAAATTGGGAAAGTGTAGAGTGTAATATTGAAAATACGACAATAAATAATGTAGAAAGATAAATGGCCAAAGACATGGGTTAATTATTACTCTCTTCTACACTCAAGAACCATATGAATAGTAGTATGCAGACCGAGGACTAAATAATGACTCCAAAGTGCATGATTTAGTGACTACATTTTCCCCCCACTTTATGTTGGTGAGTAGAAATATCGGTAACATAAAGTAGATAGAGATTAATACCTGATAATCCCTATAGAGTGATGTAACAAACCATGCCTGACAGGACCAGAAAAAAGTGTGGAATGAAAAAAATATGGAGCATAGAGACTAAAGATGCCAAAAGTGTAAAAAGGTGATGAAAGTGAAGCTAGGGAGAAAAATGTGTGTAGAGTTACAATGTGTGTAGTGTACCTACATGGTTAGTATCGTGTGTGTGATGTACTTGTTATTAGTATCAATATGTGTGATTTTGAATGATGTTGGTGATGTTGATTCCTTGCTTCCCATACTGATGAACCTATAAAAGAGAAGATGATCAAGTAGTCAAATATGCATATATATATATATATATATATATATATATATATATATATATATATGTAACAAATAAGTAAAGAAGTATGTAAAAAAAGGCTAAAAATGTAAAAAAGGAACATGTGCATATGATTCATGATAAGAAAGAGGGTGTAGAAAAGATCCTATAAATGTCAATATAGTGCGAGTTTTTTGGTTGATCTCACACCACTGGCCAAAGAAGTGTAGGGATGAAATTTTTATTTATCCTCCAAACTTTAACCTCCTTTTGAAACTATAGAGATCTCTGTACTACTTAGTTTTTTGGACGATCCGACGCCACGAGAGAAGTAGTGCAAAGAGGAAGGTATGATGTTATCCTATAACCTTTAACTTCTCCCTGGAATAGAAAATCACTATAGTTGATGTGCACCAATGCATGTGATAAGGACAATATGCCCTGTAAAATCCACTATATATAAGTTCTGTAGATTGTGTGAACCCAATCACTGTGTAATTCCCCTTGGTTATAAGCACTCCAGGAAAGGCATCATTGTACTAAGGAACTAAGTCTTATTATGAGCCTTGAATTATGATCTTCTGGTATCATGTTGTGTTATGTATACTCTATATGGGGTGACTAATTCACCCAAATGATGCCCCCTCTTTAGGGGTGCATGTGACGTCGTTGTAGGAGTATGCGGCCTAATAGAGGACCGACCACTAAAATTGTGCCTTGTAGGGGGAAGGGGATGTGCTTGGTATAAAATAAGGTGCATACAAACAAGTGGCTAAGAAACAAGTGTTAGTAAAAATAAACATGCATGTAGAAGACAAGTGTGATATATGAAAACAATGTGTAAGCTAGAATGTAAGTAAACATGCAAGAAGACAACATGGACTGCAAAAAGTGGGTTGTAAACATGGGAAATCACTAGCGATGTCCCGAGATAATTGTGGTCAAAGTGGCCAAAAACAAACAAGTGTACACATAAGACAAAGGGCAAAGCCCAAAAACAATGGCATACAATGAAAAGAAAGTACAAACCATATAACAGATAACCATGGTGGAAAATAGTCTTGTAAAAAAATCTTGCACATGAAGCACCTGTGAGCATGCGAGAAAGATAAAAAATATGTCAAAGCATGTATAAGCTAGTTAAGTAAAGTGCTAAGTATAAAATGAAACAATAACACCTGTAGTGTATGAAAGGGGATGCCCCCATGAGCCATTGTGGGACTGGTACGAGGTACTACGTCAAGAATCCATGCTGCATCTGTCAAATTTGTGATCACAACTAGAAAGGAAAGTGATTATACATGTGTATGATAAATAATAATGACATATAAGATATCTATCTAGCATGTGTAATAAAGTAAACATGTAAAATCATAAGTAAACAAGATAAAATGCAACCAAGATATGTAGTCTGATGTGGATGGATAAAATGGAATGTAGAGTGAATCATAGGAGCTGTATGCCCCATGAGTGAATGGAATTTTATGTAGTGAGGTCCATTTATTTATTCCCCATCAACAGTAAAAATTGAGCTGTAAATTAGAGTGCGTTATCAGGAAATGGTCGGGCTATTTTTTGTGTAGTGTGGTGTGATGAATATATAGTGATGATATGTGACATAGAGGTGTGATAATGTGTAATGATTTATCCCAAAGCATATATCACTAATTGATGCTATAAGAATTGATGATGTAGCCTATGATGTATATCATGAAGAATGTTAGAAGAGGTGATGATTTAGTGTAAAACATATATCACAAAATGTAGGAATGAAAATGGTAAAAAGTGTGATGATGTAACACGAAATGTATGAGTAAGGTTATGGATAAGAATGTCACATTGTGTGATAAAGTGATTGGTTGAATGATTGAGAAGGTCAAGGTGTAGAATGATATAAATGTGATGAGGTCTATTTGATTTTTTAACCATCAACAGTCTAGTATGGACCGTGAGACTAGAGAGTGTCATCGGGCAGTGAGTGCAACACGTAGAAGTAGCTGTGTGAAATGCGTTATGTGAGATGTGTAATATGTAATGAAAAGGTGTGAATTATGTGTATAATGTATGGTGTAACATGTAGGATGCAAGATATAAGATTTGTGAAGATGCACAATGTGTAATGTCTATTGTGTAGTGTGTGAGGTTCATGTGTATAGGATGCCCTTAACAGTAAAGTGTGAACTAAATCAAAAGAGTGCATCATCAGGTAATGATGATGCTAGTGTGTGTGAATATGTATATGCTAGGAGTTTAGTGTGAAGGGTTATGGATGTAAGATAATTGTGGATGTTAAGGGGGGGATATAGATGCAATTCCCCCCAAGTGTGTAGTGGTGAGTGAAAATGATCATCTTATGCTGTCTAAAATATCATCATTTTCATGGTCAAAACATACTAGAGAAACATTGGAGACATGATAAGAAATAGAATGAGGTGGATCGTATAAATATCCACTACGACGTAGGGTGTAAAAAATCATTGCATACTCTTCATCAATGAATGGTACTAGTGGATAGTTGTGTGCGTACCAATGAGAAAGATTATGAGAATAACTAAGAGATAAATTAGTATAAATGTAAACATTTACGAATGACATAGGTAACGTGATAGAAGTGTGGTAGAACGTCATTAAGCATCAAGCCAAGCCTATTTAATCCCTCATGTGTGTAAATAGTATATGAAAAAGTGCGATAGACTAGAATATGATGTCAAAAAGAGTTTTTGATCAGTAGTGTGCATGTGAAGGTTGGTGGTGAAGATGTAGAATGTTCAGGGGAGGGAAAAAAACATCTAATGTGTTGAAATACACCAGATAAAGTATCATGTAATTAGTAGTAGGAGGGGTTTTGAATTTGTATTCACCCGAGCCATTAGCCACAAAGGTGTCATTGAAATAGGAATCATTGACGTCGATAGGTGTGAAATTAAGTTTTCCCAATGTGTCATCTGTAAGGTAAACAACATCTAATTCATTGTCTGAATTGTCTATGTTAACATTAACATGTTGTGCAGTGATGTCAAGAATATTAATATGAGGTGTAATAGGTATAGGAGTGAGAGGGGCTGTCGACACTAAAATTTTCCTCTGTAATTTCTATTTCATTAATGTATGTATTAGGAATAGGATGTTGTTAAGTATAATTAGTAGTAGCATGTGATAGAAGATAATGGCATTGCCGGTATGACGCTGCCAATAATGTATAGTATGGTAACATTCAAAGTACAATAAGAATGTTGTGGTAAAAAATAAATATTTATCGTAAGTGGTTCGGTAATGTTAAAATTTCAAAGTTAGGGGTAAGTAGAGAAGTAGGGTCTACATGATTAGGAATTAGAAATATTATATTTGTAATAAGGACAAGGAGTGAGGTCATAAATATTTTGAGTATTTTATTTGTAAAAAGTTTAAAAATGTGAAACCCATGTGAAATGATAAGGTTTATCTTATCTTAAAAGATAAGCTTACTTGTAAAGATAAGAGTTAAGGTATGGAATATGATTCGTCAGAGTAGATTTCTTATCCTATCTTAGAGATAAGGTGGATAAGCCTAAAATTTCTATAAATAGATAGGCCACCCCCCTCATTTAGCATAGAAGGAAGTAGTGAGAAATATTGTATGGGTAAGTGTGTAAAGGAAGCCATCATTTAGAAGGTGTGTTAAAGAAGCCATTAAGAGGTGTAATTGTGAAGTTTATCCCATAGTTATTGTTGGAAGGCAAGTGAAGTTAGTAACACTTGAAGTACCTCATGGTTGAGATTGTAACAATTTCATGTTGATATTATAATTTACACTTATATTTCAGATTTGTCATCATTCCTTCGTATCATATTCTATGGTATTCTTGTGTTATGTTTGTTGTTGTGTTTCCAGATTACATCCACCAAACTAAAATTTGTGCATTAGTAAATAATCATAGCACGAGGAGTTCCCGGTGGAAAATTATCATAGTGCTTGATTGGTGATGACATTTTGGTTCCGTTGCGGGGACCATTCCTCATTGGTGGATTTGCTAGAGAGGTATTCCCACTTAGTTAGAAATCATTTGGAGGGTAACCTTGTTTTTACTGTGCATGTAGTAGTTACCATGGTAAAGTCACTTTTTACCATGAATAGTATTTACGACAGTAACTTTACTTTTTGCTGAGAATAGTATTTACCAAAGTAACTTCACTTTTTACCGTAAACAATGTTTACCACAGTAAAGTCAGTTTTTACCGCAGCAAGTCAAGTTTTACCATAGTTTACCACGGCCATTCCTATTTTACTGTAGAAAGGTGTAAAGTCACTTTCTATTATAGTGATTACAATTATTTGTGCACATAAGTCTTGTTGATTGTACTAGTGGGTTGGTATTTCACTGTGGTTACTTTTGAAAATGGGGAAGATTACTATTTTTTCAGCCCAATCTAATGAAGATGCTTCCTCTTTCATTCAAGAGTTTAAATGATCTTGTATTTGTAATGGCCTTACAAGAAGGGAACAATGGACTAAATTTTTTCCTACCTTTTTGGATGGTTCAGCCCTTAGGTGGTTTGAAACACTAGGTGATAATGTGAAAAACTCATGGGATTTATTAACTAAAAGTTTGATTGAAGAATTTTGTGAACAACAGAAATATGCCGATCTCATGATCAATATCATAAAGTTATCCTAATGAGAGAAATAACAAAGGATACAAGCTATAAGAAGAAAATGAAGCAGAAGGAATACTTTGATCAAAATATCCATTGGTCTCCATTTCATGTGAATGAATTGGTTCTCGTATATGATTCCAGATACAAAAAAAGAAGGCAGAGAAAATTTCTTCCCAAATGGATGGGGCCCTACAAAATAGCAGCTGTGCATGAAAAAGGTACATATCGACTGGAGGAATTGGATGGCACTCCCATTACGAAATGGGTCAACCACGACAAGTTAAAAATTTTCCAAGCACCAGAAAAGTCTACTCCGAGGATGGAGTAGAAGCTAGGAAGGGGGAAGATGTCGACACTAAAATTTTCCTCCGTAATTTCTATTTCATTAATGTATGTATTAGGAATAGGATGTTGTTAAGTACAATTAGTAGTAGTGTCTGATAGAAGATAATGACACTGCCGGTACGATGCCACCAATAATGTATAGTATGATAATAGTTAAAGTACAATAGGAATGTTGTGTTAAAAAGTAAATATTTTTTGTAAGTGGTTCGGTAATGTTAAAACGTCAAAGTTAGGGTAAGTAGAGAAGTAGGGTCTACATGATTAGGAATTAGAAATATTATATTGGTAATAAGGACAAGGAGTGAGGTCATAAATATTTTGTGTATTTTATTTGTTAAAAGTCTAAAAATGTGGAACCCATGTGAAATGATAAGGTTTATCTTATCTTAAAAGATAAGCTTACATTTAAAGATAAGAGTTAAGGTATGGAATACGATTTGTCAGAGTAGATTTCTTATCCTATCTTAGAGATAAGGTGGATAAGCCTAAAATTTCTATAAATAGAGAGGCCACCCCCCTCATTTAGCATAGAAGGAAGTAGTGAGAAATATTGTATGAGTAAGTGTGTAAAGGAAGCCATCATTTAGAAGGTGTGTTAAAGAATCCTTAAGAGGTGTAAATTGTGAAGTTTATCCATAGTTATTGTTGGAAGGCAAGTGAAGTTAGTAAGTACACTTGAAGTACCTCATGGGTGAGATTGTAACAATTTCATGTTGATATTATAATTTACACTTATATTTTAGATTTGTCATCATTCCTTCGTATCATATTCTATGGTATTCTTGTGTTATGTTTGTTGTTGTGTTTCCAAATTACATCCACCAAAATAAAAGTTGTGTATTATTAAATAATCATAGCACGAGGAGTTCCCGATGGAGAATTATCATAATGTCGAATTGGTGATGATAGGGCCTCAACAGGTGGAGTAGTAGTGTGTACAGAGGTAGGCACTGTGGGTGAAGTGTGAAATGATATGAGTAGAAATGAATGGAGTATTTGGAGTGGTGGAATAGTGTGAAGCACTAGATTGACCATGTCATATGTATTGATGCTACTATATGGAATACACTATGTAAGAGGGATAGGCATAGTAGCAATAGGGTCTATGTGATAGAATTTGAAAGGTTTAGGATTTGTAGAAATGGTGTTCTCATATCCATCATGTAAGAATTTGACACATTGGTATACATTAGATGGGACTACGTACATTACATGAATCCAAGGTCACCCTAGCAACAAATTAAATTGAAAGTAAACATTGATAAAAAATAATTTGGTGACAACGGTCTTAGGCCAAACTCAAAGATGTAATGAAATAGTTCCTAATCATGTGTGAGTAGTTGAATCATAAACCATAATAAGAGTAGAGTTATTATAAAGATGATTATTGTGGATGTCCATTTGCGTGAGAAGGGAGTGAGAACATAAGCTGACGGATGATCCATTATCAACAAGTACATGTTTAATGCAAGTAGAATTGATAACGGCGGTGATGAGCAAAGGTGCACACGAATTGTCATTATAAAATTGGGATATGAACTCATTAGTAAATGATATAGCGTGTTGAAATTTTTTGAGAGATTGAATAAGATGTGTGAAAGCTACCACAAAATTATCACTTTCTATATGGATAACATGGATGAAAACTTCTAATGTTTGATGAAAATCAGACACATTGCATAATAAGTCATAGAGGGAGATTTTAGCTGGTGTATTCTTAAGGTGTTCAACAATGTCATAGCCCTTAGAATTAGGATGAGGTGCCGTAGAAGTAACATTTGGTGGAATAGACACTAGTTGAGAGGTAGGAGGACAAGTATGGTGAGTAGTTACAACATTTATAAAAGAGTCAGCCATAGGTGTGATAAAGCGAGGAAGATGTTGAGTACACACTTGTATAAAATCAGGTGAAGTAGTAATTATGCTGCAAACCTTAGTGGGAGAAAAATTAGGATAAGGCAAATGAGCCAGAACCTAATAAGGTGAGGCCATAGCTAAAAAAAGGGGTTCAAAGGTCGGGTTCACCAAAATGATTAAACTAAAATGTAAAATGATAAAGTATAATCTAATGCAAGTTTGTAGTAAATAAATAATAATGAAATATAGAAAGTACACCCAAACAACTAAACAATAAAAATATGAAACCCTAATGTACAAAGAGGGTTAAAAGATCCTTATCTGATTTAAAGAGGTTGCTAGACTGTATCGTAGTGGAGACCGGCTGAGTAGGAGTGGAGAACCATTACACAAAATCCTAGAAAGTTGTAAATCTGGTAGATCTGAATAGATTGGGGCATCTAAAGAAGGATGGGGGAGCCTAGGGTGCTCTGAAATGAGTTCTTGGCACCCTGGTCTATGTAGATGCTTGGAAATCCAAATTATCAGGGTCGTAAGATGTTTGTATTTACTCACCTTTGATCACATGCATGTCATTAAACTTTGTTGGATGTCACTATAAACTTGTAATGAATGAATCACTTGTAAAACCCTAGACAAAGCATCAAAAATCTAAAAAAGAAATATGTAAATGAAGAGGTACGAATGTCCTCAGCCACCACAATGGTGGAATTACAACTGAGTGTTGCACTACATCTTAGAACCAATGTAGTTCTCTCTATGTGTGCAGAATTGTGCCCTAGGTTACTCTTGTGCATGTTGCACTTGAAGTAGTGAGAAAGTAGTTAGATGTAGAATGTAAATAATTTGTGCACAAAATAGAATAAAGTCCCCTCCTATGAAGTATGATGCAGATGAAACAACAATTTTCCCTTATGATGGAGCTAGATGGATGCAAATGGAGCTATATATACATTGATTGATGCAACCTTAGGTGGGGATAGTAATGCTTAGTGCTTAGTCCTTTATTATGATCACATAAATTTATATTTATATGATTCCTTTTCTTTGAATTTCATAATTAATCCCAAATACCAAAAGATAAAATGTTCAAACAACTAGAATTAACCCAAAAGGTGATAGTAAAGTAAAAAGGTGACAAGAGAGCCCAGAGGGGACAATGGAGATTTATGCTTGCATCCTGGCTGGGCACTAGTGTCCAAGATGAAAAATGACAAATGGTAAAAACAAAGGCTGAGCAAGTGAGAGTGAAAGACTGGAAGTGTCAACATAAAGGAATGCAAGATGACCAAAGACATGGGTTAATAAATAATTTTCTAACTTAGGAATCATATGAATAGTAGTATACAACTAGGACTAGATAATTACCCAAAGTGGGTGATTTTGTTTTCTACAAGGAGGTTAAAATAAAAAAAATTGGGAGAAAAAAGTGGACCCAACACGGATTTTGATATGGTCCCATAAATCCTTGGAAAGGTCAACCTCAACACAGACCTATTTATGTGAGTGAGTGTAAAAGATTTCTTAGGTTCTTAATAAATAACTCTACTGATGGGGCTGACTATCTCGTTTAGAAAAGACCAAAGCTGCATGGGAAGACCAGGAAACTCCACCTAGATAGGTATCCTAAGAGATACATGACTGGAAGGTTTAAAATTAGGTGTCCAACATGAAAGCGCAAACATGGTGTTACCTAGATACGAACATGTAGTGTGTGAAAATAAAGATTGGATCTGAGAAGGTTCGTGAAATGAAAACAGGTAAAATCCCTTAGTGAGGTTGTAGATAATAGTGACTTGGATAGCACAAGATTCCTAGTGGTTCTTAATCCATCCTTTAAGGAAGGATTTTGAGTGAATACGACCAAAAAATTAAGCTATCAAATAATTTTTAACTATATGATCAATAAACTTGGTATCTGTAACAACATCAGAATAGGAATCAGAGTCATTACCTCATCATAAAATTTCAAGGCAAACTTCCTTGCATGATTTTATGCCATCGTTGCCACTGCTAGTAACAATAGTTGTTATGGATGGTTGAGAGGCCATTATATAAGTGGCATACCTCCTGAAAGGGCAGGTTGATTGCCTAATGATGTGCCCTAAAATATCTAATAGGGTCTGAAATGATGTGAGATGTACTATCAACATGTGAAAAAACCCTAGTAGAGATAAGGATATGAATAGTTTATATTCAATTTCAGTTGTGAATTTTCTTCAAATTTGGGAAAAGTCCATTCAAATATTTTTCATTTATATATAAATAAACTAAAATTATTTCAATAAGTAGAAGTTTCCATCAACTTGTATCTATGAAAATATATTAAAAACTACAAAAAGAAATTTGTATGTACTATACTTGAATTTTGTCCACAAATTGGATGCTTGCATGTATAATCTAAAAAATCATTTGTTGAATTAATTTCTTGTGAAATTATAAGTTCCATATTTTCATTTACTAACCTCAAACATAAAAACATCTTACCTTGATGTTATAGAAACAAATCCATGTAATTTTAAATATATATTTTTACAAACAATCACCTTCTTTTCCACTAAATGAAACCATTTTATTTCACATCAACTACACAAATATCTATTGTAATATTTCCATTCTCACATAAAAACCAAAATGCATAAAATAATGAATTTTTTTCCCAACAAACATTTAGGTAGCTCGTACACAATTTCATATCATATATATGGCTCGAGATCTAGTCTTCAAGATATAAGACATCCCCTTACTCCGTTTGGATGACACTTAGAATCCAAGTAATCTAAAAAAATGTAAGTAAATTACCATGTGTTGCCTCTCTTATTAAGTGAGACAACATTAAAAAAAATTAATTCATAAATTAAATGAGAAGTGTTATGTTCCACCACTTTATCAAACATCATCATCAAACAAATTTGTGTATTATATTCATAAAATTTACCAATACGAGCACAACTTTACCAGTATATCCATGATATTTTCCACCTATAATAAAATCTTAATATTTGAGTTATTTCTTCATCTTTAGGTCTAGATTCTTGTCTCATTTTTCATTCGCTCATGTATATGACCATTTTTAGGAAATATCAAGCCAAAATAAGTGGATAGTTTCCAAGGATGACCATACTAGATTGTAATAATTTCATAGAGTCATATTGACCAAGAGCTATGTTATACCATCATCCTTGATTTTAGTACTCCAAATGAAGAATGTTTTAATACAGTTTACTCTCCGAAAAGAAAATTTTGAGATTACAAAATGACATTAGAAAATCCTTGTGCACTGCCATACCTAGATTAATAGTCATGCTTATTACATCGCCCTCTCATTAGGTGTATCAACCTGACCTTAGGAAGTCAAGTGTGCTTTTAAAATCACACATTTTTGGTGCGTATGAATTTGGTGAACCCAACAGGAAAAACTGTTTCTTTCCCTCATCCTCTTATTTCCTCATTTCATTCCATCTTTCATCCTCTCCCATTATTCTATGAGATTTTATACACCCATGAATATGTCAGGAAGGGATTTTAACATATTTATAGGCATGAAAGCCTTGGTGAGCTATACCTAATCCTAAAAATATTCCTCGCTATTAATTTTATATGAAAATTATATGGATGACAATTAGTCCCAAAAATCTTCCACATAAATTCCTTGAATTGCATCCTAGGTTATGTTAGAAGATCTCTAAGAACCTACTCAAAATGTTTACATTTGTTTCTATCCAAACAATGTGACTTTAACTAGTGGGATAGGATTATAGTATTATTACTATACCACATATTATTCCCAAAACACGTAACAACTAAATGATAACACAATTTTACTAGTATATTAATTGAATCTATGTTATTGAAGGTGAAATGAATAGGCTACAAAATCATTCCTTTGCTTACATGGCTAACCATGCCAAATTCATGCAACCTAAAAAAAATCAAGTGACCTCAAATGAAACTATAAATACCAATAAATTCATAATGGGATTTCATCCCCTTCCTATGAAACCCCTTATGAGTCAAGCTCCTAAGTAAAGGTCATAATGTATGATGAGTTACCTCATCTCTACTTGGTGTGGTATGATCAAGAATTGGAGGGTTCCCGTCCCTCTCCTATAACTAACCATGCTATATAAAGTATGACTTCAACATTTAACAATCTGTGATTTAATTTAATTTGAAATTAAATATAATTTCAGAGTAACTATTGAAATAAATGTTGCACAAGTGATAAAATATAGTAATGGCGCAAGTAAACTAAAATGTAAAGTATAAAACCCTAGTAAATATATGAGATAAGAAGACTTAGTTTATTTATGCTCGATGTGGAACTGATTTAGACTGGGAAAAGTGTTCAATAGGTTAGGAAAAGTGTCATAAATTATTAGTATGAATTCTAAAATGTAGGAATTAGGCTAGACATAGGTGTTTGGGACATGTCAAGGGCACCTGAGCATTGGAGACTGCTTATGGGTGTTGGTGACTGCACAGGATCTCAGGATATGATTTATGTTATGTCATAGGGTATTTTTTATTATTCCTAGTTGATAACCTGATAGTCACACAATGATCATCAAAGATAGTTGTAACATGCAAAAGAATATCTTACCTCCACAAGCCTATAAACCACATTAAACCTAAAAATAAATATGTAGAATGGGGATTCATACTAACCTTAGGAATCACCCCAAGAGTTAACTTACAACTAATTATTTTAATACATCTCAGAATCAATGTGGTTTTTGTGAGTGTGTGCAGAGATTGTGCCCTAGGATGCCCTTGTGCAAGTTGCACTTTATAGTAGGCTATATTAAAATCTAGCAATGAAGTAGAATGTGTGGATGGAAATAGAAATTATCCTTCATATGTTGTGTATGTAGAGTATGCAGTCCCTTCTCCCTTTGGATGCTAGATAGATCTTTAGAGTGTTTTAGGTGCCTTTTGGATGCAAGCTTAGGTGATGATAGTAATGTTTAGTGCTTGGTCCTTGATTTTGAACACATAACTATGTATTTATATGATTCCCTTGTTTGAATTTTGTAATTGAAAAATTGGAAGGCTGACCCATAAGTGAAAAATATGCCCAAAAGATAAAAGAGACCCAAAAGGAGCGAGTAAGGTGAAAAATGGTAAGGGCACCCATAGGGGACAATGGTGCCTAGACGCTGTCCTCTTGGGCGCTGCTGTCTGAAGTCATAAAAGGTAAATAAGTAAAATATTGACTGAGTTTTAGGGTGTGCAAGGCCAAATAGAAAACAAGAAACATAGAAAAGATGTCAAAGATAGTTGTCAATTACTAGTTTTCTTTCTTAGGAAACATATGAATGCTAGTATGTTTTGAAGACATAGAAATGCACCCAAGTGCATGATTTTTTGTCTACATTTTCCCCCACTTTATGTTGTTGAGTGAATACTTGATAACATAAAGTAGATAAGAGATGTGTACCTTATGATCTGTAGAGTGTGGTGAAAAAATAGCATGCTGAGTGGACAAGTGAAGCGTGGAATGAGTGCAAAGTATGAAGCGTGGAAACTAGGAAGAGGAAAGTGACCTTAGGGGTGAAATGTATGTGTTGATTGTACCTATTATTGTTGTGCTTTTGATTTGGTTCTTCTTGTAAGGATGCCTGAAAAAGAAGAGTAAAGAATGTAGTCAAATTTACATGTATATAAATCAAAGAAAGATTTATAAGTATGTAAGTATGTAAAAGTGTGTAAAAGGAAAGTGTGCACATGATGTATAAGAGTGTAAAGGTATAGAAAAAGTGTCCTGAAATGCTTGAAGAACAAGTTTATTGGGTGATCTCATCGCCAAGAGTGATTTTTTTTTGTGATCTCATACCAAGTGTGATTTTTTTGGGTGATATCATGCCAAAGAGAAAGTGTTGGGGAGAGAGGTCTATTGTTACTCTCCTTCCATGACTTTTTCCGATAAGCACCACTATAGATGGTGTGTCCTATGATTTGTTCCTTTTTCCCAAATTAATTGCAATTTTTGAATGTACTGATTGTTATGATTGTAGGAGATATTGCATGCATTCTGTTATTGGAGGACTGTGCCAATAGTTGGAAAACTACTTTGAAGGATTCTGTGAACTATGTTGACTGAAAAACTGGTTTTTGTGTGCCCCTAAGAAATTAGTTCCCAGGGGAGGACACATGTTCCCAGGTGCTTCTGGCTTAGTTGGGGCACTGGTAGTTATGCTATGTAATGCTGACCCAAGTCATATTCTTGGTCATTCTTGTGACTGTAACCTATTTTTTTATTTGTGATGTATTTACTGTGTTGTATCTTTGAGCATTTGTATGGGGTGATTTATTCACTCAATGTATTCCCCCCTCATTTGGGGTGCATGTAAAGACGTCAATAGGAGAATTTCAGCCTAAATGAGAAGATGAGTAGATGTTGATATGAACTGGATATCCTTGTAGGGGTAGGGGATATGCATGGTAGAAAACCAAGGCACATACAAACAAAGTGGCTAGAAACATGTGTTAGTAGAAAAGTAGGAAACATGTAATAGAAAAAACAATGTAACAAGAAAGTGTGCAAACAAAGTGGACTGCAAAAAGTGGGTTTCAAACATGGGACATCACTCACAATGTCACAAAATAATCAAGGATGAAGTGGCCAAAAGAATACAAACAATGATCAAACAAGACATAGGCCATATCTCACAAACAATGGCATATAATAGAAAGTAATGCAAAATAAAGTCTATCAGACAACCATGGTGGCATATAGTCCTGCAAAGAAAATGTTACACATGAAGCACACATTAGCATGTTAGAAAGATAAAACGTATGTCAAGGCATGTATGTATCAATGGAAAGTAGTGTGCTTGTAAGAATAGGAAGTAGTAAATAATGAAAGATAACTGTAATGTGTGAGAAAGTAGATGCCCCTAGGAGCCTCGATGGGACTGATAAGAGGTACAAGTGCCAAGCATCATTGCAACATGTAAAACCTGTAATAATATCTGCGTTCACTCCAAAATACCAAGTGAATGCACATGTGTATATAGAAAAGATATTGACATACTAAGTATCTTTCTAGCATGGCAAACAAAGTGTATCATGTAAATAGTATAAGCTTAGCAAGAAAAGATGCAACCAAGATATGCAAAATAAAGTATGAGTGTGATGGAATTGTATAAATGTGAATGTGATATGGAGGTGGCATGATCCCCCAATGTGCATGATATGTATGAGATGAGGTTCATTTATAAAATACCCCTCAACAATCAAGAATGAACCATAGAATAAGAGTGCGTTATCGGGAAATGGTTTGATAATGTGCTCTAGAAAGATAGATCATGAATCATAGAATCATGAAGAGTGAATGTGGTGAGGTTCATTTCATATTTAGACCCTCACTAGTGGAGTATAAACCATGGAACTAGAGTGCATCATAGGGTAATGATGATACAATGTGTATCAATATGTATAAGAGTAGTAAGAAAGACTAGATGTAAAGCACATAGTGTAAAGTCTAAGTGTAGATATTAATACAAATTGGTAAAGATTGAAAATGGGGGAAGAAAGCATAATTCCCCCCAAGTGTGTGATGTGGAGAGAAATCAAGTAAAATCATCTAAGAGATCATCATTGTCAGGATTGTAACCGATTGGAGTTAGATCAGAGACTTGGTAAGAAATAGTGTGAGGTTGATCATATAAAGAGCCCTTGTGGCATAAATTATACATACCCATTGCATATTATTCATCAGTGAAAGGTGGTTGTGGAAAATCATGTGCGCATACCAGTCAAGTGAGATTTTGAGAATAGCCCAAGAAGGATTCATTGCAAATAGAGATGTGACCGAAAGGCATGGGAAATGTAATATCATTATGATAGGATCCAATGTGCCACCAATGTAATCAAGTCCAAGATTTCCAAGTGTGAGTGGAGAGGAATGAGGAGTGTGTGCAAGGAATATGGATCAAATGGAAGATGTAAGAGGCCATAAAAAACAGTAATGAGTACATATCCATGATAAATTGAGGAGAGTGAGGTGGAGGAAGGAGATCAACAAGTGTGAATCCTAATGAGCCAAACCATCATGTGTAAATAGTCTCTGAGAAAGTAGGGTTGAATGGATACATGAGGTCAATAAGAATTACGAATGAATACAATGCATGTGAAGGGATCCATGTGTGCAGAGCAGAAATGAACTTGGGAGATGCAGTAGGTGATATAATGTCTAATGTATGTATAGTTCCCTGAAAAGGTATCATGGTCATTAGTGGAAGGAGGAAGCTTCTTGAATTGATATTCACCAGGGCCAATAGTAATAAAAAGTATCCTGGAATTATGACTCATCCATTTAAATAGGAGTAAAGTTAAGATTGTGCAAATGTGTCATCATTAATCTCTATGGAATCATTCTCATCATCAGAATCATCAGTACTAACATTATCTTATTGTATAACAATATCAAGAATATTGGTAGGGATTGGAACCATATGTAGAATTGAGAGGAGACATGATAGGTGGAGAAGTAGTAGCCATAGGGGTAGACACAGTGGGTGATAGGATATCAGTAGTATGAGTAGGAATGGATGGAAGTGCATGGAGAAGTATAAAGGAAGTAGGGATGCTATAGATTGACCCAACATCATATGTACCAATATTGTGATATGGAATAGGCTGTGATGGAGGGATAGGCATGGTGGTGACGGGGGTCTATATGTAAAAACTTGAATGCATCATGGTCCATAGCAATAGTATGTTCATAACCATCATGTAATAATTTAAAGCACCAATGAACTATAGATGGAACAACATGCATTACATGAATCTAGGGTATACCAAGTAAGAAATTGAACTTGAATGTGGTATCAATAACAAAGAATATAGTAGGAAAAATATTTAGGCCCAACTTGTAGTAGGTAGGGTGATGGTTCCCATACATGTGTGAGTAGTGGAATCATAGACATGCGAATGACTTGAGATGATTTATTAATTAAATCATCGGTAATGCCAATTTTCATGAGGAGGGATATAGCACATAGATTTATAGCATGAGCCATTGTCAATGAGTACACGCTTAATACAAATGGAACCAATAGTAGTGGTGATAAGAAAAGGCACAAATGGATTGTCAGCAGTAGAAGGAGAGATATCCTCATCACTAAAAGATATAGCATGTGGTATATTTTTGAGATATTGAATGAGGTGAGTAAATTAAATAGGTGAATTATTGCTTTCAATATGATGGAATGAAGGGGTCCCTCTAATGTATGACAAAAATCTAGTGTGCATTGCAATAGATCATAAAGATATATTTTTGTTGTGTATTCTTAAGTTTCTCTATGATGTCATAACCCTTAGAGGGAGTGGTAGGAGTTATAGAAGTGATAGGTGGTGGGACAAAGATGGGTGGAGCCATATGAGGATGAGTGTGACGGGTGGTGACTACATTAATGGTTGGATTGGGTATTAGAGTAACAAAGTGAGGAGGATGCTGAGTACAAACTCCCATAAAATTAGAAGCAGTAGTAGACATGCCATAAACCTTGTTTGGAGTAAAAGAAGGATAGGAATATTGATCCATGAATTCATAAGAAGGAGATAGATTTTGATACATTCTCAGAAGCTAGGGTTTGAATGAGCGGTTCACCAAATGATTTAATTTAAATTTAAAATTAAATCTAAATATTGTAGATTCACTACTGAACCAAATGATGTATAAATGTAGAAATACATAAATGAAGCAAAGAAACTAAGATGTAATACTTAAAACCCTAAGCAAGAGATAAGATAAGAAGGACTTAGTCTGATTTATGCTTGATTTAGAAAATTTGGACTGGGAAAAGTTGAATAGGTTGGGTAAAGTGTCGTAAATGCTTAGTATAAATTTTGGAAATTGGGAATGAGTATGGACATAGGTACACATGTAGGCAGGACAGGGGCACCTAGGCACTAGAGACTTCTTCTGGGGCACTTGTGACTATTCAAATGTTCAGAATTTGATTTTCAATATGTTGCAAGGACTTCATCATTATTATTCCTTATTGATCTCCTGAGAGTCACACAATGATTTCCGAAAGGTACATGTAACCTACAAAATAAGATTTCACCTACATAATCCCACAAACCACATCAAACCTAAAAAGAAATATGTTTAATGGGGAGTCAGACTAATCCCCTCGATGGTCACCTTGAGAGTGAACTTAAAACCAATAGTTGCACTACATCTCATACTCCATGTAGTTCTGTGAGTGTGTGTAGAAATCATTTCCTTGATGCCCTTGTGCAAGTTGCACTTGATAGCAGGATATAGTTAAATGTATTAATGTAGTAAATGTGTGGATGGAATAAAATAAAATTCCCCTTCCTATGTTGTGTATGCAGAGTATAAATTCCCTTGTCCCTTGAATGGATACTAGATGGTTGCTTTAGAGTGTCTTTAGGTTCCTTTTGGATGCAAGCTTAGGTGATATATTAATGCTTAGTGTTTGGTCCTCAATTTTGAACATATAATTATGTATTTATATGATTCCCTTGTTTGAATTACATAATTGACAACTGGAAGTCCGACCCATAAGTGAAAAATATGCCCAAAAGATAAAAGAGACCCAAAAGAAGTGAGTAAGGTGAAAAGGGGCATGGGCACCCAGAGGGGATAGGGGCACCTGGGTCCTCCTGTCCTAGCTAGGAACTGGTTTCTGGAGCCATAAAAGGTAAATAAGTAAAATACCAACTGGGCTGTAGGGCGTGTAAGACCAAAAAGGAAACAATAAAGAAAGTAAAGAGGCCAAAGATATTCGTCGATTAATAGTTTTTTCTTAGGAATCATATGAATGCTAGTATGTATTTAGGACCTAGAAATGTACCCAAGTGCATGATTTTGCATATATATATTGCTTTTAATCATTCCATTCATGATAAGATGGTTACTAATTCACTACTAATATTCACTTATAATAACTTCATAATAGTGGGTATGCCCCCAACTTACACCTCACTAACACAACTACTTACTAGTGCTTATTTATTGAGTAACCTATTTCCATATTCACATGAATTTTGAAATATTACACATTTATATGGTTATTTTCCCATACATTACACACCTCCGACTTAGACTACATATTTTTCCCACACTATATTTTTACCAAATAATTATTTAACTCCCCCTCCTTTTAACTATGTTGTCATATCCACATCATATTTCAATGAAATAGGGAGATGCACCAAATATCTCAAATAAACCATTAATCACGTGACTAAAAAACTATTCTAGATCATCTATTTCCTAAATTCCCCAAGTATAAGAGGGAGGGAGATCCTAATGCCCACATCATGGCCTATGCTATAATAAATCATTAGCTACCTCCCTCATATGGTTTGGTTGTAATAATTTTCCAAAGATACTTAAAGGGGTCAAACTTGATTGGTATTACTGCATCCCCTAGTTTTAACTCAATCATTTAGGTAAATCATATCCAATTTTTTTAAGGAATTTGATATAAACAAACAACTTAGAACCAAATTAATATAATTACTATGCATCAATAAAAAACCTAATGATTCAATTGCCCACTTTATCACTTGGTGGTGACAAGTACTTTGTTCTTTTTTTAGTTCTTCCAATATATATCAAAGGGAGTTATACAACCTAGTCCTTCACTCTATCAATAGGGAAACTAGAGATGATGTGAAAAATTTTCCTCACAAGTCTTATTAGGATGCCTTAGAGAATGTTATGAAGATTGTTCAATTTTTCACTCTTAGTGATCATAGAACCTATAATACTAATGAGAAACTTGGTTCTTCTAAAAAAAATATGGGAGGTTAACAAAATAATGTACAAACTAACAAGGGAAATGAGGGTTATAAGGCCATTAACCATAATACCACCACATATGGTGTTGTTTTACATCCTTATTAAATTAGATTAGATTAGTAAATTAAGTACACTAAAAATATGTAAAGGGAGTTTTAGGGGGTTATTATGATTAATTAACTTCAAACATTAATTATGCAATATCAGAATAACACATTGATTCTTGCAATTAGTGTATAAAATATGTTATTAGTTAAAAAACATAGGAGAAAAAGTGTACTTAGATGATTACATATGGATTTGGGAAGTGTTGGGTGTGTAGACCATTGGAACCAGAAGACCTAAACATGTGAGTGGTTTTTCTATGGAACTATAGATAGAAAACAACCTAGTGTAGAACCATACAAAATTTATAGGACCATCTGTATGGTTTTGATGTTGCTCTATATCCTTCTCTGTAACATTTTGAGATTATCACTTCCTGAAAATGTTTGTCACTTTCAAACCCTAATTGTCACTCATGTTGAAAATCCTTTTGAATATTCATAGTAAGATCTCAAACCCTAGCCATGGGTTAGAGATCCTGAAAAATAAACATTAGTTGGGTTGAAGTGCAATCCTTGCACCATTGATGTCAGTATTACTCCAAAGAGGCCTCACACCACACATCATTCTCTACCTAGCATGTGATACTTGAATGAATGAAACTATGGCTTGGCAATTGGAACCTCTTTAAAAATGCTCGGTTTGAATTTGAATCTTATTAATACTTGAAATGGGGATGTTTGAGTGCTTACGAATGAAAAAATAATATTCCTTGACCTTGTAGTGATTTTTTCCCTAATGATTGTGTATAATATTTGGTGAGATTTAGAATGCCTTTGGTTCTTTTAGTGCTAGTGTTTGAAATAGGAGTTTATGAGAATGCCTGATTAGTAAATGAGGTGAGTTTAAATTCCTTATATAGGGTTACAAAAGTAAATTATCATGAAAATTCCAACATAGAGGGGTTAAATGACCCAACAAAGAATATAAAATTGAAAAATTAAATGGAGGATATGTCGGTCTAAAACTATACACGTCGGCCGAGACTAGATTCCAAAGTCTAAACAAAGTGAATATTTCTAAACATGGGTGAAAAACATGAAAATGAAGATTGCATCCTATTAGGTGGAGGTTTTCTATGGATTTTATACATTTAACTCTCAAAATTTGTTAACATATCAGTTTGTACGATTAAATAAGTTAGACAAGATATCTCAAGATGTACTAAGAGGGGATAAAAGTTGTGTTTTTCATAGTAAGAGTACATCATCAAAACTAGAAATGTCAAAGGGTAAATTGATAAATTTGTGTATCTACATTCCCCCCATTAAGTATGAAATGAAAATTACATTCTTAAAGGAAAAAATACCTAAGTGTGTAGACACACTATCTTCACTTAAAGTTTGTTTTAACATCGTCTCATTGTGCTAGTGTTGGCATGCTCTATGACGAAACCTACAACACAAAGTATAGTCAATTTCCAGAGTAGATAATTGAAATTTAACTCAAACATAATATGTAATGTGTAAAATTTACATTTGCAAAAAAGTGAAATAAAGAGATGAAAAACATGGAATGGATACACATGTTTATTTTGCAGAGGATAAGATCTTTTTATTTTCTTGAATTTGGAGATTTGGATTGTTGAGCTTATTGAAGGATTGGGGGTGATAATTCCCAATTGTGTTGAGGATAAATTGACGTATTGGGTGCATGCAATCAAACACAGAATGTAGAAGAGAGTGATATGAAGAGTGAGGTATTGAAGTACCCATGAAGGAAGAAGACTTTGTATTAAAGTTATTTATAAAATATAATATCTTCCCTTTTGAATGCAATAAGAAAGGAAGGAGTACCTATGAAAAATTATCTTCTTTTATACCTTCCCTAATATGACAGACCAAAAAACTAAAAATATATCTAGGTCCAAATTTTTAAATAAGGACATACAATAGAAAAGAGAATGAGTTCCCCAATGCCCTTCCCATATACTTCTGAATAGAAAATAAATAAAAACTGTAATGTAATGAAATAAATATGGAGAAAGGAGACCCATGCCCCCAAGATCCATAAATTTATAACTGAAACTGAGCACCGTTGTGAAGAAGGATTGAAGTACTTCATGCCCCCAATGAAAAATTTGAACTAAGTCAAGTGAATCTAAAATTAGGTCAAGAAAACGTGCCTATAGGTGGAAATATGAAAATGATGAGAAATTTGGTGTAATTTCCCCTTGGGAAAAACCATGTGAAGATATCAAAACCATCCCTAGGAATTTGAATAAGATGTATGCTTTTGAACTTGAACATGATTTTTTGAATTTCTATGTTTTATTTTGTTTCTAAGTAATTATACCTTGTTTATACCTATTTCTGAGCCAAGAAGTATGTCTATTTTTGTTTTAGCTTTATAATATACCTAGATGAGTGACCTATATTTTGAGTCACACGTGATAAAGAATTATGGATTTAAAGAATAGATGTGTAACTATGTATGATGAGTGTGATAATTTTCATAGAAACACATGTAAGGATATAGTGGTGGCCATTGATGATGGGATCCCAAACCTATAAAGGGGACACACATGGTAAAAACCATATAACACAACAAGAGAAATAATACGAACCATAAAAAATAGTAATAATGCATATTTAACAAAATGAGTGCAGAGAGATAGTAATCGTGAAGTTAGAGTCAATATCATGTAAATAATGTCACACTAAAGGTAGAGAGCAAAAAATATGGGACTCCCATGGTTTCAAAAGACAATAAAGTCCCTTAGGATTGAAAAAATGAGAAGTAATGTCACACAAGATAGGCATAGAGACAAAAACATGGGAAACCTATGGTGTCACAAGAAAAACATAGCACTCACACAAGTAGTAACACACACAACTAGAAAGCATGTACATAAAATGAGAGTCTCATAATTTTATGAAGTAATATAACACTTGTATAGAGAAGAATTTGATACAAGAGGTGTCAACACAACACAAGACACATGTGTTAGTCTGGTTAGCTCAAAAGAAAACATGTACAAAATAAATTTAATCAAGCGCAATGAGGAACTAGAAAGGAACTATAATAAAATAATATCACCAACAAAATGTATAATAGATACCTCCAGATGTATAGGAGGTCTGGGTAAAGGGAAGGCTAACACTTTTCATCATGTGCCACTTTGTGTATGTCCTGTATCAAGCTCAAAATATCATGTGAATGCATGTGCATGAAGAATAAAGACATGCTATCTATCTAACCAAATACAAACAACATGCATAATGTACAATTATAAAAATTTAAGCTATGTGTACATGTCCTAATTTTGTATTTTTGAAAATATATGATTTTTTTTTAATTTTATAAAAATTTCACTGTTTTTTGTGTTTTTGAATGTCTAGCTATGTACATAAGAGATACCAAATGAGAACCTCTTGAAGAGGAAAAAAAGTATTGAAGAAGATGGAGGATTAGGATTCAACTGTGCCAAAGAATTTAACTCAAATTTATGTGGTATAATAGTAGCGATGTATTCCAATGGTGAAATATATCCATGAGTAGTTTATGAATTAAAAGACCTATATGGAGAAATAAAAAAATTTGTACTCCTATACATACCATGTGCACTAGAAGACTTGTGAGAAACTATAGAAATAACATGTGCACTAGAGGACCTACATGGTATCTTATGAGAGTTTGAGCCACTAGAGAGAATATGTGAGATTGAAGGCCCATCTGGAGACTTAGGAGGACTAGAGCCATGAGAGTAATGTGGGAAACCAAAGGCCTATCATGATACCTAGGAGGAATAAAGAAACTAGAGATAGTGTGTGAACCAAATGGATAACATGATAACGAGGATTACTAGAGATTCTAGATACAATTTGTAAAACCAAATACCTATCCATATATGCACTAGGAGTGGGGATAAAAACTCTAGAAGAATGACTAGTCAAGCTAGGAGAAGGAACCTAAAAATGAATACCTTGGATCGTGACAACCTATTGATTATGAATAAACTTGACACATAGTGAATGACCAATGGAATATACCGAAGAGTACATATCCAAGGAGACCTAAACTCAATGTACTAGAGCTAAGAATAGTAACAACCAAGAATGAAATTGGTGTAGTAAAATAACCAAATCTAATAGGTAGAGTAATGCATCAATATCGAAGATTATAATCAAGTGCAAGTTTCGTTATAAGAATTACAAGAGAGTGAAGTATCACCAAAGATTATAAATTATCCTTGTGATGTGGATCAACCAAAACACCATGTATAGTACTTAATTAATAGAGACATGAATGAGCAAAGTATCATAAATAAGTGTGTCATCTATACCAGAGTCATCTAAATTTATAATCTGTGTAGGAGATGACATGTGAGTGAAAATAGTAATCATTAAAACCAAAGGGTTATCATAAGAGGGAAGTGATGGCACCACATGATGATTATTATGGAATTTTGAAGTATATTTGTCATTGTTGTTAGTGTAGGTTATTATTTATCCTTTTATTTATTTATTAGGATAATTCTTACACTTGTGTTAGCCCTACACTTGTTGGGTTAGCTTGCTTAGGTGTACTAGTTGTGTGGAGTTAGCTTCTCAGTTATGTTGAGTTAGCTTACTAGTCTTTTGGAGTTAACTTAACTACCAGTATCAGTTAGTGGGAGTTCTTACCATTGATTTAGGTAGTAGTCGCACTTCCATCCTCCTATATGTACATCTTTCTTATTGAATAATTCAAGTCATTCTATTGTAATGTATTGAGCATTATGGATTATGATGAATTTCCATATATGGTATTTTAGCTCTTCTGTTTTAAAAATCTAATTTGGTGTGCTATTATCATCTGATATCGTGGCTTGGAACAATCTAGCTATCATTCTTTCATGGTATCAGAGCTACATGACTTTCCGTCACACCAAAAGCTCAAAATTATGGTGGAGAGGGATCTCATCGTATTAATCAGTTGCTACGCCAATACCCTCCCGCACGATGGAGACGTGTATACACCTAATCAGCCCCAACAGCATTAGGAGGAAGTGACACCGGGAATTTCCCGAGAGGTCACCCATCCCAGAACTACTCTGGGGGCATTACACTTAAGGGGTTGGTATCAGAGCTAGTTCTGGGATTGGTGACCTCCTAGGAAATTCCTAGTGTCACTTCCTCCTAATGTTGTTAGGCCTGATTGGGTGTATACCCGGCTCCATCGTCTGGGAGGGTATTGGCGTAGCAACTAATTAACACGATGAGATCCCTCTCCACCATAAGTTCAAGATTTTGGTATGATAGAAAGTCGTGTAGCTCTGATACCATGAAATACACGATAACCAGATTGTTCCAAGCTGCGATCTCAGATGATAATAGCACACCAAATTATATTTACAAAATAAAAGAGCTAAAATACCATATATGGAAATCAATCATAATCCATAATGCTCAATACATTACAATAGAATGACTTGAATTATTCAATAAGAAAGATGTACATATAGGAGGAGGGAAGTGCAACTACTACCAAAATCAATGGTGAAGAACTCCCACTAACTGATACTCATAGTTAAGTTAACTCCAAAAGACTAGTAAGCTAACTCGACATAACTGAGAAGCTAACTCCACACAACTAGTACACCTAAGCAAGCTAACCCAATAAGTGTAGGTCTAACACAAGTGTAAGAATTATCCTAATAAATAAATGAAAGGATAAATAATAACCTACACTAACACCCTCCCTAGATAATATGCAGCAGCTAACTCCATTATTTTCACCATTCAGTAGTATGAGAGGGTGTGGTGTTGATTCTGCTTCATTGAGTTTCTTGTCCTTGCCTTGTTACCTTGGCTTTTCTTGGATCGTGACACTCTAGATTTTGTGTCCTTGCCTTGTTGCTTTGGTTTTTTTTCTTAGATCATGGCACACCTATTTGCAGTAATTCATAAAATTATGTTTGGTGTTTTTTTACACTTTCAACATCACTCCATTGACAGTCTCCTTGTATGGAGCTATTCTGGTGAAACCCAGTGTCAGTTGTTTTTGAGTTTTGTGATCGAGCAGTGGATTCAGACCACAGTGCACACCAAAATTCTTCAGTATTGTACGATTTTTTGAGCCAAGCTTCTTGGGATGCCTTGGAGCAGGTCTTTACTCTCTTTACTTTATTGTTATTGGTTTTGGGTACCTTGTGGTGTCCCTTTTTTCTCAGTTATTGTACATGAGTACCTCATCAGGCCTAGTTGTCAGGACTCATACTGTGGACATGCCACCTCTATTTTGGCCCCTAGATTCACTTGAGGGGGGGTGTTAGAGTAGGTATTTACCTTAGCTCATGTTCACCTAGGTACTTTATTTATCTTTATTGTATTTATCCTCACCCACTTATGTGTGTGGATATTTCTTTTATCTTATTTAGATATTAGGAAATATTATCTAGTTGTTAGGTATAGTTCTTTCCTTGATCTATGGTATTGACTAGATCCTTGATGTCTCGTTCTCTCCTAAATCTATGGTCTTGACTAGTTCTTTGATGGCTAGTTATTTCCTTGATTTATGGCTTGATCTACGACCTTGATTGGTTCTTAGATTATTATTCCTTGCCTATTTAAGAAAGGACCATTCTCAATGTATTTCAATTGAGTTCCATAATAATATATGATATTGTTTCTCATTTGTTTGCAAAGGTTTTATGTAAAGTTATTCTGGAAAATTACTTTCATCTTATTGATCGAGGTGTTTGATTAGCATCTGTGTTCTTGGCTTGGTACGATCTGGTTATCGTTACTTTCATGGAATCAAAGTGATAGATGATGTAGACATCCAGTAAGTTTTTCTTTACAAGAAAGGTTTTTTTTTCATGTATATGGAATTTGTTATCAATTTTTTGAAGCATGATTTTTTATGCAAAACAGAGTGCAAAATTAGATTTGGAAGGTGCCAAAACACTAGAATCGACTGTAAACTCAACCATGTTTTAAGACAGTCAAATCTGGGTGCATTCTTTTATCCATTGGATATAAGCGCGTACCTTCCAGATGCATTCTTTTACCCTCTGGATATTTTGGTTTTGGATGTAGTCTTTTATCCACTGGACACAGATATGTACCCTCTGGGTGCATTTTTTTATCAATTAGATATAAGTGTGTACCCTCTAGATGTAATGATTTACCCTCTGGACATTTTAGGTTTTGGGTGCAGACTTTTATCCTTTGGTCACAAACATGTATCATGTGGATGCACTCTTTTACCCTTTGGACATTTGGGTGTCACGTGTACCTTTTAAAAAGTTCAACATTAAAATATTATTTTGATATCAAAACTTGTAAAGCTCATAACTTTTGATCCGTAGCTCGGATTAAGGTGATCTTTTTTTTTTAAATTGTGTATTTTTTTGAGATCTACGCATTGGTGACATTTTTATACACATATTTCAAATATAAAAGGTATTTTTACTCATTGTAATATTTACATGCACTCAATTATAAAGTGCCAAATTCGGGAGGGTGTTGTGATCACTTGTGGATGCATTTTCGGTTGAGCCTGACATCCTAAAATTTTGGGTATTACATTCTTGTATCTATGGGTGTATACATTTATATCTCTCTTGTTTTTTGAGATATTTTGGATCTATATTTTTGACACTTTTTTTGGCATGTTGACAGTCTCTCTTATGGGGGAGCTATAATAGTGGAGCCTAGTGTTAGTTTGTCAGTGTTCGAGTAGTTGATTTTGACAACTCATACAGATTTGTGGTGTCACTCTACCCATTCTGCAGTTTGAGAGGGTGTGGTGTTGATACTGCTTCTTCAAGTTTCATGCCCTTGCCTTGTTACCTTGGTTTTTTCTTGGATCGCGACACTCCTATTTATTTGGATCTCGTGTCCTTGCCTTGTTGCCTTGCTTTTTCTTGGATTGTGGCACACCTATTTGTAGCAGCTGATCAAATTATGTTTGGTGTTTGTTTTTCACTTTTCGACATCACTCCATTGACAATCTCCTTGCATGGAGCTATTCCAGTGAAGCCCAGTGTTAGTTGTTTTTGAGTTATATGATCGATCAGTGGATTTAGACCATAGTGTGCACCACACTTCTTCAGCATTATACAAATTTTTGGAGTCAAGCTTCTGAGGATATCTTGCAGCAGGATTTTTCTCTCTACTTTTTTATTACTGGTTTTGGGTACCTTGTGGTGTCCATTTTTCCCAGTTGTTGTACGTGGGTACCTCATCAGGCCTTATTATCAAGACCTACCTTCTTTTCCACCCACCTAAGCTATGCTTACAGGAGGGTGTTAGTGTAGGTTATTACTTATCCTTTTATTTATTTATTAGGATAATTATTACACTTGTGTTAGCCCTACACTTGTTGGGTTAGCTTGCTTAGGTGTACTAGTTGTGTGGAGTTAGCTTCTCAGTTATGTCAAGTTAGCTTACTAGTCTTTTGGAGTTAACTTAACTACCAGTATTAGTTAGTGGGAGTTCTTCACCATTGACTTAGGTAGTAGTTGCACTTCCCTCCTCCTATATGTACATCTTTCTTATTGAATAATTCAAGTCATTCTATTGTAATGTATTGAGCATTATGGATTATGATGGATTTCCATATATAGTATTTTAGCTTTTCTATTTTACAAATCTAATTTGGTGTGCTATTATCATCTGAGATCGTGGCTTGGAACAATCTGGTTATCGTTTCTTTTAATTGTTATGCTTAGGAAGTGGATCATTGAATATTTTTAGTTTTACATTATCATTGGTCGGCTTAGAATATTAAATGGTATCATCCCATTTAATTACATTGGATTCAATAAAGTCTTGAATAATGTGATTAATATTGATACACTAATCAGTGAGGTTGCCAATACATCTATGATAATCATAGTAAACATTAGCATTGAAAATCTTACTTTGAGGCTTCATCACATCAACCTCAAATGGTGGAGTGAGAGACATGAGATTATAGTCAAGTAATTGTTTCAATATAACATGTGGAGAACAATTTAAACATGTAAAATGTCATTGTGTGGGTTGTAATTTCATCTTAGTAGGTTGAGCAACAACATTAATAGTATCCTTAGAAGTGTCCTTAGTATTAATACTCTTTCCTTTGAATGTATATTTTCTTAGGAACTTGGAATTATATGTATTAGAAGTGCTAATGATGTACTTGAGTTTATTCATATGTAACAACTTAGCTTCAAAATTTCTGAGTGTGTGACATAGATGGTCAAATGATGATTATTTTTTAAATATGACAGATCCTTACAAAGGAGAAATAAATATTTATGTGAAGATATCTTGTAATTCTCTATAAAATAATATATTATTCATCTTAGAAAACATGGTCTTGTAATGTAAGACATAATCATTGATAGGTTAATTACATCATTGTCACATTTTAGACATTTATACATAAGAAGCAACATCTCAAGTGTTGATCAAGAATTGTGCAAATTTGTTTTTCCAAAATAGTGAAAGAGTGCATAGAGTGTGTGGGGATATCATAAAAGTGATTTAATCTAAAATGAATTAAACCTTAATTTTAGATTAACTACTGTAATATATGATATTATAATAATTATATATAATATGCACAAGCAATAAATATTTAACAATATAAAACCCTAAGCAAATGAGAGAGGGATGATGACTTAGTTGATCTTGTGTGATTTGGAGATGGTCATGATTGAGTGTTTATTGAATCTAGCTAGAAAGAGTTTCAAATAGGGTCTATGAGGGTATTGGACCCTGGAAATGTTAGGGAAAAAAGTTCCCATGGGAGGATACAATCTCCCTAGATGTTAGTGACTAAACTGGGTGTTTGTGTCCACTCAGTTGCTCAGGTTCTGGTCTTTTCTGGGTTGAAGAAGCTTCGCTGTTGATCATTGTTTGTCACTCTAGTTTCTTTTTGATATCATAGGTCATACTTATAACCTAAAAATAGATGAATACCTACACATGCCCACAAACCACATCAAATCATAATAAAAAAGATGCAAAAAATGGGATTATGATCAACCCCAATAGTCACCCGAAGAGTGAACTTACAACCGAGCGTTGCACTACATCTTAGACTCCATATATTTATCCATTCTTGTGTGTGTAATGATTCCCTAGGTTCCCCTTATGCAAGTTACACAATGATAGCGGGATAGATGTAGATTACACTAAGTATGCAAGATGTGTGTGATGAAAATAGAATGAACTCCCCTTCTATGTTGTGTATGCAGAATAATGCATCCCTTGTCCCTTGTATGGATGTGTTAGATGTATACCTTGTAATGCTCTTGTGCCTTTGTGGAAGCTTAGGTGATGATATATAATGCTTATGATGCTTGGCCCCTTTTTTGAGAGCAACAGATAAGTATATATATGATTCCCTTGTTTGAATTTTGTAATTGATAGCTGAAAAGCCGACCCAAAGTTTTACAAGATGACCAAAAGGAGAAAATGACACAAAAGAGTAAGAATAAGAAAGAGAAGGACAGGGACACCCAGAAGGTACAAGAGCACTTGGGTGCTTTTTTCCCTACTTAGAGCTAGTGTATAAGTTCATAAAAAATAAACCAATTAAGTGTTGACAAAGCTATAAGATGTGTAAATCCAGTAAAGTGTAAAAGACAGTAACCAAAAGGACCAAAGGAGTTGTCAACCACTAGTCTTCTTACTTAGGAATCATGTATACATTAGTATTATTTAGGACCTAAAAATGTACCCAATTGCATTGCCATAATTTGTCTACATTTTCCCCCACTTTATGTTGTTGAGTGAATACTTGATAACATAAAGTAGATAGAATATGTGTACCTTGTTAACCAAAGAGGAGTGTAGCCAATAGCGTGATGAGTGAACAAGTAGCCATATGAAGTGTGGAAACTATGAAAGGTAGGTATACCATAGGGGTGAAGTGTATGTGTAGTAGCGTTATATTGGAGCTTATGTTTGTTGATGTGGGGTGCTTCTTGTAAGGATGAAACTATAAAAATGAGAAAAAAAGTAGTAGTCAAAGTACCGTATATGAAAAATCAGAGTAATGTATATATAAGTAAGTAAAGAGCTAAGGAAAGAGTGCACCTGATGCATGAGATATTAAAGGATAGAAAGTTGTCTTGTTTTACTTTGGAGATGTTGTCAGATTTGAGTGTGTATGTTGCAACAAAGAGTGAGGTTTTTGGGCAGTTTCACGCCAAGCGTGAGTTTTTTGGGTGATCTCACGCCAAAAAGGGAGTTTTTTAGGCGATCTCACTCCAAGAGAAAGTTTTTTTGGCGATATCAAGCCAATAGAAGAGTGTTGGGGAGAGAGTTATATTTTTCTCTCCTTCCATGACACTTATTAAAGTTCCACTATAGATGGACATGTCACAATTTTTAACTGATTGTAACCATTTGTAGCTGATTGTAATCAAATTATAGCCAAATTTAATGTTTTTTTAACTAAAGTAAAATGTCTGATACTATAGATCCATATAGTAAATGTTGGAAATTATGCTAAAATTATAAATTTTTTGTTTTTTTCCCCCAGACACAAGTGCCCAAGTGCAAGAACAAGCACCCATCATTCATGATCTACTTCTGAGCGCTAGTGTCGACTCTATGTTTTTGGTCTAAGTTAGATATTGGACCATTATGTGACTATGTACTCTCACCAAATTTATATTGTGTTGTCTGTGTAATCCATAGTTCTGAATATCTAGAAGGGTGATTTATTCACCCAATAGATGTGCCACCTCGTTTTGGGTGCATGTGACGAATGTAGGAGGATGTGGCCCAAAGGAGAGGAACCTAATTCTGATATGCATATTTGAGAGTGGATACTTGTAGGGGGTAGGGGATGTGTATGGTAGAAACCAAGGCACACAGTTGAAAAAAAAAGGATAGAAACAAGAGTTAGTATACAATAGAAGACATATGTAACGATATTCAATTAATATGAAGACAAGATGTACCGTGAAAAATGGGCTACATACATGGGTAATTGCTCACAATATCACAAGAAACTTAGGTCCAAAGAGCCCATAAGAAAACAATGATCAAAGCATAACATAGGGCATATCCTACAAATAATACAAACAATAATAGTAACAAGAAGTGACAAATAACCATGGCTTACAGAATCTTGCAAGGACAAATGCTACACATGAAGCACTTGTTAGCATGTTAGAAAGATAAGTTGTATGTCAAAACATGTATAGATCAACGAAAAGTAAGTGATAATGATGAAAATTATTAAATATTGTAACAATAGTACTTGTGATGTGTGGAGTATGAGAGTAGCAAAGGTAGATGCCCCCAGGAGCCTCGGTGGGACTAGTAATGTGAAGTGTCGAGAATCATGCATTGTGTAAGAATTTGTAAAATTATTGCATTCACCTCAAGAGATCACGTGAATGGGCATGCGTGTACAGAAAAATATAATGACATACTAAGTATATGACTAGCATAGGAAACAAAGTGTAACATGTAAGTAGTATGAGCTAACAAGAGTAAAGACAACCAAGATGTGCGGATGTCATGGTAATGTGATGGTGTGATACTATATGTAAAATGTGTAGATGAGAGGGGATTTGTTGTCCCCCAATGGATGTGAATGAGATGAGGTTCATTTAGGAATTCTCCCTCAACAGTCAAGTACGAACCATACAACAAGAGTGTGTCATTAGGTAGTAAAGGTATTGCATGTGATTTAATGGAGATGCTAGGAAAGATTTATCGTGAAGCATAGTAGATAAGTTATGAGTAGACAATAGAGATGACTAGAAGTGATAGGGGAGAATATTTGATTCCTCCCACATGTACGAGTAAGGTTCATTAATTCCCTCAATATTCATGTATGAACATCAAGAACATGAGTGCGTTATCGGGTAATGAAGGTTTTTTTGTGATTGAATTTAGATGCTAGGAAAGATGTATCATAAAGCACGGAGCGTGAAGTAGAGTAGATAAGTGTAGGGTAGAAAATAGATACAACCAATAGTTATGGATGGAGGAGGAGTAAGTGTGATGCCCCCAAGTGTGCGAGTGATAGAAAGGTATCTGATGATAGTGAAGAGTGAGGGCCCCTTATATGGTATCAAAGAGAGAGAGAAGGCATGTGACCATGGTATAGGAACAATGGTGTAGGAGAATATCTATGTGTATGTGAGGGAGAATGATGTGGTAAAGGAGGTGGAGAAAAATTATAGGAAGGGACTAGCCAAGTAGGGGTCTTAGGCCTACAGGGTGGACTCAAGGATTGGTGAGGATGACAGTGTCATGATGTAGGCAGTGTATGAATGGGAGAGCCATGTGCAGAGATAGATTTATACTTTAGAGGTGCAAGAGGCCTATATGTTGTGTCTAGTGCTAAAATAGAGGCAAGAGCAGGATGAGGTAATGGTGTACGTGATGGAATAACTTTGATGGTGAAAAATTTCTTGTTATAAATGAATTTATGACATAAATGGAGCATGAAAGAGATAGCCTAGGTAGCTCGGAGCTAAGGGAGACCCAAGACCATGTAAAATCCTTTGATTTCATATGTAAAAATGAATGGTGTTGATATGGTAAGGGACCCAACAATAATGGGAAGGATGACATGTACATAATAATCAGAGACTAGAAATGTGATTTGAGAACTTAGAAAGTTGATAGCTAATAGGAGTTTCACACAGCATGCATTGGAAAGGGATGAGGGATGGAACTTAGTATTGTTGACTATATGAGAACCAATAGAAGCATTACTATGTAGTGAATAAGAGGAAAATGTAGCATGGAAATCATGATCCAAGAATGTAATAATGGGTGGTGGCATGTCAGTAGTAGTAATGAGGAAATCAAACAGTCCTGATGAGGGAGGAGGAACAACATGATATGTATGATTGGTAGCCAAATTAATAGATAGCTTGTCATGTTTTGGTAATGGGTCATTTAATATTTTAAGATTTTGATTATCATTGACCGGATTGGAAGTAGAGGGCTCTGGGAGATCGATTACATTGTTATCGATGAGATTTTTAAATGATATGTTTGAGTTTAAAACATAGATCATTAGAGTGCCTATTGCATTTATGGTAGTCAAAATTTGTGTTTTTATCGTAGTTATCGCCACATGGTCGAGAAGGGTCTAGATTGAGTGGTGGAGGGAGAGCTATAAAATGGATTTTGATAGATCCAATTATAGGAAGTGAGGTGCATAAGGTAGCTTAGTAAAGGTACATTTGGGTTCACAAAATGATTTACTATAAAATGAATTAAACCTTAATTTTAGAGTAACTATTGTAATATATGATATCATGATAATTATCTATAGTATAAACATATGATAATTATCTAAAAACATAAAATATTAAGACAATAAGAGAGGGAGGATGACTTAGTTGATCCTGTGTGATCTGGAGATGATCAGGACTGAGTTTCTGTTGAATCTGGATAGAAATAATGTCAAATAGATTTGATGAAGGTTTGGGTCCCTAGAAATGTTACGGACAGAAGCAACCATGGGAGGACAGGAGTGCCCCAACACCAGTGACTTAAATTGGTGCATGTGTCTACTCAGTTACTTAGGTTTTGGTCTTTTCTGGGTTGAAGGAGCTTTGTTGTTGATATATCTTCATCAATTTGGTTTCTTTGTAATTTTTTCACTCATACTTGTAACCTATAAAATAGATGACTACCTACACATTCCCACAAACCACATCAAATCATAATAAAAAATATGCATGATGGGGAGTTAGACTAACCCCAACGGTCACTTGAAGAGTGAAATTATGACTATACATTGACGTCGGAAAAGTGACAGGTGAGCTTGAGAATCAACAAGTAACTCTTCTGCGTACCCGACCTCCCGAGGTCGTGCCGAGACAGCCGGTGTGGGTAGAATGCGCAGGCAAACTAGTTAGGCAGTCTAATGTCTTCGACACGCACTAATGGTATTTGCGAATCTAAAGCAAAGAAGGCCCTTCTAACTTGGACTGGTGTGATAGATCGATCAGCGAGGATGACTGCTCGAAGGCTCCAATCAATATCGAGCTCTGGCGTGATTCGATCTATGGGTTGTGGGATGCGTGGAAAATGACCCGGGATGGTTTCGTGTATTTCTCCTGATAGGGTCATATGGTGGATATAGTCAACTCTATGGACGATTCTCTGGCCTAGTCCAAAATTCTCTAGTTTCGTTGGTTATTGTGTCTAGTAGGGATAACTGTTGAATGATGAGAGGTGGAATCGGAGTAGACTGAAATACTAATTTACGTAGGCCAGTGTCTATGTCTAATTCTCTTATGGACTCGTTAGGCTGTGGGATCTGTGGATCACAACCATAGACTCTTGGTTGTTGCGGTCCCGTTATGGTCATACGGGAGATCAAGTTCTGATTCCTAGTATCCAGTAGTCGTAAGCTTTTTCAGCTTCTATGTTTAGAACCAACAGTTGTGCGATCTTCTCAGAATACCTTACAGGTGTTATCGCAACTTGGATTCTTAAGCTGGTATCTATATCTACTAGGGTGTCTCCAGCGTCTGGCTGTGGAACTAAAGGATCACACCCGAATGTTTGTTCTCTTTCGAGCCCTTCTACAGTCATGTGGGTATTTTCTAGGGTAATCTGTAGTTTGGCTGATTTGACCAAAACAGATGTGCTTGGTCGTCTTCGATGTTTAACCCTCTCAACTGTGCCCTGATCTGTTGGAAGTCTGTTGTTGTTTGGAAGACTTGTATCCTAAGGTTTTGGTCAATATCAGTTATTGCCACTACGGTATTGGGCTGGGGCACAATTGGCTCGAAAATGTATTCCCTGGGCTCCCTAGGTCCCGTAATTGTCATGCAAAAGCAGTAATGAAACAAACTATAATAAAGTAAAATCTAAGTGCACTTCTAGCATATATAATTTCTTTTTTGTATTTTCTGGCAATTTATAGGAAAGCAGCTATTTAAAATATTTAGAATTGACAACTAAACTAACAACGTAAAACAAACAAAATAGCCGATTGTAGCTATTTGTCTGTGCAATTTTGTATATCTATTCTAAACAACGAAATAACTAATCTATCTGCAAGATTCTCGATCCTACCTCAGAAGTGAGGAATGAATCATAGTTTCTCAGAAACTATCAATCCCCACAACCTCCCTGGCAATATCGAGAATAGAAATAACTGAAATAAAATGATTAACTACGTTATTTGATAAATTCTAACTAAAACTTTGAAAGATGGAACCTGGATTTCGCAGAACAGTGGCGAATCCGACGGTGTGTGTGTTCTTGTCCCCTCAGTATGATCTCTTCGTTCTTTGTGCTCACGTGAATCCAGAAAAGCGTGGAATGCTTGCATCAACAGGAATAGATATTTGGATCAATGGACAGCCTTCAGAATGCAGACAGAATAGAATGCGGATAGGAGAGGGATAGCGCAAGAGTACAGAGCTTGGCCTATGCAATTCCTAGCGGGGTCTACTGCGAATCATGCAACAAAAAGCGTCCAGAACCTGAGACTAGTCTGTATGAAGAGCAAAACCTGCAACTTTAATGGCTGCCTAGACTATTTTACTCCAAAACAATAATACTGTTTGCACAAGTTGGATCTGTGGCTTACCAACAGCAACACAAAGCTAAAACAAACCTGCAACAAACTATACTACCAATCCTAAGCAAACTAAAGGGACATAGCACTGAAAACATGAAAGTTGGAGTGAAAATGGTGGCCCAAATAATGTCTGCACTTGCACAAGTTGGATATGTGGCTTACCAGCTGCAACACAATACTAATGAAGTATGAAATGAGAATGCTATCAAACTTAAGCAAACTAGAAGACTGAACTACTGAAAGTGATGAGTTTCTAAACAAGAATGCAAATTCAGGGGCCATTTGCATGTGCACAAACCATGCATTTATAGGAATCCAAACATCCAAAAATCAAATCCAAACTGAACTCTTAAACATTAAACAAAAGAAAAACACTATTCCAGGGGACCAAAAACATTAATGCATGCTCAAGTCGGCAAGAAAAGCTGGTGAGTCGTGATATTTCACGCGGGTCGCGTCAAAAGAGCGTTCTGGAAAACGCGCACAGGACCGCCGCCCTGCTCAGGGCGGCGGTTACAGGACCGCCGCCCTGTTCAGGGCGGCGGTTTCGTCACTGAAGACCAAAAAGCCAAGAAAAGAGGGAAAAATAGGGAAAACAAAGCACGCGGGGGCTAATCGGGGTATGCGGGATGTTAACGCATATCTGTAAAGCTTTTCTGGATCCCGAACACCTTGCGAAGAGGCCTGTATCATCATTGGGGCACTTATTACATCGTTCCGCAGTACAGTACCTTACAATTTTGGGTACGTACATATTGCCCCCTCGGAGAAGCGTTTTAGCCATGAAGAGGCGTAAAACGGTGGGTCCGAGTATGGCCGTCCCGAAATGGGAAGTTAGAAGTTATACCTTACACGCCCGTGTGTTGAAATGTCGCCGTCCAAAATTCCCGCTACCTGCGAAATGAAAAGAGAACTCAAATGCAGATAGATACAATAATTTGGAAAATAAACGTTAAAATAATAGAGAAAGAGGACGTACCATTTGTGCGAGGATAGAAACTTACCTCCGTCGGTGCTCCGAACCTGTGAAAAAGATATTTTAAAACGAATCGGGGCGTTATATATATGAAAGTGGGCCCATTTTCCTATTCATTTGCGCGAGTCGATTTGGTTGATTTCGAGCTCTGGGACCCACGGTGACGGTTTCTCACACGAGTAGAGTCAAAACGTCCGCAGTGAGATAGAGATCATGCCTCCACGTGCGGAACGCCACCCTGCGAGATCACAGGTTGGTTTTCTTCAATCTTGTGTTTTTCCCCCTTCTGATTTGAAATGTTAAATTCTTTGCAATGGGGGGGTTATTTTCGAAAATGTTTGGTTTAAAGGGTCCATCTAGGGGGGGCGCCTACTGGGTAGGCCCCATTTTTGATAAAAATGGTCATTTTTTGCATTTTTTGGGCTTTTTAAGCCTAAAAACCCGCGCGGGTTTTCGGACCGCGACCGCCGCCCTGGACAGGGCGGCGGTTACACGACCGCCGCCCTGTACAGGGCGGCGGTCACGAGACCGCCGCCTTTAAGGCGGCGGTTACAAAACCGCCCCCCTGCTCAGGGCGGCGGTTCTGAACAGAATGCAAAAGAACCTATTTTGAAAGCTTGTACTTGCATTTTTAGCATTTGTACGTGTTTTTATGCTTCTCTTGATATTGTTTAGATACTAACTTACTCTTCCTTGTGTGTTTTTGGGTGTATGCAGGCAAAAGAGGAGTACATTAGATGGAGCCGGGAGAGAGAGTGTGACTGGCTGCCCGGGGTATTGGATGCCCTCTCAGCAGATGAGGAGGACACATTGCAGAGGGCCGGCATATTGCGTATATCGCGTGTGCCCCACGTTGCTCCATCCAGTCACATTCTTTGTGACCTATTTTCATATTGGGATGCAGATCGGAACACCTTCCGACTGCCAGGGGTCCGTGGTGAGTGGACCATCACTTTGGAGGATGTTTACCGCATCCTGGGGGTCCCGATTATTGGGAGGAGACTCACACTAGAGACAGCTGGTTCCAGGGCACAGATAGCTCAGTGGGCTGGTTATATGGGAGATGCAGCTATTTCCACGGGGCCGAAGAAGGGAGTGCGAGTCAGATCCATTCCTTCTTTGCCCATCCCTATCTTTCGACAGGCTATTATGGGGATCCTTGCCTCGAGACTCATCGGGGACAAGGGAGGGGACACCTTATTATACTGTTGGGGCCCCATCATTGCACAGATAGAGGGACATGGCCGGAAATACGCCTGGGGCGCGGATATTTTGGGGACCACCTACCATGACTTATACAGGGTGGTCCGATTGCAGGGACAGTCCTTGAGCCACCCCACTCTAGTCATGAGTTGGGTGTATGAGCGCTTCATTCCGTATGGCAGAGGCGTGGAGGTGGCAGATCCCGGGGCGGTGAGGGCAGCCCGATGGTCAGATATGTCAGTGCTCAGAGCACCTCACCAGCCAGTAGCCACCCTTACCACGGCAGACATGGAGGCTACACCGTACCAGCTTATGGCCGGTATATGGGGAGAGGAGACCACGACATTGGTCTCCTGCTCCATCACAGGGCAGCTTATCGATCGTGTGGGACGGGTAGAGGTACATCCCTTCAGCAGGGTTCCTCAGCAGTTTGGCCTTCCATACGCGGCTATGCTTCCTCCAGTAGCACCTGTTTATAGATCAGTCCGAGAGGCTAGAGGGGGGCCTAGAGGCCGTGGTTGGACAGTGGTTACCCCTGGCATTCCTATTGCAGCCAGGGGGATAGTTCGGGCCAGAGGGAGAGCTGGTGCGCCTCAGGCACCATTACTTCAGATTGCTGCAGGTCCTGCTCATAGCAGTGACGACCCCATAGATATTGACTCCGATTCTGAGGAGCACACAGAGGGAGGGTCAGAGGAGCAGACGGACGAGAGCGATCCTGAGTGGCATGATACTCAGGACATTCTGCGGGCAGAGAGGGAGGAGGAGAGTGCAGAGAGAGAGACCGTGGCATCTGAGGAGCCACTCTCCCGAGGCCATGGTGGAGATGATGAGTCCGTTGCGGGGCGCCATGTTGCCCCAACTACAGGAGCAGCTCCTCAGTCGGCAGCGGCATCTGCAGCGGGTCCTGGCCCTGGCGACCCATCTTGGAGGCCTGGTGATCCGAGTAAGTTATCCTCTCCTCCTTTCAATGCTTGTTTGTTTTAGGATTTGTCTTTGAATGTTAACTCTCCTTATATTTGTATTGTGTACACTTTAACCTCTTGCCTAGTTCCTAATTCGTTTTTCTTTCTTTGCTTTGCAGAGACTGTTGATGAGTGGCGGGATCTAATCCGTAGGGTTTGCGTCGATTCTCTGATGATCCCTATGGATAAGACCCGTGCGGAGTTATCTGTGGATGCCGGAGAGCCCTCAGCAGCCGGCAGGCACACTGACGTCTTTGCTCCCGTTTGGCATGTGGCCAAGATGGTGTCAACTCTCCGTACAGAGTTGGCAGGCTATAGGACAGCCGAGCGTCTTATGAGGAGCCGCTCTCATGGCGAGACTACGACTGCCCCTAGGGACCCCGAGCCTTCTGTCCATTCAGAGCGCCAGCGTAGCCGGAGTCCTAGGCGAGGGCGCGCACCTTCAGCGGGATCGCGCAGGGGTTGAGAGGCCACTTGGCTTTCTGTATTTGTATTTAGATTCTTTTGTGTATTACGGGCTCTTTGAGCGTTTTGACCATGCCTAGTGCATGATGGCATTGTATATAAACTTTGATTATTTATATATATGCGTCGGTTTTGGATCAAAACTTGTCATTTGTATTCTACTTTCTTTATTTCCAACTGCTTCGTGTATACTATGATGTATGTATTATATGCTTTCTAGAATGTATGCAATGGAAAACAGATGATGCAAATGTTTGCTTTCTTTTTGTGTTTCATGATGCTGATACATGATTTTGTAGATATATTGTGATCTTAAATCTTAGTTTCTGTGAGCAATTTGGGTACCTCATGATTTGTTTTGGCAAAGTGATGAAAATAATCAGTATGATGAACAGATTAACTTGCCCCACTCCTAACTCCACGCAACTAGTAGGATGCGAGGGCTCATCACCAAGAGCCAAGAAGGGCGCAAGTTATGGAATATGGTGAAGTGATAGTGATGAAAGACAGACGAAGCTTTGGTGGAACCAAATAAAAACTACAAGCTTATTCTACCTGAATGACTTCATAGTTTTGGATGCAACTTGCTTTGCGGTTTATCCAGACTTAGACCCGTAGATGGCCACATAGTAGACAAAATCTGGGTTTTTAGGATTTTTAACTCTCTTGGAATTTTTGAACATCTGATTCATTCGTTATTGACTCAAAGTTTGAATTGATTGTTTATGACCTTTTAACATTTACTTTGTTTAGAGGACCCCCTACACTTTGCCCCATGCTACCTGTAAGAAACATGGGTTTATCACCGTGGGCAAGGCATAGGCGAGTAAGGGCATTTCCATCCTTTCCCAACCCTACGTCACTAGTAAGAGACGCAAGCTCATCACCGAAGGTTGGTGGGGCAAGGAAATGTGTAAAAATAAAATTTTCTGTTTAATCACTTCTTGACTTGTCTATTTGAGTAAAATGTCAGTATATGCTTATTTCCAAAGAGATGTGTATATGGGATAGATGTGACACCATGAAGCTTCTAGAACAGACCATAGGCAAGACACCTATCCTAAGAAGAAACCAAAGTGAGAACAAACTTGCAGATCTTGGTATGGTTACCATTAGGACTTCGTCATGTCTGATTTTGTTTGATAAAAGATTCTGAGTTGATTGATGATATTGAAGACGGAGAAGTATGATTAAAGAACTTTATGCCAGAAACATCACGAGTTTGAAATAAGTTGCTTTGAGAATAGATTCCCTGATCACAATTTGTGTAAGAACAAGTGGACAAAATGATCCTAATTTATATGAAAATGCGATGTAGATAGTTATATAGGTAGCGTTAGCTGCTTACGCGTAGAAACGTTTGAGGTGGAGAGAATTGACTGTTTCGCCAAACTCCTCACCTTCTAGCGTGCATAAGAGGTATGCACCATTTCCGTAGTCCTTCATGACTCGGTATGGGCCCAACCATTTGGGCCGGAATTTCCTTCCCTCGCCGGTCTTCTTGTCGATCCGGCTGTCTAACCTTAGAACTAGGTCACCTTCGTATATGTCACGTTCATAGACCTTCTTGTTGTACTGCCGGCACATCCGGTCGGCATAGACTCTATGTCGTTGTTCAGCGTCTAACCTAGCTTCATCCAGGCTTTCTAATTGAGAAAGACGTGCTTCTCTGTAAGCGTCTTCATCCAGAATCCCTTGTAGCGAAATGCGGAGACTGGGGATTTCAACTTCGAGTGGGAGAACTGCTTCTGACCCAAATACCAATGAGAAAGGAGTTGCTCCTGTTGGCGTTCTTATCGAGGTTCGGTGGGCCCACAAGGCCGGATATAACTTTAGATGCCAATCCCGTTTGTTTTCTTTTACCGTTTTAAGGAGAATGGCTTTCAACGTTTTGTTTGTTGCTTCAGCCTGCCCATTGGCTTGGGGATAATATAAGGAAGCCGTATGATGGCTTATTTTGAACTTACTGCATAGCTCACGAACTTCTTCGTTTTTGAAAGAAGTTCCATTATCTGAGATAATGATTTGCGGGATACCGTACCTGCAAATGATTTGGTTCAAAATGAACTTAGCGATTACGGAACCAGGTACAGTTGTAAGAGGCATAGCCTCTACCCATTTAGTGAAATATTCTGTGGCCGTAATTATAAAATTGTGGCCGTCTGTGGATGAGGGAGAGAATTTCCCTATTAAGTCTAGGCCCCATGTAGAAAAGGGCCACGGAGTAGCGATCGGTTGCAAAGCTTGTGCCGGCATGTGGATCTCGTGAGAGAACTCCTGACATTTATGACACCTGCGTACAAACTCTATTGTGTCATGTTCTAGAGTGGGCCAGAAATAGCCCATTCGATGTATTTTTCGAGCAGTGGCATGGCCACCGAAGTGGCCTCCACATATACCGCTATGGGATTCATGGAGAATCCTCTTGGACTCTTCTGTGTCAACACACCTTAAGAGCATTCCATCGAATGCTTTCCGATAGAGCACCTGCTCTATAATGACGTATTTAGCTACGATAATGCGTAACCGTCTTCTTTGTTGAGGTGTAGCTCCTTCTGGATACCTATGGTCCATGATATAGCTAATGATATCAGCGTACCAAGGGCACTCAGATATAGCAGGTCGGGTTTCGACGTAGTATACGCATTCATCTGGAAAGTCTAAGTCTACTAAGTCGCCTCCGTCTAGCGGGTTATCAGCTAACCAATCTGCGATGATTTGCCCTTTAACTGACTTTTGGTTTACAAAAGTTAATTCGAACTCTCCCATTAAGGTTATAAAACGTCCAGCTTTTTTGGACAAGGACCCTTGTGTGAGAAAAGTCCGTAAATGGTCCGTCTTTACTATGACCCTTGTCTCTTGATTTAGCATGTAGTGTCTTAGGCGTTTAGTAGCAAAGACTATGGCCAGACATTCTCGCTCTGCTTGTGTATAGCGCGTTTCGTAGTCGAGCAATGTTCGGCTAATGAAATAAATCGCACGCTCTCTTTTGTCATCGTCTTCTTGGGCTAGCATGCAAGCTAACGAAACATCGGTAGCTCGTGAGTACAAAATTAAAGGGCGATCTAGCTTTGGTGGCATTAGCGTAGGCGGTGATAGCAGGAAACGCTTGACTGCATCAAAAGCTTCATTGCAATCTTCAGTCCAATCAATGCTATAGTCCTTCTTGAGTAAATTGTTGATTGGATGAACGGCGAAGCTTAGATCCGGGATAAATCTCCGGATTGCACCCAACTTTCCGAGAAATGATCTGATTCCAGATTCATTCGAGGGTGGGACCATTTCGAGGACAGCCCGAATTTTGGCTGGATCAACATCGATCCCTCGTGACGATATGATGTAACCTAGGAGCTTTCCTCCTGTTACACCGAAGACGCATTTCTCTGGGTTTAGGGTAACTCCATATTCTATCAGGCGTGAAAGGATGATGCGGAGTACTTCAGGATGGTCACAACGCTTCTTGGCCTTAGCCAACAAGTCATCTACGTAGGATTCCACGATTTTATGGATTAAATCGTGAAATATGTATGTCATGGCCCGCTGGTATGTAGCACCGGCGTTCTTAAGACCAAATGGCATAACAGCGTAACAATAGGTTCCCCAAGGAGTTATGAACGTGGTTTTAGCTTGATCTTGCTCGGATATTTTGATTTGATTGTATCCCGAGAATCCATCCATGAGAGACAAGAGTTCAAAACCTGCTGTTGCATCAACAATAACGTCTATGGATGGTAAAGGGAAGTCGTCCTTAGGGCAAGCTTTGTTGATATCTCGAAAATCTATGCAGATGCGTATCTTTCCATTCTTCTTGAGAACGGGAACGATGTTAGATACCCATTGGGAGTAGTCAACTGGCTTGATGAATCCTACTTGGAGGAGTTTTATCACCTCCTCTTTTACCATGAGGGCTACTTTGGGCTTCATGGGTCTTGATTTTTGTTTAATTGGCTTTGCATCTGATCTAGTGACGAGGTTGTGTACCGCAATGTGGGGTGCGACTCCTGTCATCTCTTTGTAATTAAATGCAAATGCCTTTTGATGTTCTTTGAGAACCTGAGTATGTATTTCCACTTCCTCTGGGGTTAACGAAGAACCTAACTTTAAAATTCTTGGTTCATCTTCCGTTCCGATATTGACATCGATTGTTTCTTCAATTAAAGAGGCATTACCCTCTTCGAACTCAGGTGGTGCCGGAGGTAGATCTATATCATCCCCGTTTTCCACCACGTATATATTAGGCTCTTTTTGTGAGGGAAGATTCATTACAGGATTTCCGAAGTAGGAAGATGAATGCGAGATCAGAGATAAATCTAGCGTGTGATAGGAGAGATGTAGTGCTGCAAAGGCATTTAAGTAATCCAAAGTAGCCGCATCATTTCCAACATGGTCTAGGACGGTAGATTTACTTCCGTTTGAAAGAGGATCCATCATTGTTTTTATTAATGGTTCGTTACGAATGGATACCGTGAAATGAGTATCTTCTAGCTCATTGTTTGGAGTAAAACGTGATGCTGAGGTTGCTATTGAATCGGCGAGAAGATTTTTTTCTCGCGGGATTGCTTCAATGGATATGAAGTTGAACGCCTTGCTTAAATCTAATACAGCGTTTTTGTAAAGTTGCAAGTGTTCGGCTTTAGTTTCATATACCTCTGAAACTTGGTTTGCCACTAACTGCGAGTCTCCTAAAACTCTGATATTATCAATACCAATTCTTTTGGCTAAGGTAAGGCCAAGGAGGAGGGCTTCGTACTCAGCGCTGTTGTTTGTGCATTCAAAGTTTAATTTAAAAGAGAATGGGAGGACCTTCTCTTCGGGCGAGGTAAGAATTATACCTGCCCCCGCTCCATAACGGCATTTAGCTCCATCGAAATGGAGAGTCCAATACTTAGCCGGGAGTATGGATGTAGGTGTATCTGCTGTGTTTGCACACTCTACTTCTACCATACAGAGATCTTCTGCTGGCAAGGAACCAACACCTAGGGAAAATCCGATACCTACTGAATCGAATGGTAAGAACATTGGTGAATCTTGTTCTATCAACTCAACGATCTTCGCAGTAGTCCCTAATGATACTATTTCTTTAGTTTTACCTTTAGGGGTTGGAATTGTTTTGGCTATGTTGGTAGTTTCAAGATCCGTCGTAGGTATCAACTTTTCCTCTGGCTTTGGGTCAGAGGGTTTGTTAAGTTGGTTTGTTGGAAGTTCGAATTCTGAGTGTATACCTGGTCTTTTCTTTAAATCAGCTAGGTGTACGTCAAACGGCTTTGGATCACCTTTGGCTACAAATACCTTTCCCAGATGTAAGAACCTTACTTCTTGAAATAGCGTGGAAGGGATTGCCTTCATTCGATGTATCCATGGCCGGCCGAGGATCATATTATAGTTAGTTTCCCGATCTATAATATAAAACTCAGTCAGGATTGTTTTAGGTCCTAAGGTGACCGGTAGTATTATAGTTCCTATCGATGTGGCTTTAAGGCTATCGTAGCCTCTTAAGGTATTTCGTGTAGTAGAACAGTTTGTTTCTCCATATCCCAATTTTTGGAGAAAAGAGAAAGGGACTATGTTAACTGCAGCCCCGTCATCAACCATTGCCCGTTTTACATAGTTATTATAAACTTGTACTTGCAAGTGTAGGGCTGGATCGCCTCGGCGTGCGATCTCAGCATCTGTAGGCATTTTACTTATTTCGAATATGAATTCAACATCCCTATCCGCCTGTCCCGGTGGATAAACATCAAAGTCTATATGATTTACTTGCGCTTCCGGTGGTGGAGTGATACTAACTAAATGACCCAAACCTAACGCCTCTAAAAGAGCAGCCCTGTGAGCAGGGGAATTCTTTAGTAAATCAAGGAATGAAATATGCGAGAAGGTTTTTGTTAGATCATTAATTAGATCGTAAGCACCCATAGGTTTTGCTACGGTTTGCTGGATGTTATCTGTTTCCGGCAGGTGGCTTGGACTTGGTTGAGAGAAATACTCTCGTGTTCTCGTAATTGCTTCAACGGGTAATTCGGAGTCTAACTCTACTAATCCAACTACCTTAGGTCGTGGTTGACTTCCTAGTTGTGGCGCGACTAACGGATTTAGCGAGGTTGAGGCCTCGTGATCGTTGTTTCCTGTTATTGCACCTTTGTTTGTTCCAGCTGGTTTCAACCTATCGTTATCATGATTTGGGAGTGGATCATTAAAGATCTTGAGAGGGGCATTCTGAGGGGAAACTGCCCCTGCGAAGGTATTTGCCGTTGGTGACGTAGGATCTGTTAAGAACATATCCATAAAGAATTGTTTTTGCTCATTTGGCAAGCGTTGCATGAATTTGTTGTAATCACGACACGTTCTAGTGTCATGCCCTTGAATTTTATGGAAACCACAATAAGAATTGGGGTTGTAATTCCCGTTTTGTTGGTTTGGTGTGTATTGTGGCCTAAAATTCCGATCAAACTGTTGCCTATTAGGACCAAAGTTTTGGAATTGTTGTTTCTGGTTTTGACTTTGGTTTTGATAACCAAAGGAGTTTTGGCTTGGTCCTTGTATGGGATTTCGCCGTTGTTGTTGTTGTGGATTATTAAAATCCACCGTATTGATCGTCGGGGTAAAATTGTTGTTTCTTTGGTTGCTTGTTTGTGACGGAGCATTAACGACATTTACCCTCTTGGGCTGGTCAGTTACCCCATCTGTTGTTACCCCACGATTTTTGTTAAGGATTTTGGGTCCTTGATTGACGCTTGTGGTGGTTGTAGTATTTTGAGTAGAGGTGATTAACCTCCCGTTTGCTCCATACGTCTTACGGCCACTATCTATCGCTGCCTGATCAATTCGCAGAGCGCTCTCAAGTACCTCGTCATAAGTCCTTAGTGGGAACTTCTGGACTTCTTCCTTCACTTCTCTGCTAAGAGAATGAAGGAATAAATCGCATAGCTCCATCTGATCCATGTTTGGAGCGCTTGCCGAGGAATAAAGGACTGTGCGCCACCTTTGGATGAAATGGGCGACAGACTCGTTATGTTCTTGCTTGATGTGCAAGAACTCCCTGATTCCTGTCCTTAGTAGTTTGTTCATGTCGAAGGCTTTGATGAACTCAGACACGAGTTGTTTGAATGAATGTATGGAAGCCTCGGGTATTCTGTAATACCAATCGAGGGCAATGCCTTCCAAGGTTTTGGGAAATATTTTAGCAACAACCCCATCCCATGGGAGTAATTCTCGAATGGCTGTAGCGTAAGCTTTGATATGCGCATTCGGATCTCCTTCTCCTTTGTATTTGGGCAAATCGGGAAGAGGCCTTGGAAGCATAACGCTTCGTATGGCGAAATCTAAGGGCTCCTTTAAATATTCTGAATAAGTCCCTATTGCATACGTCTCAACCATTGATGGTGCCTGTTGAGGAGGTGGTGGCGGAACGGGTTGTTGATATGGCATAACATACGCGTTGGCAGGGGCATAAGGAGGTCCCTGCGTTGGAGCAAACATGCCGGGGGATGAGTACATATCTCCTTGTGGCGATTTGGAGTACATGTTTAAGTACGAAGGTGTACTATCCAGGAATGGATTGCTTTGTACTGGACCAGGAGGAACAGTGCTAGCGATAGTGGGTCTAGTTGGCACTTGTTGCGAATATTGAGGAGTCATACCTAACGTGCCTACTCCTGTGAGGAGATCTACTTGGCTAGGATGGTGCGGAGGATTGGAACTCCCTGTTTGTATGATTCTCGAATTTTGACTTGCTTGGGCAAGTTCTAATCCTCTAACCTTTTCTATTAGAGTTGAAATGACTTCGTTCGGCGAAGCCACGATATTGTGCCTTGGTGGCGTTTGTTGTATATCCTGGTGTTGTATAGGCATGTGATAGCCTGTCATGAACTGATTGCTATCTTGCCAAGTTTCTCTGAGAGTATTTTCCATACGTGATGGCATAGGGGAATTTTCTTGAGGAGAGAACTCGGGCTGTATCTGCAAAGTTCCTACAGGTGGGTACATGCCTTGAGAGCGTTGTTCACTCCTAGGATAATGTATTGAGTACTCGTCATCTAGAACTGAGTATGGATCTGACTGTCTACTAATAGGCGGTCTGAGTAATACCTGAGGAGATGAAGCAGACTCTCCAGTTAATGTCATATTGTTCGAGCCTGAAGGCTCTGTTTGTGTTTGAGCAAGTTGCTCCAACCCCTCTGTTTGGAAGGATGAGTTATATCTAGTCCTTGGTGTTTGTGTTGACAACTGATTAGTTGAATAGTTGTCGCCCCACATTGAGAGTGAGGGTGATGACTGCCTATTCTGTTGGGCGTAGTATGCCTCAAGACCCAAGAGGGGTCTGCCGTATGCATCGAATCCCGACATATTCGGGGGGTATATGAATACCCGCAGAATAATGGGAAGGAGCGAAGGTGATTTGGAGAAGATGAAACTTCTCAAAGAGAAGGTGAAAGAATTGTTTGTTTCACGTCGGGTTCACCAATTTTGTACGTCGGAAAAGTGACAGGTGAGCTTGAGAATCAACAAGTAACTCTTCTGCGTACCCGACCTCCCGAGGTCGTGCCGAGACAGCCGGTGTGGGTAGAATGCGCAGGCAAACTAGTTAGGCAGTCTAATGTCTTCGACACGCACTAATGGTATTTGCGAATCTAAAGCAAAGAAGGCCCTTCTAACTTGGACTGGTGTGATAGATCGATCAGCGAGGATGACTGCTCGAAGGCTCCAATCAATATCGAGCTCTGGCGTGATTCGATCTATGGGTTGTGGGATGCGTGGAAAATGACCCGGGATGGTTTCGTGTATTTCTCCTGATAGGGTCATATGGTGGATATAGTCAACTCTATGGACGATTCTCTGGCCTAGTCCAAAATTCTCTAGTTTCGTTGGTTATTGTGTCTAGTAGGGATAACTGTTGAATGATGAGAGGTGGAATCGGAGTAGACTGAAATACTAATTTACGTAGGCCAGTGTCTATGTCTAATTCTCTTATGGACTCGTTAGGCTGTGGGATCTGTGGATCACAACCATAGACTCTTGGTTGTTGCGGTCCCGTTATGGTCATACGGGAGATCAAGTTCTGATTCCTAGTATCCAGTAGTCGTAAGCTTTTTCAGCTTCTATGTTTAGAACCAACAGTTGTGCGATCTTCTCAGAATACCTTACAGGTGTTATCGCAACTTGGATTCTTAAGCTGGTATCTATATCTACTAGGGTGTCTCCAGCGTCTGGCTGTGGAACTAAAGGATCACACCCGAATGTTTGTTCTCTTTCGAGCCCTTCTACAGTCATGTGGGTATTTTCTAGGGTAATCTGTAGTTTGGCTGATTTGACCAAAACAGATGTGCTTGGTCGTCTTCGATGTTTAACCCTCTCAACTGTGCCCTGATCTGTTGGAAGTCTGTTGTTGTTTGGAAGACTTGTATCCTAAGGTTTTGGTCAATATCAGTTATTGCCACTACGGTATTGGGCTGGGGCACAATTGGCTCGAAAATGTATTCCCTGGGCTCCCTAGGTCCCGTAATTGTCATGCAAAAGCAGTAATGAAACAAACTATAATAAAGTAAAATCTAAGTGCACTTCTAGCATATATAATTTCTTTTTTGTATTTTCTGGCAATTTATAGGAAAGCAGCTATTTAAAATATTTAGAATTGACAACTAAACTAACAACGTAAAACAAACAAAATAGCCGATTGTAGCTATTTGTCTGTGCAATTTTGTATATCTATTCTAAACAACGAAATAACTAATCTATCTGCAAGATTCTCGATCCTACCTCAGAAGTGAGGAATGAATCATAGTTTCTCAGAAACTATCAATCCCCACAACCTCCCTGGCAATATCGAGAATAGAAATAACTGAAATAAAATGATTAACTACGTTATTTGATAAATTCTAACTAAAACTTTTGAAAGATGGAACCTGGATTTCGCAGAACAGTGGCGAATCCGACGGTGTGTGTGTTCTTGTCCCCTCAGTATGATCTCTTCGTTCTTTGTGCTCACGTGAATCCAGAAAAGCATGGAATGCTTGCATCAACAGGAATAGATATTTGGATCGATGGACAGCCTTCAGAATGCAGACAGAATAGAATGCGGATAGGAGAGGGATAGCGCAAGAGTACAGAGCTTGGCCTATGCAATTCCTAGCGGGGTCTACTGCGAATCATGCAACAAAAAGCGTCCAGAACCTGAGACTAGTCTGTATGAAGAGCAAAACCTGCAACTTTAATGGCTGCCTAGACTATTTTACTCCAAAACAATAATACTGTTTGCACAAGTTGGATCTGTGGCTTACCAACAGCAACACAAAGCTAAAACAAACCTGCAACAAACTATACTACCAATCCTAAGCAAACTAAAGGGACATAGCACTGAAAACATGAAAGTTGGAGTGAAAATGGTGGCCCAAATAATGTCTGCACTTGCACAAGTTGGATATGTGGCTTACCAGCTGCAACACAATACTAATGAAGTATGAAATGAGCTATGCTATCCTTAAGCAAACTAGAAGACTGAACTACTGAAAGTGATGAGTTTCTAAACAAGAATGAGGGGCCATTTGCATGTGCACAAACCATGCATTTATAGGAATCCAAACATCCAAAAATCAAATCCAAACTGAACTCTTAAACATTAAACAAAAGAAAAACACTATTCCAGGGGACCAAAAACATTAATGCATGCTCAAGTCGGCAAGAAAAGCTGGTGAGTCGTGATATTTCACGCGGGTCGCGTCAAAAGAGCGTTCTGGAAAACGCGCACAGGACCGCCGCCCTGCTCAGGGCGGCGGTTACAGGACCGCCGCCCTGTTCAGGGCGGCGGTTTCGTCACTGAAGACCAAAAAGCCAAGAAAAGAGGGAAAAATAGGGAAAACAAAGCACGCGGGGGCTAATCGGGGTATGCGGGATGTTAACGCATATCTGTAAAGCTTTTCTGGATCCCGAACACCTTGCGAAGAGGCCTGTATCATCATTGGGGCACTTATTACATCGTTCCGCAGTACAGTACCTAATACAGTAACCAAAAGGCCCAAAGGAGTTGTCAACCACTAGTTTTCTTTCTTAGGAATCACATATACATTAGTATGCTTTAGGACCTAGAAATGTACCCAAATGCATAGATTTTGTGTAAAAAAACCATTAGAATGAAAATTCCTTAAGATTTATATGGTTGAGATTGGTATGTAAGATGTCGCAAGATGTGTAATCAATATAATCCACATAAAATGATAGAAAATGTTCTGCGGGGTCACCTTTTCCATCATAGATAAGAATTTTAAGAGAAACAAAACTAAGGGACAAAGAAAAGTAAGAAAATTCCAGTGCAATTGGATTTTAAAGGGAGTTATTAGAATCCATTGCATGAGGATAATTGGATGTACCTTGTTGTAATTGTAAGATTTGATCTTATAATGTATGAATAAGGGTTTCAATATCTTGTGTTCTAGATGAAGAAGTGTGTGAACCATTATAATTACACATTATGCTTACACATATGATGTGTAATAACAATAGTGGTTTTAGGAATAGGCACAAAGAAATTGTGCATTAAATTATTAGGTTCACCCAATGATGCATGAACCATAGATATAATAATATTAGATGTCCCTATATGAGGTAATGAATCATTTTTAAGTTGATCTCATGCAACATATAAAAGAATATCAATATTATTGGGATTCTCTTATAAGAAACATGTAAGATATGTTGCCTCATATTTAGGAAGGTCTTGAGAATGATTTTTAGCATTAGTATTTGAGCCTTCACTTTGGGCATGATAAAAAGTAATAGTTAAGCCAACATTGACAAAAATATCAACAATAAAATAAGAATGAGAATTAAGAACCATGTTTGTATGATCAAAATAAGGATGATTACCTTGGTAACTACATGTTATGAACATGTGGGCATGTAATCTTGATTCAAATATCATAGAACATTGGAGGAAATGACATAATGATATTATATAAAAGTATAAATACAACACCAATAGTAAAGAGGAATATCATAAACGAGCCCTAGGGAAACTAGGGTTGATGCAAAGATCAATTCACAAGTCGGGTGAACCAAATGTCATACACCTTCATTAAATTAGATTATATTAGTGAACTAAGCATACTAAAAATATGTAAAGGGAGATATAAGAGGTTATTTAGATTAATTATATTCTAACATTAACTATGTGATATCATAACAATGCATTAATTCTTGAAAATAATATACAATATGACATGAGTTCAAAAACACAAGATAAAGAGTGCACTTAGATTATTATAGATGGATCTAGGAAGTTATGGGTGTACAAAATGATAGTAATGGGAGACATGAACTTGTGAGTTCCTCATCTTTGGAACTATAGATGGAAAATGACTTGGAACAAGAACATGCATATTTTTTTAGACCGGCATATGGTTTAGAACTTATTGTATGGTTTTGACCATGTCCTAGATCCTACTCTGTAACTTAATTAGATTTTTCTCTTACCTAAAAAATTTATGTCAGTGTTAATCCCTAATTTTCTATCTTGTTGTGAATCCCTTTGAATATTATGAGTAAGATTTTACAAAACAAACATTATTTGGGTTGAAGTGTAATCCTTGCACCAATGACTTTGAAAGTACTACAAAATGCCTCAAACCACATGTCATTCTCCACCTAGCATGTGATATTTAAGTGAATGCAACTATGATTTGGAAATTAGAATCATTTTCCAAAATTACACTCATTGTAATTTTTAACAACTTATCAATAGGACTTAACCACTTCTTCGATCTAGAGAATCCGTGGGAGATTAGTTTAGTCTACTATGGAATGCAAGAACTTAGTGTTCTATGGGTTTTATCAAACCTGCAAAACAAAGGAATGGGAATTTCAAGGACTTAGAAAATTTTGGGTCATCAATACAAAGGATGGATTAAGTAAAAGGAAGTAGTGAGGTGTGTAAAACAAGTTTATTTGGCCATGCGAAAATGAAAAAAAAAGTTAGAAGGACACTAAGTTGAAAAGTTGTCAAACACTGACATAGTGTTCCGTGGGTATGATGATTTCTAGTACTACTCGGGTTTCCTACTCAAATCTATGGGACATATTGAAATCCGAAGATGGTCTTAAGGTTGCATGGAACTGGAACTAGAGAGACAACGACCCCAACCACTAGAATTTAATAAATTATGGAGTCATTTTTTGCAGTCTAATGATGTGTGATAGACTCAAGGGGTCATGATATGGTTCTTGATTACATTTGGAGGCAACCATGCTTGTACTACAAGAAAAATCTTCATGATTTATTAGAACCCACACTCATTCAATTCATTTTCAGAATGGTCTGTTCCAACATGGCAGTTCTTTTCCACTCTCCCTCCTCTCTCTCCTTAGCATAAATTATCTAAATACAAGTGCTTATGTACTTTGTAAGGGATCTTCTCCCTCTTTCCTTCCATACCATATTTTCGATCTCTTCTCTATGAAAATCAATTTTTCATGTTGTCGACCCTTTTAATTTTCAAATGTTGATTTTTTACCTTGGATTTGTATGTAAGCTCTAAATATTTATCAATGCAAGTGTGTTTTTATTTCTTCCTTTGAATATATAAATCGAATACTTTGCCCTCTCACATTTTTCAATTTCTTTTATCTATTTGCATCTGAACTATGTGTGGTTTGCAATCCTAGCCTCATGTTTTTCATCTATATAAATTGTATTTGGGGAAGTTCCACCTTTTTTGTACTATCAACACAATTTTAGCTTAGGATTTATTTTTATTTCATCTCACTCCTTGGTCCCTTAGAATTGTTAGTGTAGGATTATTTGTAGGAGTAGTTTTAGCGTTAGAAGTAACTTATGTTATACAGGTTTTCCAAATCCATGTAATAATGAAGTTGGAATTATTTGGAGGTCTGTCTCAAGCCACAAGTATCACACTTGGAGAAAATACCATGTTGCCTCAAAATATTGGATCTTCATGATTCAAGGTAGGGTAGAATTTTTGGGTTCCAAAAGGAACCTCTTATAAAAAATCATAGATTGATTTTGGCTCTTACTAATACTTGAAATTGGAATGTTTGAGTGATTACAAATGAAAGAATATAATACCTTGACTTGGTAGAATACTTTAGACTGATAGTGATTGTTTCCTTAATGATTATGCATAAGATTTGGCAAGATTTAGGGAGTCTTGGGTGCCTTTAGTGCTAGTGTTTGCAATAGGAGTTCATGAGAATTCCTAATTAATAAATGAGATGATTTTAATTATCTTACATAGGTTTTGGAAGGTAAATTTCATGGAAAGGCTGACCTAGAGGAGTTAAATGACTCAACGAAGAATGTAAAATTGAAATATTAGATGGAGGATATGTTAGTCCAAAATTTTACAAGTCATCTAGGATTGGATTCCACAAGCTAACCAAATTGGACGTTTCTAAACAAGATTGAAAAAAATGAAAACTAAAAGTTACATCATATTAAGTGGAGTTTGTCTATGGATTTTATGTGTTTCACTCTCATAATATGTTGACATATCATTTTGTATGAATAAAAAAGTTACACAAGAAATCTCAGGATGTATTAAGTTGGGATGTAAAGATTTTGTTTGTCTTAGTAAGAGTGCATTGTCAAAACCAATATTATCAAAGGTTCAATTACCAAATTTAAGTGTCTACAAGTGTTATCGACCAATTGAAATGTGCTAATGCTACTAATAACGTGCAAAGTAATTTATCAAACATCAATAATAATAATGCTAGGAATGGTGGGAATCCCAAAATTATTCTTGTTGTTCACATAGTGGATTTAAAATTCCCTCAAACCTATGATAACCAAAACTAGAACCTGAATCAAAATTGCAATATGAATGGCCATTAACAAGATCAGTAATTTTTTTTGGAATTTATCCTATGTAAACAACAACCAAGAAGGTCTTGACCAATAGAACCATGATTGTTGACTACATAAATATGATGCCAATATCTAGTATAATTTCTATATAATCATTAGTAGCAATACTAAAACCTATAGGACATATAATTTATTAAATAAATTTATCCTTGAGGATCAATGGTAATTATTTAATAGGGTATTCCTAGGAAACGTTGGTATTAATAACAATCAACTAGCTCAAATTGTTCTTAAATCACCAAAAAATAGAAACCTTCATAATTATCAGAACTGATTTCCCTAACCATCAACAAAATTATATGAAAAATATACCACAAAATAACACACTTAGTCAACTTATTCATACTATAACTTACAATGTTTAAGCTTCTACTTATAATTTTGTAAACCTAATATAGCACCATGTTTAGGCCCTCAAGCATAGAGTCACATAGCTGGAATAATTTATTTTTAATTTGATGAGAAAGCCAACATCATCACTCACACTAGGGAATATCAATCCTTGAATCCTTCCTTGGCTAGTGTTCTAGAAAATGATGCTTCCGACATTCCTAGACCTATGGGGAATCATGACTTCTTTATAAATATAACCGAGACATTTTCCACAATTTATTCATTAAAATTATTAATATAATCTCCTTCCCATCATCTTTAATTTCTTGAGGCATTATAAATTAGCCACTTGGCTCCTGTTACTCCTCCCCTATAATCCCAAATTAGTCATAACAATCTAAACATGTTCTATGTATAAAAATGTAAGGTATTTCATGTATTTATTTGATTTAAGGTAATTATTAATAGATGCAAAAATGGATATGAGAGGTAACCCCACCCTATACCTAAAAGTCTTGATTTTTAACAACCTCATCAAGAGAGAAATGGTAAAATATGGGGATATTGTTGAAATTGTCCCCTTTTCCTTCCTATAAAATATTTGGTATAATGAAACCAAATTTTGATTGACCAATGACATTTTTGAGGTTATGACAATACCAAGGCCACATACATTGGAACCATATTCTTACCTGTGACTTTGGGCCCCAAGAAAATTATTACAAATTTTACATCATTCATGGGGAAAAGCTTATAATGTGATCCTTGGAAGACCTTGGATACATAGGATAAAATCCATTCCCTCCACTTTGTCCCAATAAATATGTTTCTTTCATCTAAGGAGGTTCTTCATCTCCCAGGGTTACATGAGACCATTCAATGTCATTCAAGAAAACATTAAAAATAATTTTGAGGGTTTACATGAACCACCTTCTCCTAACCATTGAAGTAGTCAAGCTTTCCCCTCTTGAGGGGTAGAAGAACCCTATCACGATTACTGATATTTTCCCTAAAACCACTCCACCAAATATTTAGAACAAGTTGTAAGAAGAACCCACTAAAAGTGATAATGAGGTAGAAAAAATAAGTTCACCATCATGTGAACAAAACAAAATAATTTTTAATTCATGTCAATAGAGTCAATCATTTAAAACATTAACATCCTTGAAAATTAAAAATCTATACTCCTTCCTTTTGATCCGAAGGATCTTTCCATGTACCAATTATACAATCATAAAGGTGTTAATCCTAAATCTTCATTATCCACCATTGATGATGTTTCCATGATAAATAATTATGAAAATTAAGCAACATCATCAAGAGGTACCTATAATCCCACCCTTAAAAATGATCAATGGGAACCCCACTATGACGAGGAAGCATTTCATGTGGATGTGGGGGAAGGTGTGATTCTAAGATCTTCGTAGTGAAGAATATTACTCTTTGCATTCAATCTAGAACCTGAATCCTCTAAACAAGGTAGAATACAATATTCTATTGTTAGGTATGCTTATTTATAAAATATTGGGTGTCCTAAATATATATATTTTAATGTATTCAAAACTAGTCACCAACTAAGCATCAGGTGTTTATCAAACATAATTTTAGAACATATAACTTTATAAATATGATGTGTGAGAGTTATATAAGAAATTCTACTTCTTTTCTACCAAGGTTATTCCTAGAGAGTACAATAAGTTGGATTATTTCATAACCACATCCTCATCCCATTTTTTTCCCCACCATACCTTATTATAATTGTTTCATAACATCCATGAGATCCTAACCAATCATATAGAAAGTGAAGGGTGGTGAATTAACAATTTTTGTAGTTAATAAGGGGAAGTTCCTTACCTTGGAATTTTTTGTGAATGATGAAGCATGCTTTTAAATTTATCCAAACTTATAAACATCTCCCTAAACTCCACCATAAGAGAGGATTTTTCCATGACATTGCATCCTCCTTTCTTTCTTAGAAGTAAATAATATTACTTATATTGAAAATTCAAAGACTACGAACCCACTACAGAAGAATATGAAGTCTGTGAAGATGAAGATGACACGTTGAAACTTATTCCCACTTTCTAAGGGTTTGAATATGATAATACCTCTCTCATCAAAGACATGATTGAAATTAATATCGAGATATAATAACCAAAAATTCTAAATTTGTGGTCTTATCTCTCCCCACAAAAGGGGAGGATCATAAGAAACTACTCACTAAAATGTTAAAAATATTTTGTTTTTTCTTATATAGACACAACCAAAATATAAATAATGTGGTTGTTTAAAATCTAGAGATGAATCCAGATGCTAAACTAATAACATAGAAACCGAGGTTGATAAAATTAATAAATAAAAGTAATGGTTAAAGAAGTGGTCATCAAGCTTCTCAATTTTTTTATTACAGTTCCTAACTATCCAATGTTGTCCCTTTCTCAAGAAGAACGAAAAAAAAAATTGTATAGATTTTTGAGATATTTATAGGGAATAACCAAGGATTAATTTCATCATCCTTTAATTATAATTATAATAGATGAAACATTTGTATACGACCTCTTATTTATCATGGATGTTTTTTAGATTACAACCAAATCTTATTTTAGATAATTAAAGTAAAAACTATTTCATCATGCCTTGGGGTTCCTTTTACTATGTAGTCATGAATTTTAGCCTTTAAAACATTCAACAAACTTATTAGAGATCCATGATTCATATATTTCATGACCACATCCATAAGATAGTCAAATTTTATGTTGATGACTTACTTGGGGAGACCAATAAGATGTAGTGTCACTTACACACCATACTTACCTAGCTTATTAAACATAACATCACTATTTGTTCTAAGGAGTGCATGTTCATTTTCAAAGTTGGTAAGATCTTAGTTTTTATGATCTCTTAATGTGGGATATATAGTGAACCTATAAATATTTGGGTGATTCTTGAGATTTTCCCTTAACTAATGAATCTAGAATCAAGTATTTACTAAGCATGTTGGGTTCTATACAAAGATTCATTCCTAACTTAATATATGTCATACATCCCATTAATTCATTACTAAAAAAGGGAAGTGGTCTAATTGGGAACCATGATTTTTAAAATGAATTTAAGGCTCTGAAAAACTTTATCATGTCATCTCCGAACCTTATAGATCCACAATCTGAAAAAACCCTCATCCTTTATATAAGGGAAATGGATGTATTCTTGTCCTAAATTCTATTTCAAGAGGATAATGATGGAAAAGGTTAAGTGATTTAATTAATTTTATGTTTCTCCTCAATTATGAAACTAGGTATGCTTGAGCTAAAAAGGAATACCTCACTATCATGTTTTAAACTAAATTATTGAAGAATTATATGCTGAACAAAAAAATGAAGGTTATTTTCAAGTCACAAGGTTTCAAATTTTTCTTGTCCACCTAGCCCTTTTAAAGAATTATGGTATCCTAATTAGTATGGTAAGTGAGTTCAAACTAACATACATAAATTATAATTCCATAAAATAAAAAATCATTATAGATTGGTTAGCACATTCCTTGCTAGGGTCCAATGACCATGTTGATACCTATTTTCATAAAAAAATAAATTTCTACATCAATAATCTCGTAGTGGCTTCCTCCCCATTATATTCTATTTTATCCCTAAAGTTATATAGGTGTATTAAAACATCTATTTTAGGATTTAAATATAAAAGGGTGTTTATTTAGACAATTACATTAAATAATCACATATAGATATGAACATTTAGTAAATTGTTGAGAATGATTCTATAAATTAAGAACATGCTAAACATAGTAAAACATGAGGATAAAAGTGCACTTATATTTCTAATGCTTCATGATTTATCTAAACGCGATTCTAGGTATAATAGATGATGATAGGGTTAAAACTGTTTCTTCTATGATATTCAGGGACACTAGTGTTATGTTTGTACACTAAAGTATAATAGTTTTATCTAGCTGTATGATTTTGTTTTGCACTGATTTTCACTTCTATGATGATATAGGTTTCTTCATCTTCATATTCAATAACCTATTTTAATTTAACTTGTTAAAAAATTATCATGTGCATATTTGTAATGATCAAACCCTAATTATTTACATTAGCACTCAAGTATACATTAGATAACAAGTTTTGTGTGTGGTCGAGTTAGATTTCCCTTGATAGCTAAACCCCTTGTTAATTTTGGCTAGGATTTGTACTACATGTATATAATGAGGGGCTCAAACTCCATGTAGCTCTCTTGGTATATGTGCAAGATTAATGAAATTTTGGAGTGTCTTCTTCCTACATTTTCCATTGGATTTAACACCAATAATGGGATATATAGATATAATTTATACGTACCCTCATGAATAATAAATAGAAATTTGAATAGAAAATATTTTAGATTGAAATTTCTAAATTAACTTGCTTATATATTTTGGAAGTAGTGTTTGCGTGTAGAATTTTGATAGATCTCTTGATTTTATTTGAGAGGATATTGACTTAACATGGTCTAGTATTAACCTTTTTTTAGTGTAATATATTTACATAAAGGCTTATCCTAATGTCTATTTTTGTATTAGGGAAGATTAGGGTATATTTTATTGAAATTTTATATATATTTATAGAGGAGATCTTGATAATTCTAAGTGAGTTCCAAGATCTCAAATGAGTATGCTTAACTTGTACTTATAATGTCCCATGAGATATAATTTCACACCAAGGATAACCTAGTACAAAAATAACAATAAATATAATAATATTTTATTGTTGATCCATATAAGATAGAATCATAGAATATGGGACAAAACCATAGGACGTTTTCATCCAACATGTACATTAGTCTCCAAAAGGATAAAATATTACAAGTGGAAATCTAGAAGATGTTGGCATGACGTGTGATATATTATTGAGGGTTAAAGGTAGTCCTAAAGGTTTCTAAAAAGTTTAATAGGATTATAGGAAGTGTTTATAATCCTTAAGAGAAAGTATGATAATGCGTTTAAGCTCTATTTGTGAGAGCATGTCATGCCTAGGGGATATAAGATAAATTACCAATGTCAAATTCCATATTACCACATTAAGGTCTATAGATTTACCCCCTTTAAGATAGTACATGTTTTTTTATATGAAAGGAAAACATATCAAAATGTGTACACACATTGTCATTTACTTAATTGCCTTATTTCATTGATTGATTGCAATATTCCCCCAAGATCAAAACTTGTAACACAAGAGTGTATTTAATACACATATAATCCAAATTAAACTCTGAATAAATTGAAATTTGAATTTGAATTTTATAAAACAAATAAGAGAAAGAAATAAGTACACATATGTGTGTATAACTAACTCTTCCCTAAGGATGTAGAATATTATTCCCTCTTGTCAAGTAACACGGAGATTGAGTTTTTAGTAGAAACCATGGAGAATTAGAGGGGTTATCAAATCCCCAATTTGAAGAGATAAAATAAAGTTAGAAGTGCAATAGGCCCAACCCAAAACAAAAATATAGTTGGGGGAAACATAAACCCCAATGCATAAAGTTACAAGAGAAATAATAAAGAAAATCGGGAGGTTAGGGTGTAATCATTTTGAAACTCAACGATATAACATCAATAACCAAATTAGGTGGGAGGTTGGGGAGTAATAAGTCCAAAACTGGAAGAAATTTTAAAACATAATGTCTCAAGAATATGTATCCTAAGGACATTGACTGTCACTAGACCAAATGTTCCCACTTGAATGAATCACATCACTCCAGAAATATCTAGGCTCATAAATTATTAAACATCTTGAACTTGAATAATAGAAATAAAATATGTGAATAGAAAAAATTGTAACTTGTACTTGAAATAGAGAATATCCCCCCTACACTTGTAATAACTGTAGTGAATCTATATTGTAACCTATGTCCCTATTTGTGATTTCCTATGTGATCCACTATAAAATATGTGTTTTCTAATAAATAATAGATTTAATGGTAAAAAATGGGTAGAACAAAACTATTAATGTTTAGGAGACTACCATACTATGTATCTATTTAAATGTATGTTATTTTCCCTTTATATAAATTACACATGTTCTTGTTTTTCTCCTTGTAAATTTGTTCCTATATTCTATAAGTTTGTATTTTTATTTATTTTCTTGATTTGGATTGATATTTATGTAATAACCCCGTTAAATTCCCCCTCTTTTTATGAGAGGGAGGTATATTTTATATCACTTGGCTCAAAATAATTAGTGTGTCCATGTCAGATATAACAAATAATCATTGCTGAACCATATTGAAGGTGGTTTTAGATAGTCACTTTGTAGAAACATCCACAAAAAGATAGTTCATGATATAGAGATATAAAACATAATAATCATACAATCACATAATTTCACACATAAATTCAAGCACAATGTCACATATCAAATCCAAATGATGGCATACAAATGGACATAAAAGTGTCACAAACATACACAAGAGATGCAGCAAAGGCTACTGAGGTTATAAAAAATCGAAACCTAAGTGTCTCACCCATAAAATAAGGTTAAGGACTGCACACATAAGACACGTAATAAGTAATCCAAAGTGAAAATAGGAAGAAGAAAATATCCAGTAGGCGCATATAACGTGTATATACTAGTCATGTATAATCCACATGCATTTGTCCCAATAATTATGATAATAATATTTATCATAGTGTATAATATGAACATAACTAGGACATGTGTAGTATAAATCAAAATCAATGTGTAATAAATATAACAATAGAGTGTGATAGTGTAGAAGATTATCCCATATTAGAAATTTCATTGGGTAAAGAGAAATCCCAACATATGAAAAACATGTAGAGTTTTGTGTATCCTACATCATTCTCATATACCTCTTGAAACACGTGTATATAAAAAGAATATGTTATCTACCAAAAAAACCTGATAAATAACACATATATGCTTCCCACCATATTATTTATCATAGATGATCCTTTTTGGACCCATAGTCACATATCTTGACATACTTCTATCATTTGCTTCATGCCTCATCATATATTGGTCTCAATTTCTTCAATTTTTGCATTGTCTTTAGCATTAGGGTTGTTATTCACCCTATATATGTACTAAAATATGATGACTCTCCATTCATATTCTATTAAGGTCCCATGAACCTAACTTTGTGTAAGTCTATTTACACATGCTAAGCCTATGTGCTCCCTACAATACATTTTCTAAGACAAGATTCATGAACCAATCCAATGCACATATATTCTATCAAGGCTTGATCTTCTTTGATCATTTTATACACACTCTATATTATCTTGGAAAACATATTCTTTGATTCAAAAATCCTACAAATCCAACTCTTTCATTAGGATGCAACTTCTATTGTACACTTGCTACAAAATACATACTACTGTATCAAACAATATTTCAATGTTACAATTTACACTTGTCACTTTATCTCGATATAATCATTATGTATAGTCACTACTATCTATGAAACATCCTCCAAAATTGTACTCATACTCTTATTAAAATGTTTCTATCTCTACACTACTCTAATTACTTTGCTTGCAATTCTTTGTTCTCAATTAATGTTTCCACTCATAGTTTTGGAAAGGTACAGTCCATATCTTGGGAAATGTTTACCCATTTTACACATTGTTTATGATGTTGCGATCATGCTTCTGAATAATTCCACACCAATATATATATATATATATATATATATATATATATATATATATATATATATATATAATACTTCATACCCTATACAATTGTGCACAATTTTTTCTCCAAAAAATATGAATCATACTTTATTACACACATACTACTCCATTTCCTCTAGTCAATAACTCTATTCAATATTAAAAATCACACTTTTTAGATCTCACTTATTATCCACTACATTACACGGTCTCTGACATATACTCATATATTCATTTTCATCTCAAGTGATAGTGTTCTGCACTCTCCCTTTCACCAAAAGTGGGGAAAATCTATAGGATGACCATATAGGTTCATCTACTCTTATTCTTCCAAAGCAACAATCAAAATTTAATGGATGGGTCATACAAGGCCATCCTCCTTTGTGAAAATTACACATAGGTCAAGTAAGGTTGGTTATATAAGGACACTCTCTTTCATTTTCCTACAATTCAATCTAACTAATTTCCCAAATGGTCACTCTTGATTACAAAAATTCTGTAGACACTGAATACATATTCATGAAACATGAAACATTGTTATATTTATTATAAACATGCAAGGATAAAATAAAATATTCAAATTTAGAAAATCATCAAACACTACAATTACTACCAACATACCTGTATAGTTACATGTTTGGGGAAATAAGACATAATTTCCCTTTGACCTTATAGGGGTTTTTAATATATTTGAAACCTAACTCCATCCATAGTAGTGTGGTCCCATTTTTGGAAAGCCTTATAGTGGGTAGCTAGAATTTACTTTGACACTCTTCCCTTATTATCAAGACACCCAATTCCAACCTTACTCTGAAAACAAAAATAACCTATTGGGGATATGATCACCCCAACTCTACAAATATGCCAAGTATGAATCTCCATGTCTCTTAATTTTTTTTTTTGAAACAATAATATATCCTTTTGACACTTATAACATGCTTCTCCCTCATCTTCATGTGGTTCATCCAGTGAATCACATTATTCACCATGGATAGTTACTTTCTCTTGGGACCTGTGTAGTTGTTCTTTCTTCAACACTCTCTCAGGTATGACTTTATTATCCTTTACACAATAAATTTCATTCACTATAATATGGTGGGGGAAATTATAGACTCCAAAATCCACACAAAATCATTATTACATCATGATTTTCTTATATTTTTATAGACATAAGTTTGTACCAATGAAACAAGGTCTTAATGGGTTCAATATTTCGTTGTATTTCTCTTTAGGATTTATTTAAACCTATCTCTTATTATTTTTGCTCTTTGGTTTGATTATGATCTACCTTACAATGATCTCTGACAGTTCCCTTTTACTATTTTTTTGTATTCGAACCTAGTCCAAAACTATAAAACAAGGTCATAACCATAAATACGATCTTAACCCCTTTTCATTTTTGGTTGTTTTCTCTTTATGGGTCCATTTTTTGTTCTTTTCTCTTTCAAATTCTATTTTCTAGGTTGGCCTTTCCTTCCACTAAGTTTTGAATTTCAAATTAAGAACGCATACATATGCAAGTTTAATGTAGCATTTATCATCTATCAATCATCTATCTATCTATCATATACTAATCCAAGGAAGAAAGAGACACATCTACATAACACATACACAACATAAGGATGACATATATATGAATTTTTCATCTACACAAAAAGGTTTCTATAGGAATGATGTAGTATATCCCATTATCGATTTTGCGGCACAAAGGACAACCTATGTCAAGGGATAGTTACATTCACATCAATGAAAAACACTGTGAAAACTACATTGATTATAAAATGTGGTGCAACGCTTTGTGACTCACAATTGTGGTGACTGCCAAGGTTGGTCCAAATCAAGAATTTTGCATTTTTTGTTTTTAGAGCTAATGATTACTTGAGTGTGTTGTAGTATATCTAGGTTTTGTTTTGTAGAGTCAGGTGTGACATCCAGGGTTCCATGTGAAATTGAAGGTATCAAAGAGTGAAAAACAATGACACTAAAAATTACAAATTCCCTTCTTCTACGAGTGAAAAAATGTACAATTTGATCAATATATAATATCTAGTCATATTATTTTCGTACATTCTTGCCCAAAAACTCCAGAGACATAAAAATTGGTTTATCTAGCTTCCAAACTCTATTCATGTTCCAAATTACTCATTGACACATCCTAATAGCTACTGAACCATCTAACTACAATATTATTTATTATAATATCGATTCATAAGCCTATTTAAAACTAATTAGGGTTGATACATTTGGTGAACCTGATTTTGATTGAACATGTAACCTAAATTAGAGTCTTGTGTAGCCTCTTTAATTAGGCATGTTGTTTTCCAAACCCATAGGGATGACTTAGGGTATGTGACTTTATTTTTCTTTATGTCATCATGGATTTCCATAAGGATTTGCAAAAAAAATAAGGATTATCATCCCTCTAATCAGGTCCATACCACTTTTGGATTTACAAAGTATTTTGATCTTTCTTATCCTATTCTTGTTTTCCATATTCTAGTAGATGTTCTACTACTTGGTTTGTAAATAAGTTTTGGTTTTGAGGACATCCCACCCGCAGATGTTATTCCTAGTGTTTTTCCTTTTTCACATTCTTGTAGGGATGATATAGTACTTAATTATGATCAATAGGACAATCCTCTTATGTTTTGAGAGAGACCACCTCTCTTTAGCACTACACCTAGGGCACCCCTTCTTATTCATTACATTGCACACATTAATACTATAGAGGATATCTTATCACTTGTATTGATTACTCTCACTACCACTAGAGATGTTGAAAATTTCCTTGAGGGTAATGCAAATACTTGGGATATTAATGGTGAACAACCACCTTCCCCTCCATTAGTAGATGCCCATCCCAATGTCATAGATCTTTCATACACTAATGATGATGAAAGTGTTTATATCTTGTATAAGGATGATATTCCTTCCATTTATACATTGATTTATAGTGTTATTTATGTTTTTAATAATGCTTTATAATCCATTCATAGTGAATTCCCTAGTAATGACACACATGATGATTATTCTTTCCTTGCACATGACATGCATGAACACAATTGTGTCTCTCATGTTTCTCTTGAAGGAAAATATAATGGAATTGATTGTAACTTTTATATTTCACCTATACATGATTCTAATATTCCCATTGAATTCAAAATAAAAAATATTTCTTGCACCATTAATGTTTCTATTAATACTCTTGAATGTAATAATGATTCAACTAACTCTATCCCTCTTACACATACTGTGATTAGCCCAACTTGTGTTTCTACCACTCCTCTTGAAATAAAATGTAATTATTTTATTATTAATTCTTTTCCACCACTTGTGAACATTTGATAATGTACATAATGATGACATTGTTCTATTTGTAGTCACAAAATCATGCACTTTAGACATTATTTATCTCGGTCTCATAATACTATATAGAAGGTTTTTGAGTGAAGAAAGTACTAATTAAATCCCATCTTTTGGCCATCTTGTTTTACTTTATTTCATCATTTACGACCTTTTATACCCATATTCACATCCATATTCTATCATATCATGTTATTTTAGCCTCAAACGGGGCACCTAGATTAGTAATGGGGCACCCGTGGGCGCCTTGGTTCCAATAGAGGTGCACCAGTCTTTTTTGCACTTTCCCGCCATTTTTAGGCTCTTTTTAGCCATTTGATATCTTCATCTTTCTTTTGGTCAGCCTTTTTGTGGTTAATTACAAAATTAGACCAAGATAACCTATAAATACAAAGTTATGAGACCATAATGAGGGACCTAGGATCACTTATTACTATCACTCATCTAGAGTTGCATCCATCTATTGCATTGGAGATCAATTGTATCAATATAGCTCGATCGTCAAGGCACAAGGCTAGGACATCTGCATCACACTTCATAGGGGGAGGGATTATATTCTATTCCATGCACACATTATATTAAATTTTCTTCACATACTTATTACTTGCTACTTCACAAAGTGTGATTGACACAAGAGAAACCTAGGACATGTTCACACACACGTGAATATAAAAATACATCAGGTTTGAGATGAAGTTTAGTGCTCGGTTATTCAGTCCACCATTGTGGAAGATGAGGTCCATCCGACCCCTTCATATGAATTTTTATTTTTTAGGGTTTGACGTTTGTTTTGGGGTCTTGTAGGTCTTTCTTTCATCTTGGATTATTGGCAACATCTGAAGGAGCATGAAGAATATGATATGACATATAATGAAGGTTCTACATCACCTCCCAACCCCATAGAGATTAGATTTAGATCTTTTTCATAGATCAGGGCACCCAGATTACATACTAGAGCTCCCATGGGCACCCCAGGCCCCCTCTAGGTGCTCCAATCTAGCTAGATCCTATAGATGCATCCTTTTCAGGACTTCTGTAAGGTCATTCTTGCTTTTGGATTTTTCAGTCATCACGATAACACTATCCTGTGAGCATATATTATTTAGTTGAGTTCTCTCCCCTTTCTTCTTACACATTAGGGTTAAAAATTTCTTTTGCATAGTTATTTATATCATTTACATACTTTCTTTACTATATTTATTTACTTTATTACAATTATTCATAGCTTAAATTAACTATCCCCATACTACATAGTTATTTAATTTTAGTTGATCCTATAAAAATCAAGGATATTATAGATATGCCTCCACCCAAAAACATGCACTAGTTACGATTGCTACATGGTAAAATTTAAACTATTTGAAAATTCATTGCATAACTTGTTGATAAGACTCAATCGTTTACATGACACATGAAGAATGATACCAAGTTTGTTTGGGATGAGCAATGTCAACAAGACTTCGATGAAATTAAAGCTTACTTGCTAAATCGGCATGTCCTGGCTCCAGCCTTAGCCAATCAACCTTTCTTGTTGTATATTTTTGCTACGTTTCACGCTTTAGAAGCTTTATTAACACAACATGATTATTCTCAACAATAAAGAGCCATATATTATATCATCCATACTCTAGTCTCTTACAAATTTAACTATAGCTACATTGTAAAGTTGTGCCTTGGTCTAGTCTTTGTTATAGACATTATGATTGTATCTTCTTAACAATGAGGTACATATTATAACCAAAGATGACCCATTGCATTACCTTCTCTCCCAAACACATTTGTTAGGATGTTTGGAATGTTGGGTCATGCTCCTCATAGAATTTGATTTTAAGTTCCTACCAAAAAATCAATCAAAGGACAAGTTATCTCTTATTAGCTAGCTGCAACACCCCTCTCTGATGCATCACCCATTTCTGACTCCTTTCGTGATGATTTCACTACTTATACCATCGAGCCACATACATGGAAAATGTACTTTGATGGATCTCATTGTTGATCTGGCGATGGGGATGGGATAGTTTTCATTAACCCTCAAAATAACCCTCTCCCCTTACCATATCGCTTAGGGTTTTCTTTTACCAATAACATAGCTGAGTACGAAGCTCTCATCTTAAGCTTTCTTACTACTCAAAAGCTCTTCATTTACAACCTATGCATACACAGTGATTCTCAATTAGTCCTTAATCAGGTTAACGATACATTAAATACAAAGGAGGAGCATCTCATTCCATACAACACCTTTGTAAATGATCTTTTAGCTAATTTTGAGTCTTACTCCATTACTACTCTTCCTCACAAAGATAATCGTCATACAGATGCTATGGTTAGTGCCACTAGGCTCATCCTACAAGACATCATCGACAAACAAATCACTTTCATAATTATGCATTTATGACATCCCTCTATTTCTGAATTACCTCTTATTACTTGCACCATCACGCACAGTCAAGAAAACACGGAATGGTTCATGTCTATTTATAATTACTTATATAAGAAAACTATCCTTAACACCCTATAGCCTCATGAAGCTCACCTATTACATCACGAGGCTACTCATTATGTTATTGTTGAGACCAAATTATTCAAACGTGCTATCAATAATTTTCCTCTTTGTTGCCTTTCACTTGTAGACATCCCCATAACCATCTCACAAATTCATGATAACATATGTGGTGGTCACTAATCGGGTAAAGTTGTCACAAAAAAATTTATGCCAAGGATTTTATTGGCCTACAATGGAAAAATATTTCCTTGAATATGCTACTTGTTGTGAAAAATGTCAAAAATATGGCAATCTACATCATGCACCCGTGTATGACCTCCAGCCCATTACACCTTCTTGGCCTTTCTCCATATGGGGATTTGACCTCATTAGTATGATCAATCCTGAATCTAATGATGAACATAAATTCATTATCACCGCTACTAAGTACTTTACTAAGTGGGATGAAGTGGATCCTGTATGAACAGTCACTGGTACAAATATTTGTAACTTTCTTACCACCATATTATCACACATTTTGGTGTTCTTTCTACTATAATCACTGATAACAGACCTTGCTTCAAAAATAAGTACCTCAATTTTTTTTTGCTAGATTCAAAATAAAACAATTTTTCTCCACACCTTATTATCCATAAGGCAATTTTCAAGTTGAGGCCACCAACAAAGTCATTGTCACAAACTTACAGAAGAATGTGGACTCTAGTGGTACTGATTGGCATAACCAACTATCCTATGCTCTATGGGATTATCTTACTAGAGTTCGTACACCTACTAACATAAGACCTTTTTAATTAGTTTACGACACTAAGGCTATTATTCCACGTGAGCTTGAAATACCTTCCTTGTGGGTTTCTCTCAAAGGCATCTTTAAAGATAATGAATATCATGAGAACTACCTACTTGAACTAGAAATAATATACTTGCGTCATGTTCAAGTGCTAGAAAATATTTGCGCATATCAATCTTGCATCTCTCATTCATATAATCACAAAAATTTCCCTTGAGAGTTCAACATTGGTGACCTTGTATTGAAAGAAAATCAAAAGAATGTAAATGATGAGGCAATGTAAAAAGGTAAATTCAAACTGAATTAGCTTGGTCCATACATTATCACTGATAATCTTGGTTGTGGGGTATATCACCTCGCCACCCTTTTACGTAAACCACTCAAAATTCCACTTAACATAATGCATCTTAAGAAATACTATGCTTAGATTACCACTATTTGACCATTACCCAATGATGCACTCTTGTGCTTCAGCTAACACTTGACTATTGAGGGCTTACTACATATGAACCCCACACAAGACACACCACACTTGCTCCTACAATATGTGTTATACACCATTCTACATTTTCTCTACAACATTTTGACATTTGTGCATTTGTGCATCATACATCATGTTATTCGTCATTAGGCCTACACCATTCTCTACGTGTCTTACATCCTACACTATTTATCCTACATACTGCATTATTCACTAATCTACATATCATACATATTACACTATGTATTTTATACATACTATAACAGTATTCATCGCATATGAGTCTAGCATTATATCATCCTATGTCATACATTACTAGCCCTTCTATATACACTAGGTACACTGCATTTTACACATTCTACATATATTGCATTGCATTCTACACATCGCTTCTTTACACATGCCACTCATCACATGGTAATCTTTCGTCCTTACATTGTTTTCTATGCACTGCACTCACTACCTGATGATGCACTTTAGTTCCACGGTCGATACTCGACTACCAAGGGTTTACAAATAAAATGGACCTTACATTCATCATACATTTATCATATAACCTTTCATCATGCAACATTACTAGCTTACTGACATACGCCTTAGGCTAAATCATCACATATTCTATCATTTTGTAGTGGTATACACCTTAGGTTACATCACCACTCCTTTTTTCATTTTGTAGTGATATACTTAGGGCTAAATCATCACTCATCCATTCATATTATAGTGATACACGCTTAGGATAAATCACCACTTAGATGTTCATCTATTTGTGATATACACTTTGGCTATAGGGTTCACGCACACATCTTCGCTAGGTCACATCTCATCACTACACATACACATTCATCCCAACATGCTAGACATCATACACACTACTCGACCATTTCCCGATGATTCACTCTCATTTACAGTTCATTTTTATTATTGAGGGGGGGGAAAAATGAAGCTCACTGCATACACATCCATTCACTTAGGGGCACTATCGACACTAAAATTTTCCTCCGTAATTTCTATTTCATTAATGTATGTATTAGGAATAGTATGTTGTTAAGTATAATTAGTAGTAGCATCTGATAGAAGATAACGACACTGCTGGAACGATGCCGCCAATAATGTATATTACAGTAATAGTCAAAAGTACAATAAGAATGTTGTGGTAAAAAGTAAATATTTGTCGTAAGTGGTCCGGTAATGTTAAAATGTCATAGTTAGGGTAAGTAGAGAAGTAGGGTCTACATGATTAGGAATTAGAAATATTATATTGGTAATAAGGACAAGGAGTGAGGTCATAAATATTTTGTGTATTTTATTTGTAAAAAGTCTAAAAATGTGGAACCCATGTGAAATGATAAGGTTTATCTTATCTTAAAAGATAAGCTTAGATGTACAGATAAGAGTTAAGGTATGGAATATGATTCGTCAGAGTATATTTCTTATCCTACCTTAGAGATAAGATGGATAAGCCTAGAAGTTCTATAAATAGAGAGGCCACCCCCCTCATTTAGATAGAATGAAGTAGCGATAAATATTGTATGAATAATTGTGTAAAGGAAGCCATCATTTTGAAGGTGTGTTAAAGAAGCCAATAAGAGGTGTAATTGTGAAGGTTCTCCCATAGTTATGGTTGGAAGCCAAGTGAAGTCAATAACACTTGAAGTGCCTCATGGGTGAGATTGTAACAATTTCATGTTGATATTATAATTTACACTTATATTTCAGATTTATCATCATTTCTTCTTATCATAGTCTATGGTATTCTTGTGTTATGTTTGTTGTTTTGTTTCCAGATTACATCCACCAAACTAAAGCTATGCATTAGCAAATAATCATAGCATGAGGATTTCCTGGTGAAGAATTATCATAGTGCCAGATTGGTGATGACATTTTGGTTCCGTTGCCGGGACCATTCCTCGTTGGTGGATTTTTTGAACAGATATTCCCACTTAGTCAGAAAACATTTGGAGGGTAACCTTGTTTTTACTGTGCATAGTAGTTACCATGGTAAAGTCACTTTTTATTGTGAATAGTATTTACCGCAGTAACTTCACTTTTTACAGTGAATAGTGTTTACCACAGTACAATCAGTTTTTACCGCAGTAAGTCAAGTTTTACCATATTTTACCATTGTCATTTCTATTTTCTATTATAGTGATTCCAATTATTTGTGCACATAAGTCTTGTTGATTGTACTTGTGGGTTGGTATTTCACTATGGTTACTTTTGAAAATGGGAAAGATTCCTATTTTTTTATCCCAATCTAATGAAGATGCTTCCTCTTTCATTCAAGAGTTTAAACGATCTTGTATTTGTAATGGTGTTATAAGAAGGGAATAATGGACTAAATTTTTTCCTACCTTTTTGGATGGTTCGGCCCTTATGTGGTTTGAAACACTAGGTGATAATGTGAAAAACTCATGGGATTTATTAACTGAAATTTTTATTGAAGAATTTGGTGAACAACAAAAATATGTAAATCTCATGATCAATATCACAAAGCTATCCCAAGGAGAGAAGGAGAAGATAAGGGATTATCATGCTAATGTTCTTGAGCTAAGGAGGAAGCTCAATGCCCAGATTCGGAAGGAAGGATTAGTGGATGGGTTGATGAATGGCATGGATAATCTCCTCTGTAAGCACTTCATTCTTGGGATGAAGCCAAAGATCAGACAATGAGTGAAGTATGGCCACCCAGATACCATTGAACAAGCAAAGGAGATTTCAAGAAGGCAAGAAGAAAGCATGGAAGAGGAGCCCAAAGAAATTGTTGCTAAAGTAGAGCCTACACCAGCACCTTTGGTCCAGAATCCACAACCACTCTCGGTGAGCAAAAATATTTCTCCTAGTACATCTACTGAGTATGAAGATCTACTTAGGAAGATGGGCCAGTTAACTATTAATATTCTTCAAGGAAAAGAATTTAGTTCTCAGGGAGGAGATAGAGGTCAAAACAGAAATATTTCTGAAGTTGTATGTTATGGTTGTCATAAAAAGGGTCATTATAAATATAATTGTCCAGATAGAGCTTCTACATCTAGTACAAGAGATAATGATAAAGGAAAAACACCTATGAATTCTTTTGATGTAGTAGATAAGAGCATAAATAATGAAGTAGATGTGTTTTTAACAAAAATAAAGAAAGAAAAAGATAACCAAGATGGAAATGATCCTAAGAAGATGAAAGGAGAAACTAGTAAAAAACATAGGAGAAGAAAGTTGGGTGTGCAGAATTTTCTGATTTCACAGGGACAAGGACTATACTCCATCTTAGAAGATCTGTCCAAAAGGCCTACAAAAATTACATATGGTCAACTCTTGGCTATGTCTTATGAGAAGAGGCAGGAGCTGTGAAGTGGACTCATTGCTTGATGAAGGAGGGAGGTTGAGGTCCTTGTTTTGGAGGCAGAGACCACGTTCAACACTCCTTGGGGAACATTTTCTTATAGAGTTATGCCTTTTGGATTATGTAATACTCCGGAAACGTTCCAGTGTTTGATGAATAAGGTGTTTAAACCCTACATTGGGAGCTTCATCAGAGTATTTCTAGATGATTTTTGCATCTATGGGAGCAAGATGGACCACCTGCACTAGATGGAGACAATATTTCAAAGGTTAGATGAAGCACAAGCCTCACTAAACCCTAAAAAGTGTATCTTTGGATGTTCTAAAGGCATTTTGTTAGGGCATGTTGTATCCAGAGATGGTATTGGTACTGATCCTGATAAAGTTTCAAAAATCAAAGAGTTACCATTTCCTATGAATAGAAGTAAGTTGAGATCATTTTTAGGCCATGTGGGTTACTATATAAGGTTCATCAATAATTTCTCAAAGATTGCACAGCCACTAACCCAGTTCTTGAAGAAGGATGTTACTTATGAACTAGGAAATAAGGTGCATGAAGCTTTTGAACAACTGAAGGAAGCCCTGGTGTCTTCACCTATTTTAAAGAATCCATATTAGAGCAAGCCATTCATTGTGTATACTAATGCCTCAGATACAACACTAGGAAGTACTCTAAGCCAAAAGAATGAAAATGAGAATGATCATCCAACTTACTTTGGGAGCAAAAAAATGAGCAGTGCTGAGGTAAATTATACTGTAACTGAAAAAGAGTCTCTAGCTATCAATTTTGCTATAAAGAAGTTTAGTTGCTAGGGCAGAAATTTATAGTTGTAACAGATCGTCAGGCTCTAAAATATATTGTAAATAAGCCTAACCCATATGGGAGGATAGCAAGATCGATAATTTTGCTACAAGAATTTGAATTTGATATTATAGATAGGCCAGGAAATAAGCATGTCAATGCAGATGCACTCTCTCGAGCCTATGATGGTTTAGGTTCATCTTGTGATGATGATGATTTCCCAGATGCAGCATTGTTAGTCCTTGACACAATCCCTAGTGAATAAATAGATATTTGGAATTATCTGAATGAATTCAAGTTTCCTGATGGTGCCAATGCAAAGACTAAGAGGAAGATTACTCAAGCTAGTCATCCATATTCTATTCTACATGGAGTATTATTTTGAATAGGACCTAATGGACAGTACAAGAGGGCAGTTGAACATGATCAAGGGAAGGAGCTAATAGAATAATTCCACAATGGTACATGTGGAGGACACTTCTCTGAACAACTTACAACAAGAAGGCTCTTGGATGTAGGTTATCACTAGCCTACTCTTTTTAGAGATTGTTATAATTATTGTAAGACATGTGATATTTGTCAAACACATGGTAACCATAAGACTTCATCAACTCCATTATGCCCTATTCTTCCAATTGGTCCCTTTGAAAAGTGGGGAATAGACATTGTAGGTTCACTTCCAACTACATCATGCCAAAATAAGTATATTGTAGTTGCCACAGATTATTTAACCAAGTGGGTTGAAGCTAGGCCATTGAAAACAACTTCCATGGATGAAGTGGCAAGGTTCATATATGAATGCATTGTCACCAGATTTGGTTGTCCATTAGAAATTATAACAGATCAAGAAAGCCACTTCATTAATGAGGTGTTAGAAGCCCTAGTCAATAAGTTTTATATTAAGCACAGGAAGGCAACAACATACAAGCCAAACATAAATGGACAGGTGGAACGAACAAATTTTGTGTTGTGTCAAATTCTAGCAAAAGATGTAGCCTTGCAGGTACATAAGTGGGATAAAAGGATTCATGCAGCATTGTGGGCATATAGGGCAACATCAAAGTCAACAACAGGATACTCCCCATTTCAGTTGGCCTATGGCATTGATCCAGTTCTTCCTATTGAGTTTGGTATTCCCACTGTGAGAGTTATGAAAAATGAAAGGATGGATGAAAGTGATTCAGTAAAAGAAAGGTTAGTACATCTTCATTTGCTAGAGGAAATGAGGGAAATAGCGAAGGATACAAGATATAAGAAGAAAATGAAGCAGAAGGAATACTTTGATCAAAAGATCTATTGGTCTCCATCTCATGTGAATGAATTGGTTATATTATATGATTCCAGATACAAAAAAAGAAGACAAAGAAAATTTCTTCCAAAATGGATGGGGCCCTACAAAATAGCAGCTGTGCATGAAAATGGTACATATCGACTGGAAGAATTGGATGGCACTCCCATTATGAAATGGGTCAACCACAACAAGTTAAATATTTTCCAAGCACCAGAATAGTCTACTCCGACGACGGAGTAGATTCTAGGAAGGGGGAAGATGTCAACACTAAAATTTTCCTCCGTAATTTCTATTTCATTAATGTATGTATTAGGAATAGGATGTTGTTAAGTATAATTAGTAGTAGCGTTTGATAGAAGATAACGGCGCCGTCAGTACGGTGCTGCCAATAATGTGGAGTATGGTAACAGTCAAAGTACAATAGGAATGTTGTGTAAAAAGTAAATATTTGTCATAAGTGGTCCGGTAATGTTAAAATGTCAAAGTTAGGGTAAGTAGAGAAGTAGGGTCTACATGATTAGGAATTAGAAATATTAAATTGGTAATAAGGACAAGGAGTGAGGTCATAAATATTTTGTGTATTTTATTTGTAAAAAGTCTAAAAATTTGGAACCCACGTGAAATGATAAGGTTTATCTTATCTTAAAGATAAGCTTACATGTACATATAAGGGTTAAGGTATGGAATATGATTCGTCAGAGTAGATTTCTTATCCTATCTTAGAGATAAGATGGATAAGCCTAGAAATTCTATAAATAGAGAGGCCACCCCCCTCATTTAGCATAGAAGGAAGTAGTGAGAAATATTGTATGAATAAGTGTGTAAAGGAAGCCATCATTTTGAAGGTGTGTTAAAGAAGCCATTAAGAGGTGTAATTATGAAGTTTCTCCCATAGTTATGGTTGAAAGGCAAGTGAAGTCAGTAACACTTGAAGTACCTCATGGGTGAGACTGTAACAATTTCATGTTGATATTATATTTTACACTTATATTTTAGATTTATCATCATTTCTTCTTATCATAGTCTATGGTATTCTTGTGTTATGTTTGTTGTTGTGTTTCCAGATTACATCCACCAAACTAAAAGTTGTGCATTAGCAAATAATCATAACACGAGGAGTTCCTGGTGAATAATTATCATATTGCCGGATTGGTGATGACATCACGTGGCTCCTATCACTCGAGCTTGCATTCCATTTCATCCATCCAAAGCATACTACATATTATGGTTGTTTTTATTCTTGCTTAATTTTTCTTGTTCATGGTCACTTTATTACACATGCTAGTTATATTACTTGTATGTAATTTATCTATACCATCTAAACATATGGGTTCACGTCTTTTTCTAGTTGTCATCACATATACATGTCTCTTACATGCTACATGGATGCTTGCCTTATACCCTTCCTACATTGGTCACTGGGGGCATCCACATTCATCTCTCACATGGGCTATTGTTTCATTTTGTAATTAGCATTTTACATAACTTATTTATAAATACTTTTGACATACCAGTTATCTTTCTAACATGCTAACGGGTGTTTCATGAGTAGTATTTTTTATGCATGGATATTTGTTTCCATACTTGTTTTTTACATTGTCTGCTATTGTTTGTTATTGTATGTGGGCCTTGCTCTTTGTTTGGTGTGTAAACTTGTTTGTTTTTTTGTGGCCATGATGGCCTTGCGTGTCTTGCGATATCATGAGTGATGTCTTATGTTTGCAACCCACTTTGTGTGGCTTACTTTGTCTTCTTGCACTTTTACACTACTATTTTTCTTGGTACCTTTTACATTATTTGCGTAGCTTAAAAATTATTTTCTATATACATGCATGTTTACACTTGTATTTGACTAGCTTTCTTGTTTATGTGTGCCTTGGTTTTTACCAAGCACTTTCCAGGGTTACAACCTACATGTGGTTGGCTCTCTTTTAGGGCCTCATTTTCTCCTATCATTGATGTCACATTCACCCCCAAAGAGGGGGGGCATCATTTGGGGGTTTTTAGATATTAACACAAAGATTCTACACTGGTTCGGTTCAATTATATACAACGAGTGGGTTTAGACTAGTCTACAAACCACATACACAATGAATTTTATAGGACAAGGTGTCCTTAGCATTCTGGGAAGCATTTATAGGCTTGGAGGCTACATTGGGTGTGCCTCTCTACACTACTTCACCTAGTGGTGTGAAATCACCAAAAAAAGTTGCAGTACATGATAGCCTTCTACACTCTCTTTCTAGACATGGATCAAGTGCACGTGTTCCATTTACACTTTTTCATTTGCATTTTTTACATTTACATGCTTTCATATACATGTGTATTTTACATTATGTTTTTACACATACATACCTACATATTTGAATACTTGATCATTTTATCCTTACAGGTCCAACCATATGAGAAACAAGTAGTAAAATGGGGACAAAAGCACTTTGCGATAGCACACACTTTATAACCATGTAGGTACATCACATAGTGAAATAAATACACATGTGTTCCACCCTAGGTTCACTCTCAACAATTTTCTTTTGTGAATTTTTCATCTTTAGTTTCCACACTTTTCCATATTTTTTGGAATTTTACGTTTTGTCTAGTCCTTTGGCACGCTTCTACTACACTCTTTATGGACATCAAGTATGCATCCCTATCTACTTTATTTTACTGAGATTTTCTCTCACCAGTATAAAGAGGTGAGAAAATGCAGTCACAAAATCATGCACTTTAGACATTACTTATCTCGGTCTCATACTACTATTTAGAAGGTTCTTGAGTGAAGAAAGAAAGTAGTAATTAACCCCCGTTTTTTGGCCATCTTATTTTAATTTATTTTGTCATTTTTGAACTCTTACACCCCTATGCCTGGTCATCTTCCATCATCTAGTGTTATTTTAGCCTTGACTGGGATGCCCAAATTAGTACCAGGGCACTTGTGGGCACCCTGGTCCCACTAGGGTCACCCCAGTCCTTTTTGTACTTTCCCGCCATTTGAGATCTTTATCTTTCCTATGGTCATCCTTATCGGGGTTAATTATGAAATTAGACCAAGAGAACCTTATAAATATAAATTTATGAGACCATAATGAGGGACATAACATCACTTATTACTATCACTCATTTAGAATTGCATCCATCTATTGCATTGGAGATCACTTGTATCCACATATCTCCATCATCAAGGCACAAGGCTAGGACATCTACATAACAATTCATAGGGGGAGAGATTCTATTTTATTATATGCACACATTCTATTACATTTTCTACACATTTATTTCTCGTTACTTCATAAAGTGTGATTCGCACAAGAGAAACCTAGGGAATGTTCACACACACTTACACATAGAACTACATCAAGTCTGAGATGTAGTGTCATGCTTAGTTAGTAAGTCCACCATTGTGGCAGCTAATGTCAGTCTGACCCCTTCATATGTATTTTTATTTTTTAAGGTTTGATGCTTGTTTTGGGGTCTTGCAGGTCTTTCTTTCATCTTAGATTATTGAGGAGATCCGAAGGAGCACAAAGAATATGATATAACATACATCAAAGGTTCCAAATCACCTCCCATCCCTATAGAGATTAGTTTCAGATATTTTTCATAGACCAGGGCACCTAGATTGCAGACCAGAGAACCCACAGGCTCCACAATCCCCCTACAGTTGTTGCAGTCCAGCTAGATCCTCCAACTCCATCCTTTTTGAGACTTCTGCATAGTCTTTCCTACTTTTGTATTTTCTAGTCATCACTTCGACATTGTCCTGCAAGAATCTATTATTCATCTAAATTATTTTCTCTTCCTTCTTACACATTAGGGTTAGAATTTCCTTTTGCATATTTATTTAGATCATTTACATACTTTCTTTACTGTATTTATTTAGTTTACTACATTTTTCATATCTTAGATTAACTATTCCTATACTACATAGTTAATTTTAGTTACTCACTATTTCTCTTAGTAAAAATGAGCATATTGGTCCTTTTCTAGTTGCATGTGATATGCATAGTCTATTTTCCTCTCTTAGTATGGATGATTTTCTTGTGGATAATAGTAACAAGCCTTTATATCCTAAATGTGAGACTAACCCCATAACACTCTAAGTTATACCTAGTGTGGTTTTTAATGACACATCACCCCATTTTTATTTTAAACATAATTTAATGTTCCTATGGATACTATTAATGGTAAGGGAAAACCCTTGAATGGTCCTCTAGATGTCTATATCATGCCTCCTCAAGAGGTCCTATTTTATATGCATGTTGTAAAACATTTCCAATGTAAAGTACATAACTTTACCTAGAGAGCAAAGCTTACTATGCTAGCATTGATTCCAATATTAATTATGACAATCCCATTCATTGTAAAATATTCCAATTTCAATTCCATAGCAATTTTGTCATGCATTCATTCCAATTGTTTTATGGTAAATCATATCCTTATCTACATCTCAAGCATTATAGGGAACTGTTGGCTAGAAATTTTTTTGAGTGGAAAAATATGTGGGTTTCTTGCCAACACTCTGGGATTCTAGATCCCTCTGCTTGAACGATGAAACTTTGTGTTATTATGTGTGGTTAAAAAATCTTTGTGGGTGGCCAAAAAGGTCGGGGATCTAACAGGAACACTCCACTGATCTTGCGGTAAGGCTTGCAATTTCTTGCAAGAGATGACACTTTCTTGAAAGGGGGAAAAGGGGAGTGGGAAACAAGAAAAGAGGGGTTAAATTTTTAGGTAGAAAATTAGAGTCCTACAACCATTAACCAAAAGTTACCATCACACATATTTATGGAAAAAAGAAAAAAGATGTATTAATTCTACCGACTAAAGGAAACCATGCATACAAAGATGCACACATTCATATGTCTCAGAAAATTGAAAAAAATTTCTCTCTTGAAATATCAACAAAGTTGTGCATAGTGTGGGAAAAGAGGAAACATATGAAAGAGGGGATAAGTGGAAGAAATTGTAACTTTATTTCATGTGTAGTGATGAATACAAAGCTTCAATCAAGCTACTACAATTCACAAAACTACCAGAGCATAAATTTTCTCCAAAAATTGGAATCCCTTGGAATGGAGAAGCCATCCCAATTTATACAATTTGAATTTGACCCTTCACCTCCCTCATATGACTCTTGATGTTCCATATTCCACTTGTGACTTTTTTTCCATCAATTAAGTATTTATCTTATAATTTGAGAAAATACTTTTATAATATTAAAAACAAGTCACTTAAGTGAATCAGACAAAAGAAAATGATGAGGCCCAATGAAGAATTAGAATGTAGAGAGAAAGGAGAGGGACAAAGGGAGAAAGGAAGAAAGGGAGAAAAGAAGATTCTTTACAACATGGACGAAGAACACCCCATATTTGATGAAATTTAACTCCACTCCACTGATGAATTGGTGAAATGATTAGACGTGATGATGAATTATGAACCTGTGAATGCTTTATACCACAAGAAATCTCCTTTGGCTGACGTGTAAAAACTGTAAACTAATTGTTTAAAAACATTGTTGAATGAAACCTCTGGTGACCACGAGCGTTTATCATGAGGATCCCCTCTCGAAACATTAAATCTTGAAACTGACCCTGCCATGACTCTCTACTACACTGTAACACTGTTATGCTGATTTGGACATGCTAATGAAATGCACCATGAGCATCTTGATGATGTTAATCAAAAACTTCACTTTTCACATTACACACAGGAAAACATAAACCATGAAATGACTATTGAGATCTCATGTATACACTGAGAAAACAAGCCATGAACATTGGTGAGTAAACCATTGTTGATAGTGAAGAAAATCCCTTCTATGAACTTGAATTCCATGGCTTCTGAAACACTTCTCTTCTCTGAAAAGAGGGATTTAATATTTTTAGTAAATGAAAAATTTCCGCTCTTCTTGGCTTCGACCTATACAACTAGCTTCCTAGATCACCCTTGTTTATACTACCCCTCTGAAACTAATTTCCTGTGATGAATTACTATTTTTAGTAAGTTCCCAGATGAGAGACTTATTATATTTAGTGAATGGTGATTTCTTCCTTTCTGAAGCATCTTGGTGAGGTTACCTTCTTTATTTAATCCTTTGTATATTGCCTTCACCTTGACCCCTTCTTGGAATGAATTGATATTTTTAGTAGGTACTGTTATCCATATTTATCCCTCGGGTAAAATATTAGATTAGCCACGACTGCGTAGAGAAAGAACCTGAGAAATCTCATTCAAATCTTGTAAATAGATTGTAGAGGGACTCAACAATGAAGTGGTAGGGGTTGAGAAAGATTAAATGACCCTATGCAAAAGAAACGACTCTGTCAAGCCATTTCCATGTCTTAAATCCATGTTTTAGCATTCAGGTAGACTCAACAATGGAATAGCAGGGTCAGAAAAGAAGGGGTAGTGTCACAGAGGAACCAAGAGTAAGAAAGGGAAAAAATGATGAAGTTTTGAAGTTTTTCAGGCTCGAGACTGTTTAGGAAAGAGTCCAAAATTGATTAAGTATAGAGGAGGTAGTAGAAAGAACCACGTGTCTATGTGGTGCTTCTCCAAAGGTTGAATCTAAAAAGAGAAGTCCAAATGAGTGCCAGGCTTCCACACGTCCAGAGCCCCAAAAATTTTTGGGGCCATTGAAAAGTACTTCAAACTAAGAAAGAAGGTGGTCAGGTGTCAGCTTGAGCACAAATCTGAAATGGAAGCCTATGGCGTAGAGACTCAAACTTTTGCCAGCCCTCCATGTAGAAAATGGTCAAACAGAGTTAAAAGAAAGACATGGCGGGCCTCAAAATTGGCTAAGTATAAAAGTGTAAGTGAAGAATACCAAGTGTCAGTGTGGCGCATCTCCAAAATTTAGTCCAAAGGCAAAGACCAAAAGGAGAGCGAGCTCGCCATGTAGCCCAAAGTCCAAAAAAGTAAGAGAAACCGTTGAAAATTCCATAGACCTGCGGAGGCTTCCAATTGTCAACTCGACGCTCCTTCAAAGGAAAATTTTGAATCAGGCTTTTTAGCGAAAGTGCAGTGCCTCCACGTGTCCAGTCTCAAAAGGGGGGGTAGAGTCTGTTGAATAGTCAATGGATGGGACAGGCTGATGGAGGCTGCCAAGTGTCTAAATGGCGCTAATTCAAGGATTGAATAGAGAGAGGGTTCCTAAATGAGCGCCAGATTTACGCGTGTCCCAAATCAAGAGATATGACCCCACCAAGCAAAAATACTTATCCAAAAACATAGAAATTGGGTAGGAAATAGAAGGAAACGCCACATGGAAATCCTAAACTAGAAGCGCTAGAGCGGGCCGTTGGGGGGAAAGTGGGTTTTTTTCCAATTGTTATTCCAAAAGGTGTAAAAGTTACAAAATGGGCTGCAACTCCACCCAAGTGAAAAGGTTAGATGTTTGAGCCCGAGTCAAGGCCAAAGTGGGGAGTAGGAGGAAAAGGTGAAATTTTTTGTTTTGACAAAAAGGCACAGAGGTAAAAATTGAACCACACCTCCCCAGCCAACCAAAGGGTGCCACGTATCCAAGCGGAGGTTTGGGGCTGCGGGGGGTTTTTTGAGTTTTGTGCATTTTGCGGAAAAGGGGAAACTAGATAAATCACAGGCCCATAAACCCAATTTTTCCCTAATCTGGCTGCTACGTGCCCCATATTAAAAAGGAGACCCATTTTTCAAATTGTTTTCCCACCCATTCGTACGGACCTAATACAGATTTCGAAGGGGCATATCTTTCAACTCAGGGCTTCATAAATATGTACAAATCTTACACCGTTGGAAGCGTATCTCAATGTCCTCTATGCCATGGAAAGATAAAAAATCATTTTTTCAGGCCTTGGTAGGTGAAAAATGGAGAAAACAGTATTTGGGCCTTTAATGCAGGATCTTCTTGTCTCAACAACCAGATCGGATTCGATTTGTTTTGTCATTTCTTCTCCCTTCAAGGTGTCGAACCAGTGGTTGATGCGGTCAAGATAGATTTGGGGGTAAGATTTTGTAAGAGGCATTAACGGCACTGGTTGAGCTTCGACCTACTTTTCCCACTTCTCTCTCTCTTTCTTCTCTCTGATTGAATCTATAAATGCAGGGGTGAGATTCATTGTAAAGGGTTGGAAATTATTTGTTTTGTAGGCTCCCCTTTCCATTCTAGCAAAGGAATTCATGGAGTTCAGGCCTTTCATTAAAATTACAGTATATTTCTTTCCTCCTGGTTGTTTTGTAATGCATTGTATCAATCTACAAAGTAATAAAACACATTTTTGATCGATTCTAGATCCTTTCTGTCTCTTTTTCTCGCATCTGGTCTTTCATTATAAATTTGGTTATCTGTGCTCTATTATTGTATGTATTTTGTTGGTTTGTGTCTATCAACAAAACTAGTGTTCATCATTCCTTTGGTGCATCACCTTGTAGTTTAGTAAGTTGTTATTTCTTATATCCCTTTTTATCCCTGTCTCCTTGGAAAATTTTAGATTAGGTATAGAGATAGATCCTCTGCAAGTTGTCACTTATGCACCTAGACAGAGGAATAGGAACAAACCTTTAATCTGGAGATCTTTCCCACTTTTCAAGGTCCCACAGCTTGGTGAAATTTCAATGTTATGAGGATCACACCAAATGACTCTGCCTTAGAAAATCAGATCTATATAACTCATTTGGGGGTGCTGTGATTTTGCACTAATAAGTTTTGGCATGCCCGGTGGGACAGAGAAGTCTCCACCTTATTACAGTAAGATTGATGTGCACTTACTGTGATTCTAACTTTTAAGAAGTTTTAAAATTGTACATCTAGTGACTCCAAAAGAAACAAATTCACTGGTTTCAGCAGTCCAAGCAAGTTCATGAGAAGAATACAAACATGGTCAAGAACTAGAGAAGAGGGATTATTTGTCTATCTAGACTTATCCCTAGAAAGAGGGAGGGGAGGAAGAAGAGACCATAAGTCTCTATCCCCACCAAACAGAGCCTTATCGACACCTCCTCCCAGTAGACCGTTCTCTCAATCAAGAGGGGTGCTCAGGCTGATCAGGATGGCTCAACCAAACCCTTATGTTAATTTCACTCGGAAGCAGCCCACTCACTTTAAATGTACATAATCTAGTCTTGATAGCAACATTAAAGAGCATCCCATATTTCACTAGGGAAAACCAGACTTCTCCTGGTGATCATGTCCAAGATATTGCAAATGTCTGTAAAATCCATGAAATCCATGAGATGGACATTGCAGTCAAGTTGCTCACCTCTTCACTCAAAGGTAAAGCTTCAAAATGGTTCAGGAGCCTTGAAGCAGGTTCTATCCAAAATTGGAACCAACTGTGCATATCCCTTCACAACTAGTTTGGAGAAAAAGGTGATAAATTATCTTTGTTGGAGCAACTAACAACAATCAAGAGAGCCCCGAATAAGTAGCTGACGGACTTCAACCTCATATTTCAGCAGACATGGGACAGGATTCCAACAACAGTAAATCCCACTAATGAAGGTGCCTTCTTATACTTTCTTAGGGCTTTAAATTCTGATATTTCTTTGATGATTCAGTCAATGAGGAGCACAACCTTACCTGTAGCCTATAGCCTTTCCATAGGGGCTGAGAATCATTTGATTCAGGCTAGAAAACTCACTCCTAGGCCATCCATGCCTCTGTACCCCGAGTTAGGAAACCCAGGTACTAGTCAAATGCCCACATTAGCCCTGTACCTACTCCCAAGGAGTCAAAGCTTAGCTGAAGCCTCCACTTCATCATCTAAGACCTCTAAGGAACTCCAAGAAGTCATGAAACAACTTCAGAACTTGGGGAATGAGTTAGTAACCATCAAAAGACAGCAAGCTCAGAGTTCTAGCCGTATCAGCCTCAGGCTCAGTATCAGGCTAGACCCCAGTATCAGTAAAATAGACCACCATCTCAGGTTGTAAATCAGAGCCAAAACCAAGGACAACCTCAAGCTACTATACCTTTCAGGTCATATGATCCAAACACAGCTTCAATGTCAAGGGCATTAGTTCCAGCACAGAACAATATGGCACATGAATATGATTGGTGTTTCCCATGCAATCAACCACATAACCAATCAATGTGTTTTAATGGTGCACTAAATCAGGCCTTGATGGTGTAAACTAGTATGGTGTCACAAGGGCCTAGCCAAGAAGTAGATCAACAGCAAGGAGCTCAACAAGAGGGACCTCCAAGTGAAACTATGCTTGTCAATTGGCAAGATGAGGACTTCTGTGGGATGAATCAATTCCCTTCTCAAAGTGTAGCTACCATTACATGGTCCAAAAAGAGAAATATTGGAGAAGTCCAACCATTGAATTCAGGTGACCCTCAACCTTCCATCACTCCACAAGGTTTTTGTGCTCCAAATATAACTCCCAACATGTAGAACCAATCCAAGCCACCTTCCAAATCCACTCAAGCACCGGTTGTAACAACCCATGTGCAAGAAAAAAATGTGCCTAGGAAGGGGCAACAAAAGGATAGCTCATTCAATATCATTTAGAAAATGAAGAGAACAAGTGTGAACATTTCACTATGGGAGTCACTAGCTATTCCAGGGCAGAGGGATCTATTGCAGACTGCTATGCAAAATTGGTCAAGTTCAAATCACACCCATAACTAGCAAGGGAAAGTGCTTACCAATACAACTCAACATGGGGAAAACCATCAAGAACAAAAAGGTAAGAACTTGAAACCTCCTCCATTCTATGTTTCATTAATTATTGTAGACAAATTGGTGCACAATTGTATGATTTATTCTAGGGCAAGTAGTTCTGTAATGCCCAAGAAAATAACTGATCAACTAGGTCTCAATATGAAGTCATCTCTAGAGGGGTAGTGCAATTAGATGGGACAATAGTGACATCTATTGGAATCATCAAGTATCTAAACCTCACTCTGCATGCCTTCCCCAATGTGACTGTTTTGTAGAATGTATCAATCATAGATTTTCCACCACATTTTTCCTTGTGTTTGTTCGAGGGACTTCACTGCCAAAATTGGAGGCTATCTATCTACATATTGGTCACATATGCTCTTTAGAACAAGGTATGGGGCAAAGGCCACAATAAGATTTGAACCAATTGCTGATTATCATATTGAATCTTATGTGCCTAGCCCAATCAATGCCAACTGCTCAACTTTTTATTAACAAGACCTCCTAAGCACTTGTGAAGCAAGATACCAAGGTGGGATGTATCCCAGACTTGACTCTCGATGAGTGGGCCAACAAAAGACAAGATTTTGACCCCTATAAGGAGATGGAAGAATCTGAGCTAGGTTTCTACTATCTACATGAAGAGAATCATCCTCTTCCTGACCTAATTAAGCCAGAATATAAAGATGACAATGAGGTATGGCAATTGTTCTTTGATGGCTCAAGGAGTAGACAAGGAGCTGGAGGAGGAGCTATGATTGTGTCCCCCAAAGGTATGAAATATTATCCAGCCTTCAGATTTTAGTTTTCCTACTCAAATAACACTGCTGAATATGAGGCTTTGGTCCATGGTCTTCATTGGGTAAGGAAGCTAGGAATCAAGAACTTGCAAGTGTTTGGTGACAGTGAACTGGTTGCCAATCAAGTCAGAGGACTTAATGCTATCAAGAATGACCTGCTCAATAACTACAAGAGTAGGGTATGTGATCTCATGGAGGATTTTAAGGCCTTCAACATTGTGTCCATACCCAGGAAGGAAAACAAAGCTGTTGATAGGCTTACAACAGTTGGAGCAACATTTGATGTGGTAGAAAACATCAAAAGAGACAAAGAACAACCACATCATCCATATAGTTATGAGGCCAGCAGTACCAGATAACAACACATGCTGGCAGGTATTTGAGAATGATCAGTAGATCATTAATTTTTTGTAAGAAGAAGTTGAATTCTCGAGCTAGAAATCAAAGCAGATTAGAGCAGCAATACGAGAATCAAATAGTACAGCTACATACAAACAAGCTTACCAAAGGCTTAGTCACATTGGAGTCTATTTTCAATGCTAATGATCAGTTTAGAAAAGAGAAGGCTAACATACAAATCAAAAGAGAAGATTCAAAGTCAATCCCAGTTGGAGAAGGCAAAACACTTCAAATTGGAAAAGTGGCCACCGAGCAAGAAAGGTATGAATTCATAAAATTTATCAATAATTCCCTGATGTATTTTCTTGGAGCTATGAAGACCTAAGAGGGTTCAATCCAAAGCTAGCACAACACACAATCAAACTATATCCATCCTGCTCAGCCCATCAGGAAAAAGCAGAGACCAGTCAACCCACACATTGAGCCTCTGATGAAGAAAGAGAACATGAATGAACAAGATGATAGATGCAAGTATCATATTCCCAATCAAACACTCAAGATGGTTGCAAACCTGAGTCCCATTCAGGAAGAAAAATGGAGAGATTAGGTTGTTTGTAGATTTTTGAGACTTGAACAGAGCCTCCCTCAAAGATCACTACCCACTCCCTTCAATGGAGCAGATCTTGCAAGTGGTGTCTGGATCAGAGAGATTCTCCCTCCTAGATGGCTACTAAGGGTACAACCAGATCATGGTGAAAGAAGATGATCAGTTCAAAACAGCTTTCACCACCAAATGGGGCACCTATGCCTACAGAAAAATGCCATTTGGATTGTCCAGTGCCGGAGCCACTTTTCAAAGGGAAATTGATATGGCATTCAAGGGGCTGATCAACAAAATAGTACTGATCTATCTAGATGACATTACAGTGTTTTCCAAAAATGCAACAGACCACCTTTTCCACCTAAGGCAGGTGTTTCAAAGATGCATGGGTTTTGGGGTATCATTGAACCCTAAAAAATGCATATTCTTGGCCCATGAGGGCATGCTTCTAGGCCATATTGTATCAAAGGAAGGATTGGAAATTGACCTGGTGAGAGTGGAAGCAATAAGAGCATTACCATTTCCAAGCCACAAGAGGGATCTTCAAAGCTTCTTGGGAAAAATCAATTTTGTCTGTAGGTTTGTGCCAAAATTTACTGCCCTTATTAAGCCAATAACGTTGATGTTGAAGAAGAGATTAGAATTCAAGTGGAAAACTGAAGGAAAGGATGAGATTTGAAGCCATCAAAGAAGCTATATCACAAGCCCCAACTCTCGTGAATCAAGATTTCTCTAAAGACTTCATACTGTATGCCTTTGGTGGCAGTGACACAATTTCTACAATCTTAGTTCAGTAGAACAAAGAAGGTACAAACAACCAATTGCTTTCTTCAGTCAAGGTCTGGAAGAGTATGAAGTGAGATAATCCTTCATTGAAAAGAAAGTCCTGGTAGTAATAAGAGGATTAAATAATTTTAAGCATCTGGTTTCAAATAATAAAATCCAATTGTTGGTCTCCCATGCGGGAGTTAAAGAATTCCTTCTCAGCAAGGATCTGAATGAAAAGCTGTGTAGGATGGATCACTCGTGTCATGGAATATGACATTGAGATCAAGGTCACTAAGTTGGTCCATGGGAAGGGGTTGTGTGAACAACTAGCCTCAAGTCAACAAGATGAAGCAAACAATGAAAAGGAGGCTATTTTTGTTCTACAGGATAATCAAGAGGAAGGAAATGATGATGTACCTACTCCTTGTTGGACTCAAGACATGGTGCACTTCCTTCAAATAGGCTTGTGTCCTCATGGGATGAGTAAAGAAAAAAGGAGGCATTTTAGACTACAGGTCATCCCATATGTTCTTATTGATGGTGTCTTGTTCAAAAGAGACATCAATGACATTCTGTTGAGATGCATTGAGACATATTAGGTTGAGAGAGTATTACAAGAATTCCATGTTGAAGTCAGCTGGAGGCCATTTTTCTCTAAGGGTGACAACACTCAAGATCATGAAGGTGGGTTATTATTGGCCTAGAGTGTTTAGTGATCTACTACGCATGGATCAAAAGGTGCAAGAATTGTGCATTCTTCAAAGGAAAAGAAAAGCTAACAACACTTCCATTGCACCCAATTTCAGTCGACCAACCTTTCATGCAATGGGGATTGGACTTCATTCAGAGTCATCAATCCAAATTCAAGCCAATGCCATAAATGGATTCTAACAGCAACAAATTATTTCACCAAGTGGACCGAGGCAAGTGGCACTCAAGGAAGCTAATGAGTCTAGTATACTAGATTTCTATGAAGGGATAATGACCATATTTGGAGTGCCAGCCACAATTATATATAAGAAAATGCATTGGCATTCATAGGTTCCAAGATCACAGGATGGGCTGTTAAGAAAAGGACTTACTTGAGCACTTCATCAAACTATTACCCTCAAGGTAATGGCAAAGCTGAGTCCATAAACAAGAACCTGCTAAAAATCATCAGAAGAAATCTTGATGAAAATCAGAGAACCTGGCACACAAATCTCAAATCGGCCTTATGGGCTGATAGGATATCACCCAAGAGATCTACAAGCAGCTCTCCATTCAAACTTGTCTATGGGAAAGAGGCAGTGTTTCCTATATCACTTGAGTTGCCAGCATTAGAGCTTGTGAAGCAGCTAGAGATGTCTGAATTTGAACCAATGGAGGCCAGGTATGTGGAACTGATAGAATTGAAAGAAAATAGAGAGCATGTACTCCAGGAGCAATAGAGAAGAAATCAGGCCTCAATCAAGAGATGCTTTGATAAGAAGGAAAAAACAAGGACCTTCTAGGAAGGAGACCTGATTTTTGAAATGGGATGCAGATCAGGTAAAACCATAGGAAGGCATTCCAAGTTTGATGCCATTAGGAGTGGCCCCTACATGGTCACAAGATGTAAAAGTAGAAATGCTTTCCAATTGTCTACGTTGGATAGTGAGGAATTGACAGATTCTAGTAAATGGAATCTATCTTAAACACTGCTAACTAGAAGGAAGGTTATCACCTTGTACATATTAGTTTAATTCCTTTTCCTCTAAGTGCTTGTGCACATTGTCTTTCTATAGTTTAGGTTGCTTTTATCCTAAGTGCTTTGTATGCTCTGCATGTTCTATTTGGAGCATGTATGATTTCAAATTTTGTATATAGTTGTGGTGTTGTTTTGTTTCTCTTATGCAATCCATTCAGAGAGACAGATGAAGCCCTGGATTAAAACAATTTTCTACTCTTAGAAACCTTCATTTCGAGATTTCTTATGAAAATTGAGAGTGTAAAACAGCGGGCTCATGAATCAGAGGTAGAATCAGTATCAGACTGTCATTCTCGACTCCATGCCCAATGGATATGACAAGGTAATTGGTCTTTTCATCTAGCAGGTAGATACCCCTGTGAGTCACCAAATTGTTATCCATATTTTGCCCCCTGGGAAAAATATTGGATCGGCCATGACCTCGCATAGAAAGAACCTAAGAAAACTCGTTCAGATCTTGTAAATAGGTCGCAAAAGGACTCAACAATGGAATAAAAGGGTCTAAAAAATAAGGGGCAGTTCCGTAGAGGAACCAGGATGCAAGAAAGGGAAAAAATGGTGAAGTTTCGAAGTTTTTCCAGGGCTCGAGACCATTTAAGAAAGGTAGTCCAAAATTGACTAAGTATAGAGGAGGTAGCAAGAAGGAACCACATGTCTATGCGACGCTTCTCCAAAGGTGAATTTAAAAAGGGAATCCCAAACGAGTGTCAGGATTCCACGCATCCAGAGTCCCCAAAACGTTGCAGAAGCTGTTGAAAAGTCTTCAACCAAGAAAGAAGGTGTCAGGTGTTGGCTCGATGCAAATCTGAAATGGGAGCCCAAGGCGGAGACTCAAACCTGCGCCATCACTCCACGTAGCAAATGGTCAAACAGAGTCAAAAGGAAGACAAGGACGGGCCTCAAAATTGGCTAAGTATAAAATTGTAAGCATGGAGAATGCCAAGTGTCAGTGTGGCTGCATCTCCAAAATTTAGTCCAAAGGCGGAGACCCAAAGGAGCAGTGAGCTCGCCACATAGCCCAAAGTCCAAAAAAGTAAGAGATACCGTTGAAAAGTCCACAGACCTGTGGAGGCTGCCAAGTGTTAACTCGACGCTCCTTCAAAGGAAAATTTATGTATCAGGTTTTCAGGTGAGCGTGGTGCCTCCATGTGTCCAGTATCAAAAGGGGTAGAGTCAGTTGAATAGTCAATGCATGGGGCAGGCCGACGGAGGCTGCCAAGTGTCTAAATGGTGCTAATTCAAGGGTTGAATAGAGAGAGGGTTCCCAAACGAATATTAGACTTCCGCATGTCCCAGATCAAGAGATATGACCCCACAAAGCAAAAGACTTAGCCAAAAATATAGAAATTGGGTAGGCAGCGGAGGAAACACCACGTGGTAAGGCCTAAACTAGAAGTGCTAGGAGCAGGCCATCGAGGGGAAAGTGGGTTTTTTGCCCCTTATTATCTAAAAGGTGTAAAAGTTGCAAAATGGGCCGCAACTCCACCCAAGGGAAAACGTCAGGATTTGAGCCCGAGTCAAGGAAAGAGGGGAGTCAGAGGAAAAGGTGAAAATTTTCCTTTTGAAAAAAAGGCACAGAGGTAAAAATTGAAGCTGCACCTCCCCAACCAACCAAAGGGTGCCACATATCCAAGCAGAGATTCAGGGCCATGGGGGTTTTTTGAGTTTTGCATTTTGTGAAAAAGGGGAAAAAGATAAATCATGGGCTCGCAAACCCAATTTCACCCTAATCTGGCTGCCACGTGCCCCATATTAAAAAGGAGACCCATTTTTCAAACTGTTTTCCCACCCATTTGTACGGACCCGATACAAACTTTGAAGGGGCATATCTTTCGACTCAGGGCTCGAAATATTGCAAATATTACACTGTTGGAAGCGTCTCGACGTCCTTTATGCCATGGAAGGATAAAAATCATTTTCCAGGCCCTGGTAGGTGAAAAATGGAGAAAAAGTATTTGGGCCTTTAATGATGGATCTTCTTGTCTCAAGCCAAACTAGATTGGATTCATTCTATTCCACCGTTTCTTCTCCCTTCAAGGCACTAAACCAGTGGTTGATGTAGTCAAGATGGATTTGGGGGTAGATTTTATAAGAGGCATTAACGGAAGTGGTTGAGCTTTGACCTACTTTTCCCACTTCTCTCTCTCTTTCTTCTCTCTGATTGAATCTATAAATGCAGGGGCGGGATTCATTGTAAAGGGTTGGGCATTCTTTGTTTTGCAGGCTCCCCTTTCCTTCTAGCAAAAGAATTCATGGAGTTCAGGCCTTCCATTAAAATTACAATATCTTTGTTGTCCTCCTAGCTGTTGCTTTTGTAATGCATTGTATCAATCTGCACAGAGCAATAAAACACGTTTGTGATCGATTTTAGATCCTTTCTGTCTCTTTCACTCGCATCTGGTCTTTCATTATAAATCTGGTTATCTATTCTTGATTATTGTATGTATTTTGTTGGTTTGTGTCTATCAACAAAACTATTGTTCATCATTCCTTTCGGTGCATCACCTTGTAGTTTAGTTATTTCTTATTTCTTATATCCCGTTTTATCCTTGTCTCCTTGGAAAATTTTAGATTAGGTATAGAGATAGATCCTCTACAAGTTCTCACGTATGCACCTAAATAGAGGAATAGGAACCAGTCTTTAATCTAGAGAGATTTTCCACTTTGCAAGGTCCCACACCTTGGGGAAAGTTCAATGTTATGCGGATCACACCAAATGACTCTGCCTTAGAAAAACATATCTATAGAACTCATTTGAGGGTGCTGTGATTTTGCACTAATAGGTACCCATATAGGGAACTTCCTATTTTTAGTAAGTGGTAATTTTCACTATTTTTTGCTCTGAAAAATCATTCTAACCTCATGATTAACTTCGGTGCACATTGTCTTCGCCGCCATTGCTTCTAATGAAGACTAACCAAAAATAGAAAACTTGTGTAGGAAAGCTTACTATTTCTAGAAAGTGGGCCTCTAGTTCTCAATTTGTGATGGAACACATATTTTCAGATTTGAATCATCATCATGATCTTATCCCCCGAATTTAACTTGATTTTTCCCACCATAATGCTTGGACATTAAAAATGATTTTTTTTTACCTATAAAGGGCTTTGGGCATGGAGCTATTGTGGCTGCCATTAATGTAGTCATGAAGATTTTTTTTAGGTCTGGTTTTCACCTGTGATGGTGATGGAATTAGATCCATTGGGATAGGTTTTTTTCTTGAAACCTATGTGTAAATTTTTAGCTCAACCCAACTACCAGATTGGCAGGAAATTCGATGAATGTGAGCCTGGGCACAAAATAGAGTTTTTTGTTGTAGAAAATATTATAGGGCATCATTATGTCTCCCATTTTTTTCATCATTAATTTCTTCAAAAATTAGGAATTCTACAAAATATCTCATCTCAATCTGTGCTCTAAATTGTGAGATTTGAGAATTTTTTCATTTTTGCTATGAGCATTTTTTCTGCAAAACTTCATTTTTTCTCTGTTTGATCTCATTATTATTTCATTGGATCTGGATTTTTTCTTATTTTCATATGATTTAGGATTGCATGATCTCATTTGGATGTAAATATGGAAGCTCTGGATTCTGTAAAAAATTGCCAAAGTTTCGACAGGGTATGGAGGTGTGTGGGAGAAGATAGCAAAAATAGCTAACTCCTGCTATTTAAATGCAAAAATGGAAGGGGAGAGGGTTGGGAATATTTTTTTTGTCCCTTTCATCTATTTTAAAAATGTAAAAATTGGATAAAAAATTCCCTTCATCCTCATCTCGACAATTGTCCTCTTTTTGTTCGTTGAGTCACTTAAGTGAGGGGGCTGAATTATAGCACATGGGGGCTGGTTTGAGGTCATATAAGTGACCATAAGTCTTCATAGGGGTTGGGAATATTTTTTTATCCCTTATGTTCCCTTGCAAAAGGGAAAAAAGGGACATGAAAATGTGCCTTCACCACAGGTTGCCACGTGTCCTGCTTGAAAATTGACTAAGTATGAAAAATCACACCTTAGGATCAATTTGCGGAGATAATATCTCGGGACCCCAAAGGAATTTTGGGGTGAATTTTTATATTATTTCACCTGAAAACAACACAATGAATCCAATAGTGATGGTATAAAGATCCAATTTTTATTATAACACATCCAAATTTCCTATTCCTTCTCGGTATCACCAGTTATGCGCTAGAAGAATGAGTTACCTTGGAAAGTGTATGATGTTTCAAGATGTCCGGTATTTTCCACAACTTAGGGCATGGAAAATAATTTCCATAGGTATTTTTTTGGTCTTTAAAATACTCACGAGGCTCCTAGAATATTTTTTGAATCTCAGGTCCTACTTCACGTTGTATGTTCCTTTAGGTCCAAAAACCTGCTTCTGATGAATCAACTCCAAAACCTCAAAATCTTCACTAGGGGAGTGATGCGCTAGTTATAGGAAGGTTGATGGTAGCCCTTCCCAAAACTACTTAATTGTTTGAATATTCCAAAAGATCCCAAATCACATAGGGGATAGATTTTACTTACCTAAATCACATAGGGGGACTAAGAAAATCACATGGGGATAATTTGACTGATAGGATAGGACTGGTGTTGAGGATGGACTGATCTGGGGGTGTCTCAGAGAGGTATGGATTTCAAATTTTTTGATATTGTGGTATGGATTTCAAAAATTTTGATATTGTGGTATGGATTTCAAATTTTTTGATATTGTGGGGGTGTCCTATTTTTGGGTGTATTTTTCCCATGCAAATTATTAGGACAATAGGAACTTATGTTTTCATAAAATAATGGTGTATTTCTTCTCAAAACTTTACCTAGGAGTCTCACATGTGATGTTATGTATTAGTTTACTCATCTTCCTTGCGGGTCTTTAAATACTTTCCTCAAACTTTAAGATAAGTTTATAGCTCACATTAGTCACAATAGAGGCCCTAGAGCTATATATGAGCCTTTACCCTCCTTACATCAAGGTGATACCAAACTTGTATATTTTTATATCTTACGTTTCAAATAAAACATGCACTTACTATTATATCAACCCGTTGTCTTGGAGATGCATTTTTTTTTCAAGATATCATATGGACTATCAAGGAACAATTACTTTATGACACATGTAATTCATTTACTAAGATTTATCTGCATGTTATTGATCTAGAGAAATAACTTACACCTCCACCTCAACCTAAAAATTCAAACAAAACACTACAGTTGCTTCCATTATGCATGATTATGATGAATACTAAAATCGTTATCTAATAATAATGAATTTAAGTTTTTTGTACCATAGTAACACTTTTTATCACCCAAAACCTTAACCAAGAGTTACCACAAAGGATCCTTCTAGGCCTAAGCATAAACCGATATATTTTGAAAAATCTATTGATAGACCATATGACATCCTACTCACACTCATAATTAAGCAGCTAATTCGGTTACTATCTAATGACCATCCTCCTCCTCAACATATTGAATGAGAAATGGGCCAAAAAAAATTCAATTTATATCACATTAATAGACACCATGACAATGATTGTTATGAATTGGATAAGAAAATTAAGCTACATGAAGAAAAATGAATTATAATGTCTTTTAAGGTATGTCATTCAGACAGATATACTTCACCACCTCTATGACATCAGCCTGCAATGAGTATAACTCTCACTAAGAACTCTTCCATTGATACCTCAAGTGATGTCCCTTAGGATGAAGCTATTTGGACACATGATCCACCACAACCCACATATAAATGGATTTCCAAGGATCATGGGTTTATACCAAAAGTTTCATATGTGACTCATACAACCTCTTCAAAATAATTAATGATGAACATGGTTAAGTTAAATCTTCATGTATAATTTACATTAGTTCACTTTTGATAGCTAGAACTACCCATTCCTAGTTCATATTGTTTCTTCACCATAATTTTTTAATCACACATATACTACACTTCTTATTATTCCTCTCCTTTCACTAAGTCTGTCATTACATATATGAGGACCACCCTTCCTTATTTATTAATAATAGGTTTCCTTGTCATATATGCTCATGGGATCTCATGTGAAGGTTACAAACATACCACCCATTATGATTTCTCATCACTTTATGCCCATCAATTACCACACCATCAATTTCCTAATAATATAGTCCCAATTCATGCACATTTATTCAAATGCATCTACATTATCTTCCTTGCGCATCACACACATTTCTTACCCATCTCAACAATCGATCTACATAATCCACATGCTAACAATGTAAACATCATAATACTAAGACATCATGCCAACATCAAAATAAAATCAAATACATACATCTATGCAACTCATAACTATGTTATCAATACCACAACTACATCATGCCAATATATGTAACAAAGTAACAATAATTAGCCAAACATATCATCACACAATGACACTATATAAACTCAATGTAAAAACACATACATATCAACATATGTGTTTGATAAGTCAAAAAATAGCAATAAAAAATCAGACCACTTTAACCATTTTATAGAATTACAAACAACACCTACTATTTTTTGAATAAAATTACAAGATATTGACACTTAGTAGCTCATCAATTGTTCATGCCTTAATGTCATTCACCACTCAATAAAAATATTAAACACATAGATTATTTGATATGAAACATCCTATCTCTTGTCAATTTCTCACAAAGAAAAAATCACTATCAATCACAGTAATACTAAAAGTAATATTTAAATTTCCATGATAATATTTAGTATACATGAGCCCATGTGGGCCCATATTCACATATCCTAACCTACATCTATTAGGTTTTTCATTCTTGTTACTTATGCACGTCATATTGTGATCTCAATTTCTTCAAATTTTAGGTTACCTTTGGCATTAGGAGTAGTATTTTTCTGTATTTCTATACTAAACCATGGTGACCCTCTATTCATATTATATTTGTATCGTGTGACCCTTAATTTTTGTAATTATATTTACACATAATAATCCTATGTTCTCCCTACAATAATTTTGTAAGACAAAAATAATGAACCAATCCAATACACATCTATTTTATCAAGAATTGATCTTCTTTGATCACTTTCTACACACACTATATTATCTTAGAAATCATACTCTCTTATTTAAAATATCCTACAAATCCAAATCATTTATCAAGATGAAAAGTCTATTGTACAACTACTATAAAATCCATACTACTATATCAAACAATCTTCCAATGATATAATTTACACTCATAACTTTATCTTGACATAATCACAATGTCTAGTCACTACTATCTATGACACATCCTCTAAAATTTATTAACATCTTTCTATCCCTATACTACTCTAGTTACTTTGTCAGCAATCCTTTGTTCTCAATTAATGTCTCCACTCACAGCTTCACAATGGTATGCTCAATATCTTGGGCCTTTTTTACTAATTTACATGTCACTTATAGTGTTATGATCATGCTTCTAACTAACCCTGCATCAATACATCACTGCACTATACTACACACCATATAAAATCATGCATAATTACTTTTCCAATAACTATGAATAGGAATCTATTGCACATATACTACTCCAATGCATCTTGTCAATAACTCCATGTAATATTACAAATCACACTACTTAGATATCAATTCTTATCCATTACATTACACAGTATTTGACATAATCGCACCTCTTCACTTTCATCTCAAGAGACATTGTTTCGCACTCTCACTTTTTCTTAAAGGGGGTCAACTCTATAGGCCAACCATGCATGGTTGTCAACTATTCTTCTCCCAAATCAATAATAAAAATCCAATGGATGGGTCATATAAGGCCATCCTCCTTTGCACAAATTTCACACATATCACACAAGGTTGTCTATGTAATGCCACTCTTTCCTATTGTCACACAATGCAATATAATTCCATATCCTAAATGATTAGTCTGGATTACAAAAATGCACTAGACACTTAATACACATAGTCATGAAACACCACTATATTTATTATAAATGTAGGGGAAAATCCAATATGAATATAATTTGCAAAATCATCAAAAAATACAGTTACTACTAGTACACTCATACAACTACATGGTGGGGGAAATAAGATGTCATTTACCTCTCACCTTATAGTGGTTTTGAAGATATCTAAGATCTAGATTCATCTACAATAGTTTGGTCCAATTTTTGGGAATCATTATAGTGGGAAACCAAAAAGCTATGTGAAACTCTTCCCTTGGTGATGGGATACCCAATTCCCTCCTTACTATGAAAAAAAACTTATTATTAGGGATTTTATCACCCCCTAAATCTACAAATATGCCATGTACGAATCTCTATGTCTCCAAACACTTCTATTTACAAGTATAATATATCCTTTTGAAACTCATAACACACTTCTCACTTATCTCTGCATGGGTTAATCACTGGCTCATGATGTTCACCATCAATAATTACTTTCTCTCAGCATTTGTGCATTTGTTCATGCTTAACACTCTCGTAGGTATGATTTTCTTTTCATTTACACTATTAAATTTAATTCAATAACATAAAGGGATGAAATATATACACCAACATCTACCCAAAATCATTTTGTTATATTATTCTTTATGGCTTGATTTAACCATATTTCTTATTGTTTTACCTCTCTTTTTTGTATTGTTTTTTATATCTGAGTCTGGTCCAAAATAATATAATAAGGTCAAAACTATACATATGGTCTTGACCCTTTTATATGGTTTTGACCCATCTTGATTTTTTGTTATTTTCTCTTCATGGGCCCTTTAGTTACTATTTTATCTTTCAAATTCTATTTTATGGGTTTTCCTTTCCCACCACTAAGGTCTAAATTTCAAAGTAAGAACTCATACACATAGAAGTCTAATGTTGGAATTTATTATCCAGCAAGCATCTTTCTATCTACCATATCTAAGCTAAGGAAGTAAGAGACGCATCAATATGTTTTAGATATAACATAGGAGGGCATAAATATGAATATTTTAGTATACACACAAGGGTTTCTATGGGGATGAACTAACATATCCCTCTATCTATATTGAGGCACAAGGTCCTACCTAGGTCAAGGGATAGTTGAATGCATATCAACACAAAGCACTAGGAGAACTACATTGAGTCTGAAATGTAGTGCATTTCTTGGTGACTCACTCAGGGGGTGACCACCAAGGTCAATCTAAATCAAGAATTTTACATCTTTATTTTTAGAGTTAATGATTTCTTGAGTTTACATGATAGCTAGGGTTAGATTTTAAGATTTTGGCGCAACATCTAGAGTTCTATGTGAAGATGAAGATATCAAAGAGTGACACACAATGACATTGCAAGTTACAAGTTATTTTCTTCTAGAGAGGAAAACTATACAGTTTAATTGGTATATTATATTTGGTCTTTTCCTTTTGGTATGGTCTTACCCAGAGAGTTATAAAGACACAACAATTGATTTACCCATCTTCTAGACTTTTTTCTTGTTCCAAACAAATCATAAACACATCATGATAGCCTATTGAGTTAGATATCATAGACACATCATGATAGCCTACTGAGCTAGATAAGTTTCTAGTTCTACCTCGTTTACACTCCCAATTGCATGCATCAAAAGGTTTGTTTTGGTTATTATGTTGTACAATTATTTCATCTAATATAAATTTAAATCTTAGTGTTTTATAAGTTTAGCTACTATTGTATCAATTCACAATCCTAATTAAAACTAATTAGGGTTGAAACATATTTTGTGTGTGTGTGTGTGTGTCTGTGTGTCTGTGTGTGTGTGTGTTAGGGTTGAAACATATATATATATATATAGAAGTTAGTTTTTTATTTTGTATAATTGAAAGTGTGTTATCTAATGATCAAATCATATGGATGGGAAGAATTAAGAATGTTGCTTAAGTAATAAGGCATGTTAGATGTGTGCTTTTGTGTTTGATTGTCCTGAATAGAAGTTTGTGTTGTAACATAATAATGTTGGTATATATAGGGGTGTGGAGAATGTATCATGGAGAGGGTATATTCCATAGAAAATTATTATGTGAAACAACCATTTGTGTTACTTTAATCTTAGGTTATATGACATGTTGATGTGATTGAAAAAATCACGGAAAATTCATTGACTTAGAATTTCTTGATCTTGATTGTGGTTTATATTAAAGAGGTGATAACATAGAAATTATTACTACTAAAGTAGGAAGGATTTTAATAGATGGAGAAAGTATAGATCATGTGACCATATTTACTTAAAGAGTAGAATTAGGAATATAAGCCATAAGCAAAAAATGATGCTCATAAGGAATATCATGAAATTGATTATGTCATTACAATAGATATATTTGAGATAATTATGAACATTAAAAGTGAAAGCTCAGATATTATGAAGCTAAGGGAATCTTAGTAACAAGTCACATGCACTAATTATTTGAAGAGCTAAGAAAGGGGTAGATAAAATATCTACTCCCATTTATAGAGGTAATGTGATACATCTTATATATCCATTAATAGCTCAAGAATTGGGCTTGAAATTTTTATCATTATATCCCAAAGATGTAAGTAATGTCATAGCACAAAGATTTTCACTTGAAACAATTTCAACCATATAATTATGGGTAACATGTTGATTGATATAGGATTTAATAAATAGGGTTTTGTTATCTAAAACATTGTCTACACTTTAATTTTCATCAAATGTAATAGTAGGCCATGGAGATGGATTAGTAGCGATAGTTTCCATAATGTAATTCAATGTATGCCTATAAGTAATTGGAGGAAGATGTGTTATAATCATGATGAACATTAGGATTACCTCTAAAAACTCTCATATGGTGAGGTAATGGTTCATTTAATATATAAATATTTTCACTCTCATTGACTTGAGGTATAGAATCCACTTGATTATTGTCAACTTCAATAGTTTGATTACCTATAATATCTGGAATGCCATGTTTTATCTTAAAGAATCAATTTGTAACACAACCAATACACCAGTGATAGTTATAATATGCATTAAAATAAAATAAAAAATTAGAGTGAGGACTTCTTGTATCAAACTCCATAAAATAGGGAGAGACACGAGGTTACACTCAACTGGGGTTTTAAGTATAATATGTTGTGGGGAAGGTATTCATGTGAAATTTCATATCTAGAAATAACTTGTAATTGAAGTATAGTTGTTTTAGATATAACATTGAATATTAATTTTTCTTAATTCTTTTTGTACTTAGATTTGACTTTGAAACTTAGTGTTAATTATAGATTTTATATTGGGCCCATATTTAAGATTGTTCAATGATGAAAGCTTGACCTCTTGTTCCTTAAGGGTATGAAATAGTTCATTGAATGATCAAATATTTGAAAGCGTGACATATTCTTGTAAAATATATAATAAACTCTATGTGAATAGATCTTAAAGCTCATCATCTAAAATTACATTATTCATTAGTAATCATGATATTGTATCGTAACACATAGGCACTATTAGTATCATCATATCCTTTCTTAACTTTTGAAATTTGAGAATACGATACTTTATCACCAATATTGATTGAAAAGTTAAACGATAAATGATTATATAATGGATAAAGTCCCTAATTAATTGAAGATATCAGACATAGAACCATTTAGGCATACTTATTGAGGCTTCATGGAAAAAATTTGAGTTTATCGTTATAGGCATAATCTATATTATAGTCTTTTACTTTACCAAACAGCCCAAGGCACGTTGGCACATCACTCAGCCAGAACTAAGCACTCACTCGAAACATGCAAGGGTACCAGGTCCCTCTTTTACGGAAGTTTTGTCAAGAGTTAGCATGATAAACAAACACATAAACTAGATCCATAATATCGATTCAAAAGTAAAGCATAATCAGATCTAGATCTTAACCATAGTGCATAAAGTATCAGACAAGAACTAATATCATATTCACCATACAAGATCCATCCATAGTAATATCAATAACAAAAATCCAACCACATAGATCTATTTTATTAATTACAGTAAAACACAAAATCCAAGTACATACATAAGAATATCATCATAGTCGCGTGTGCTCATAAACTAGCATCATAACACTAACAAAACATGGGTCCCTAAATTGTACAAATAAATACATATTTATAAGAGTGGAGACTTTCCCTTCACTATCTATACATGCTAAGAATAGCCATGCACCACTATAAGGTAAATACAAAAGCATGCAAAATTGCTAATAATAGATTATCTAATAACATAAACTACGGACCTAATCCTATTAATATCCCAAAACTATGTATGTCGTTTGATCTTCAACTCATCCAAACTATCCTTTGCTTAGTCTCTAAGTCTTCATACCCTTACATGTCCCACACTCAACTTCTATATTCAGCTCATTACAACAAAAAAGGATAAGTCCTGAAGTCACACGTTCTTGGGTGCACCCTTTTCTGCTACATCTCTGCATGCACCTACGTGCTCTATGTCCATGCCCCCCATCCTTATGCACATTTATTACTTAGGTTATAATTCATTAACCCAACATTACCCCACACTTTCTTCATTTCCACCCTCGGCAATGTATAACCATCTCTTATCTCTCCATGAATAAAAAATAAGGAAAAAAAGAATAATTGTACATAGAAACAAAGAATACATTGGCATGCTACCCTTCTAAAGGCATAATCAATTCTAGATATTCACTTGTAATTTATGCCTCTAATTCATTCCAATCACCGAGTGCCTTATTGTTTTTCAGGGATGTCTGCGAGTACCCTCTCCATCTCATCCATTTTCATGTTCTCATCTTCATTCTACAATACTCTAAGAATGTTCCCCAAACTTGAAACCATCCCTTCCATCACATCCATACGTCGTGCGATGAGTTTCCCAATTTCTTTGATCTTATCCTTATGAGGGTCATGGGTTGTTATGAGTGCATCATGCTTTTCTACTACTAAAGTGAGCATCTCCTCATGCCCAAGTGTCGAATCTTGTTTTGCTGCAAGGAATGCATTCTCTTTGACCAGAGTCCATGTTTTGATTATAATCTTAGGATTTGTGTAAATTTTTAATGCCAAATATACCTTTTTCAACTCATCTTTCAATTCCTGTAGTAAAGACTCATACCCACTTATCTTGTGTGTGATGGTTGCCTTTGTCTTTTCTATCTATGTTGCGGCATCCTTCTATTTTGGTATCCCTACTATATCTTCAATCATCACCATATGAATCAATGTGCATAAGTAGTGCATAGTAGATGGGAACCTTTCTACTACCTTCTCTTCCAGATGTGGCCTTTCCTTCAAAATTTCATCACCTATCTACGTTTTCATACTAGGCATGACTCATGCCTTCACCTCAGTCATCTCATTTTCTTCTGTTAGGTGCTTAATTTATGTTTCTTTATCCTTTCTATCCTCTAATAAATCCTAGATATTTTCCACTTTATCAATGTTTCTGCATGCAACCTCTGTAGATACATTATTTAATGCATTACTTACTTGTTCATCTGACATCTGAGTTGGCTTGATTGTCACATGGTGACAATGCAGCGCTTTCTTCATTCTTTGTGACACACATGATTCTTCACATACATCAAATTCAGGATCATTCATGTGATTTTGCATACTCCATGAAAATTGATAATGAGTATGTGTCATATCCATATTAAGATCCATTAGCTCCTAGCCATAAAGCTCCTTAGGCTCCAAGGTACTTTTAGCATGAATGATCTCGATAGGATCCTTAATATAACCTGCTATAGGATTTCCATACATTCCTTCATCCTTCCCATTTCTGGAGTGCTTACCCTTTGGAATGTGTAATCCCGCATCAAGCATTAGTCCTTCAATGATATTTGTATCATTAGGCACACCAGATGGTTCACCCTTATCCTCACCCTTTTCAGCACCACTTCCAATCTCCTGTTCTACCATCCTTCCACATCATATTTTAATTCTTCATCTTGAGGGTCCTCTACATCCATAGTGTCAACAAGAGTCTTCTATGTGCTTTCTTCTGATTTCTCACCCTCACTATCCTTAGTGGTAATGTACTTGTGTCTTCTCTTCTTCTTTGGTTCTTCCTTCATAGCAGAGTTTCTAGGTGATCTCCTAGGTGGTTGTGATGGCCACGTACCCTGATTCCTTATTCTCCTTAGCACTCTCCTATATTGTTGGTCCTTATCATATATCCACAATGCATGTCTCCATTCCCACTTCCTCATTTTCCTTATGCAATGGAGGAGCTATATCGTGCACTCTTTTCTCTCCTATAGTTAGTTTCTTTTTGTTTCCATGTTCCAAGCCACCACTCTCTTCTTTTAATTCCTCTTCTTCTTCTTCATTAACATGGGGCAAAGTAGACTCCTCCTCCTACAATGCACTCACAATATGTTTTCCCTTGGGTGGTTCAGGGAGCTTGAATTTGTTCTTAACATATTTTCCATTCTCCAACTTGGGATTAAGGTAAATGTATACTAGAGCTGCTCCATTCTTCCCAATTGCCAAAATAATAGATTTGATATTAATATCATCTAAAATCAAATTCACAATGTAAGTAGTCTTACGTGGGTAGACATATGTCTTTCTAAGTGTATGATAGTCAATATCCAATTTTTCTTCATTGAAGATCAACTTGCATGCATTATAAAACCTGTGTACAGATCCCTGAAAATATAGTGCAGTGAAGGTGTTAGCACAAAATTACAACACCCTTGATAACTCAAGTGTTTGTGCATGGGCCATCAATGTAATCTGCATAACATGGGGTTATCCCTCAAGCTGTGTGACTTGCAAACTTGAGATAACCCTCCGGAGAAGGTTGGATTCCTCTACCTAATCCAAATACCAAACTACTCCTAATACAGAAAAAAAAACACCTATCTAAACCTAGCCTAACGATTTCTAAGAAGATAGGGAGAGAGAAAGTGCATGAAAAGGTAAATCCTACACTAAGGGGGTGATAGCACCTGAAAAAAAAGGACGAGACATTCTGTTGAGCGAGAAAGAAGAGGGAAAAAGGATTTGAGGGAGGTCAGATGAATGTGACATAGACCCAGATCCTCAGTCGCCATTAACACTCCATAAAACACAACACCCTGGACCTACAAATGAGGAATACATGCACATAAAAACAACAAAAAAATAGAGAGGCAATGAGGTGCAATAAAACATGAGAAAGGGTGGAAAAACACCACAAAAACATGAATTTATTGCTCTATATTATGCATAGACCATTACATTATTGAATAGAGGAACAAATATGCTTGTAAGGTGCAAGAGAAGGCTTACAACTAATTGGAGTTGAGGAAAAAATCTGCAAGAGTTTCCCTAGCTCCCAGAATGTCTCCCTTAAAATGAGGGGGGTCATTTACATTATATAGCAAAATTTTCTCACCAACTGACATAATGCATTAAAGAGGTATGAGAAGCCATAGAAATTGGTACTACATGGGAAGTCATGGGTGACATACCTCATTAAACATGGTTTTTGAGATTTCATTCACCCACCTACCTTAACTTGGTCTATGACTCATGAGTTGTCCAACCAGGCTAGGTTGGAGAGTCATCCAACATCCTTAGGCCATAAAACCTTTTGCTAAGAAAACAACTGACTGTCCCATGTGACTTATAACCTTTCCAACCATGTTGGGTTGGATGGTCAACCATCCTTCATACAACACTGCGTCATTTTCTTGTGTGTCATCCAACTTGCTAGGTTGGACGACCATCTATCCTCTGTTTCTACAACCACCAAGCCGTCCAACCTCTTGACCCATCTAACCTTTGTCTGTACAACTGTTGGAAAATTAAACCTAGTGACCCTCCCAACCTAGGTCACTGTACATCGTCCAACCTGGGTTGGATAGCCATCAAACACCCATCTAACCCCATGGTCGTCCAACCCCCTAGGGCCAACTTGTGAAGACGATATCTCGAGCTCCTACATGAGTTTTGAGGTGAAATTTTATATGGTTCCACCTAAAAAAATCCCACTAAATCTAATGGTTATGATATCAAGATCCAATTTTGACTTTAACACCTCAAAATGGCTCCTTATTTCTTGGGATGGCTAGTTGTGCACCAGAAGAATTAGATGCTTGATAAATCGTATTATGTTTGAAGATGTCATGTATTTTCCACAATGTGGGCATGAAAAATTGTTTTCATAGGCACCTTTTTGGTATTATAATTCCTCACGTGGATCTCTGAATCTTTCTCTAAATCTCAGGTCCTCTTTCATGATGCATGCTCCTTTAGGCCTATAAGCATGCTTGTAATGGATTAGCCCCAAAACCTCCAAAATTTTCTGAAATAAATTGCAATGTTTCCCAATATTGAAAACTCACCTAAATAATTCCATATTTCTCCATGAATCCATGTATATTGCTCAAATCCATTCTCCTAAGTTGTCTATTTTACCAGGGGCAAAAAATAGATAACGGTTTGGCAACCTCTTGGGGAGATCTGCCTACTAGATGTGTGACCAGTTTTCTAAAGCATCCATTGGACATGGATTCAATCTGATACACCTGTAAACTGATCGAAACTTTGAACTCTTATCTCCGAGCCATTGAAATGCTACTGCTTGAACCTGAAATTGCCTTTCTGCTATGCTCTATCATCCAACTTTTAAAACAAGACCTTGAAGATGATTGTTTTGAATCTGTAATTTTCTTTTCCAAAAATATGATCTATGGGATGAAGGATGAACCCATTTTAAATTGTCCCACATCTGATTTCTTGCTAAGTGTGAAGCATAACCAACTAATGATTTCTTCACAAGCATAAACTCTACAGAAGTTTGGAAACACAAGCTGATCGGGAGAGGCTTAAACTATTATTAGAACCTGATTTTTTCCTCATGAACATTCCTTGGCCGAAAGGTTGAAGATAAAAAATGCCCCTGCAACTAATTTTATGGTGTAAGAAGAGGCATATGAGTTCAATTGTGTCTGACCTAGAGAGACATGAGATATGAAAACATTGAAAATTGTCCCTCAATCTGATTTATTTGCTTTGCATTTAGATTTACTTGAAAATAGCAAATGTTTCTTGCAACATTGAACCCCTTACTACAACACATTTCTCCCTCGACAACATGATGAATTGTACAAGAGCAACCACCACACAAAACATATGTACAAAAGACAAATTTCATACATGCCCAAGTGAAGCATGCAGATGTGCACAAACATTTTTTCTGCTCAAAACAAACCTACCTACCTTACGTTAACCGGAGAAAAGGAAGACTTCAAATGAACCTTGATACTAGTATGGAAAAGTAACTCTCCTTCCTAAAAAATTTAGACCATCCAACTGATTTTGCAATAGGCATGGCCATGTGTATGAGTGAAAAAATGAAAAGAGTCCAATTCTCCACCCAACTAACCAAAGTATCAACAACAAAATAAATTACCTACTCAAGTTATTTTGTGGTTGGATCTTAGAGGATTTAGTGTTTACCTTTGGTGCATTGAGACTGTTCCTCATGCTCGAGAGTAAGAATGACTTGTTGTGGCTTCTCCGTTGGCTCCAATGAAGCCAAGTACCTAATGGGGCATGGTATGATCCACCGCATTTTCCCACTACATTGAATTTCAACCTCCATGATGAGGTTTTCTTATAGACTTTCCTAAATGGATTTGTTTGTATGCTTATTTTGACCTATGTTTACATCTACAAATAGCTATTCCTCAGCTTTGATGATTGATTAGGTGATGATGTCATCCTTGTTTCCTTATCCTTATTTAATAACATGGAACTCCTCCTTAACATGTATCTTTTTAGGATTACTTGCAGTATCTGATGGAATAATTTGCAAGTTGTTGCAAATTTTTGAAGCTTGCTGCTCACTTGAATACCGATACTATCTGACATTTGTCCTTTTCCTTTAATATGAAATTTGACAAGCCAAACTCCTCTAGTCTCTACTCTTGAGGACTGTCTTGGGCAATGAAGTCTTCTTGAAAGTCCTCCTCCATCCCAAGTTCATCAACTAAATCAGACCCTACAAATGAGAGAAAAAATCTCTCAATGATGTCATATTCATTTAGGGTCTCTGAATCTGACTTAGTTTCCCTTATGTGCTCCTCTCCTTGTGGATTTCACTAGCTCCCAAAATTTCTTCATTAAAATGAGGGGGGTCAAATACATTATATAGAAAATTTGTCTCACCAACTGACATATTACATTAAAGAGGTATGTGTAGTCATACAAATTGGTACTCTGCTTTCATGAGAATTCATGGGTTTCGTACCTCATTAAACACGGTTGTTAAGTTGGCATTCACCCACCTACCTTCACTTAGTTTGTGACCCATGAGCCATCCAACCAGGTTGGGTTGGATGACCTTACAACTTCCTTGGGCCATACAACCTTCGCCGAGAAAATAGATGACCAACCCATCTGACTTGCTCTTAGAATATTTCTTTGAAGCTCAGGTCCTCTTTCATTGTGCATGCTCCTTTAGGCATGAAAGCTCGCTTATGATGGATTGGCCCCAAAACCTCCAAAACTTTCTGAAATAACTTTTAATGTTTCCTAAAATTGAAAACTCACCCAAATCATTCCATACTTCTCCATGAAGCCCTGTACAGTACTCAAACCCATCCTTCCAAGTTGTTTATTTTATGGGGGGGTAAAAAATAGATAACTACAGGCATATGGGAGCTTACACTAAGGGCTCCACTATCCATCCTTCATGCAAATGCTCTATGCAGAAATGTTGGTAAACAAAAAACTGAACATATTTCTCCAACACCGAAGGAATATCCTTGGGATTCTGCACTCATATTCAAATGCAGCATGCAAGCGCTCATACCAAAGTTTTGTCCTTTTCTTATAAGGTCCACTCATGGATCCATCACATGTACATTTTGTAAATCTATGTGTGCAAGGGACTATATTTTTCTTGAGGGTATTATCAAATATTATCTTTTAGCTTGTCAGAGCACTCTAATCTCTACAAACACAATGGATAGAAGGATCACACCAAAACTTATATTATCCCCTTGGTGCACCTCTGCAACAATAGTCTCAGCAATGAAGTTTAGCTAAATTGTAGACGACACCTTATATCATCTTCTTGCAATGTGCAACCATGATTTGTTCACTTGTGACCAGTGCTCTTGATTGTTCAACTTGGTGAGGAGGTGTGTTACTTCACTTAATAACAAGGTATTTCTGTCAACTTAGGGATATCCATTCTGTGCCCTCCCTTCACGTAAGCCAATGTAATTTCTTGGTTATCTTCTACTGCCCTCCTTATTAGCGAGATCACTGTTGACTTTGGTGCCCAATCTTCTTAACACTGTCAGTATCTCCCAATCAAGGCATGTAGTATAAGACTCATTCGCCACCACAACAAAGTAAAATAATTCCTCATTGACTTGGCTCATCAACCACTGATAAAGCTTCTCTAGTTTTCCAAAGTAGGGGAGTTCATAAAGCTACAAAACTCCCAATATTTGACAACAGTTTCTCCCCTGTGTCGTCATACATGACCATGTCATTTTCTGTTCACATAGCTATTTTTACCACCAAAACTTTTCCTAATTCATCTTTATTATCCTTAGTTTTATGGTTATAGTCACTTACTTTGCTACACTGATATGTGACTCCCAATCATGGCCCATAAATACCCCTTCTTGATACTACATCTCTGAAAATGAACTTTTGGGGGTGTCTTCAACTTTGTTTCTACTTCCTTATTCTTCTTTCTTCCACTTGTAGTCTTCTCAAGGAGCTCACTTAAGTGCCATAGTGATGATAAAAGTGTTCTTCGTAGTATTGATTCGAACTCTACAACTTGTAACTTACATGCCCTAGCTCCAAATTTACGTGTCCCCTAGATTCAAATTTGAACCCTAACTCATGGATTTACCTCCCCACACACCTTTGTTTCACTCAAAATACTTTCTCCAATAGAGCACTAATCAATCCCTGTGCAAAAATACATCTAGTTTAGATCTGTTATCACAACTCTTCGTCACACTTTCTCACATACTCACTCTTCAACTCTCTTCCACTAACTCAAACATTTCTTCTTCACAAGCACAAGGTAAAAATTAATTTCACAAACCTACCTTTTATAACCTTTGTAAATTTTTTCTACATTTATTTCTCTCCACCTACCACCTGTACTCAACATTAAATGATGTTTCATTTCTTTTTCCACACTGTTTTTTCTACGCCCCAGTCATAACCTTCTGTGCACCCACTACTTCCTCGGCCATAGACTTCCTTTCACACACCTTCATGCACCGAAGTACCTATCCACTACACCTTTCACAAATTAGTTTCCCATGTTGCATCCTACCTCGTGTTACATTGTGCATCCATTCATCCACACATGTGGTCTTTATTCATGAGAAATTTTCTTGTATCCACACCTTTACTTCAAGCACCTACACAATATTTCTCTATGCATACCCATTTTTTAGAGAACGTTCAAATTCAGACCAATTTATCCTGTATATACTCCACCCCACACTAAAAGTATGCACATTCCTCTATGCATGAATTCAATAGATAGTAATGAGCTTCTAAGTGTGTAAGCACACTTATTACAACAAAACACTGAACTAAATTGACAAAGCATATCAATGATGAAAGGAAAAACATATAAAGGAATGCATTAAAATGAAATCTAATCTAAATGGAAATACTACCTTATTACAAACACCAAGAAGACTTATTTATAGTAGGGCTTCAACCTACTCCCATTAAAGTAACTGGGAAATTGTGTCCCATCCAAGCGCACTGTAACTAGAAAAGTGCCTGAATCAAGTATATAAGTCACAACATATGGTCCCAACCAATGCACTTTGAGATTTCAAGGGTGGTGCAAGAACTTGGAGTCATAAAGAAGAACCATTGTGTCAAACTTCAATCTTTTTATCCTTAATATTCCTATCATGCCATGCCTTCTTCTTGGACTTTTCTGTCTTCTGAATCCATCATGCAAAATGGTGCACCTTTCATCCAACTGCATCAATTTATCAATGTACTCTTCAAGTGCTTTGTTCATCAGCCAAACCTCCTGTGCACGTAATACGTAAGAAGGTAACATAAATTCAATAGTAAAACAACCTCTGTGCCAAACACCAACTCAAAGGGTGTGGCCTTATTCAACCTCTTGTAGGTTTTCATATATGCCCAAAGTACAACAAAGACTTTATCATCCCAGTCTTTCCTTCCAACATCAAAAATCTTCATCAATGTATGTCCCAATATCTTGTTGAAAGCCTTCAAGTAATTTCATTTCCTAGGGGTGATAGGGTGTTTTTTTATGGTGTGCTACCATAAATTCTTCCAATAGTATCTTGATAGTCTCATTAAGGAAATAATTTCCCCTATCACTTGTCAAACTCAATGGCAACATCCATACCTACTAATAATGTTCTCCCAGGGGAAACCTTGTTGTCATAACAGGTTGTGCAATCCTTTATAAGTTGTTGCTTCTCATGCCCACCTTGTAAGATAGTCTGTATAAGTTATAATGTAGTGTGATCTAGTCCTACATGTGCACAGGATGAAATAGGACCCAGTGTAAAGTCAATTTCCCACTTTTCAAAAGGTTCTGCACTACAATAGGTCTTAAAGGCATTTCATCTCTATGCCCAAGCTTTTCAAGGGCAATAACATATGGTCACATGCCTTGGGGCAATATTCTTTACAATCCTTATACAATGTTTCCCACCAAAGGCCATGCCAATAAGATCTTACACACAGTGGTAGCAGGTTTCCTACATAATGTCCACCTATAATCCCACCATGAGCTTCCTCCATAATAGCAGTACACTCATGCTCAAGTACACACTGGTGCAAAAACTTCATCGCTATCCTAGTTTGTATAAATATCCCACTAATCAACATGTAAGGCACGACACGTATAGGCAAGTTGTTTCTTCTCTAAACTCTTCATCCCTTCAAGCACCACACTAGTACACAAAAATACAAGCAATATCATCTAAGTCTAAAGGCATGCAGGTTCAATCTGAACAAGTTTTTGCATCCAAATTATATCCTCAATGCTTGAACGATGCATGCAGTCCTCACCTGAATTAATCCTTGATAAATGATCTGGTCTTTGAATTTCTCTTTCCTAGCTTAACCACAACTATAAAGTCAAATTCTTGAAACAACTTGAATCCAATGGAACATATGCACGACCTACAAAATGGGCTTGTTAATACCAAGTAATTAAGTGTCATGTGATCTATATAGAAAATAAAAGGAAGTTTCCAGAAATTATTTTCTAAACTTATGCAACACCTAAATCATGGACAAGGCTTCACTGGGACTCTGTAGTTGTATAATTATTTTCAACTAGGGTCAAGCTTCCTACTCTACAAAACAAATAGGATGATCAACAATACCTTCTTCTATAGTTGGGCTAATATGTACACCAATTGGCCATGCCAAAGGCATCCACATGCACATGAAATGGTTTGTTCCATGAAGGAAAGAACAAAATAGCACCCCTATGAAGTAATCATTGCAACTTCAATGGTTTCAAAATACGTTATTGTGATTCACCCCAATGGAACTTTTCCTTACTCTTTAGGGATTCCTTGCAGAAATCCTAGAATAAGCTCTTTGATAAAATTCCTGTAATAACCTACGTGCCCTATCTCATATGCACACCTCACTCTGGTTAGGAGGGTCCTCTAAGCCTCAAAATAATAATCTACCTTGCCAAGGATCCTACTAACAAGCCTTCTTTACAGATAATTTTTCCCAACACATTCCCAAAGGGTGTAGAAAAAATGCACTTCTTAATGTCTTAAGGAGATTCTCAACTGACACAAACCTCTCAAACATAAGTCAATTAAATTTTCACAGATGAGATTTCACTAGCCCATAAACATGTCCAAGAATATCCAAATGAACTCTGACAGAAAATTATGGTATGAAGTCCTGGAATGTTTGCACAACAATGCATGAAAATTCTACAGGTGCATGAATTCAATCCAAAAGGAATAACTTATGTATGCAAAACTTCATTCCACTTTTAGTGGGTGAAAGTTTTCATCTTCATGCAAAACAGGTTTAGCAATCCTCACCTAATGATATCCAGAAAATCCAACAGTGAAAATTTAGATTTAGAAAGAAGCCCTACAATCCTTCTAACGAATCTCCTTGGAAAGTAAATGGTGTGGGAAAGAGATTTATTACATATGCAGCATTCAACTCCCTATAATCCCCACATATCGACCTTCATCCATTGATATTTCTTTATTTCTTATCACTATAGGGCTAAACTCTGATCCTTATGCACTCCTCAATGGGCTCAATGATATCCATATTTCAACATCTTATCAATCTCTTGCATTACCATTGATACACAGGTTAATGATTCATCCTATAATACCTCTTCTTAACAGGGTCTACATCCTTCATTTTGATACTTGATCCTCATCAAAAACCACACAAAGAATTGATGTAATCCCTTTGTAACTCATGATATCCTTTAGTAAATAAGTCATGGACAATATCGAACGTAGCTCAATTATCATTTGTAACATCTGAGTCAAACTAGTAATCATCCAATGATGGCTTCAATTAGGTTCAGCATTTGTCTAAATGTTGTACCTTCTTCATTTTGAATAGGCCTCATGTACATGCGCACCTTTTCATCTGATATGTCTACAGACCTCACGCATGTACCCAATATGATCAACATCCATAGATTCTCCACCTCTTCATCATCAATCATGTAGACCATTTTACCTTTTTCCTTTTTTGCGCCATAGGTGTGCCCAATAATTTTCTTCATCGTGTCTGAAATCTTCCTAGAATGCGTGCCTCCAGATCTAACCCACCTAGTAAGTTTCCTCCATAATAAGTGATCACTCATGATTTTTTGCACTACACTCCCATGGTCCTAAGCACCTCTCCATAAACCTAGTAACTGCCTAAGTCTCACTGTGACCTTTAGGACGATATCACAATGGGTCAAAGGTTTTCTTCATACCTGCAATCAACTCTTCCCAATTCAAAGATTGAGGTGCCATGGTTCAATTGGTCAATATAGAAATCATGCATGTGACGCAACCACATAGAGTGAAGTAGAACTTGTGTTCAATAGGTGAACAAGTTTACAGTATGACAGTTGTGCACCTGACCGAATCTTTACAAATCCTCTCTAAAAATTGTGGACATCCGATGATTCGTGTTGGCACAATCCTTCCCTGAAATTGCATGCCTTTTAGGCACACTGTACAGTTAAATTCCTAAAAGGATAGATCCAATTTTCACTATGTTGCCACCTTTAAAAGACTATGGTGCTTGTTCCTATTAAGTACCATGTATCTATATTCCACATAGAAAGTATAACAAGCTCATTGGGATTGCGCACTTGGTTTTTTCCACCATGGACTTGCATATTGTGCATAAATCTTTAGACATTGGCCTTCGCTAGTTGTATATTTCTCAGCCTCGGTGGGGTAATTCCAACTCACAAAACAAATGAGTTGATCACACAATGACATCCCTGCTTACTCAGGTAATCCACTGTTACCAATATTATGCCAGAAGCATAAACATGCACATGAACATGGCTTATCCCTGAAAAGGAAAGTATAGAATAGGCATTGTAGTAAGCCTTTCCTTTAATGTCTCAAAATGCAATATGTTGTACTTCATCCCAATGGAAATTTCCCTTACTCTTCAGTAATTCCTCTAAGGGCTTTAAATGAAATCCTAGCCAATCGGTTTGATAAAATTATCTGTAATAACCTTGTGCCCCAAGAACCCTATCGCACTTCACTCTGGTTAAAGGTTCCTCTAAGCCCAAAATAATAACAAACCTTAGGCAGGATCTACCAACAAGCCTTCTTTACAGATAATATGTCCCAACAAGTCCCAAAGATGTGTAGCAAAAACACACTTCTTAATGTTTAAGGACATGCTCAACTGACTGGAACACCTCTCAAACATAAGTCTTTAAATTATCACAATGATCTTTCACTAGCCCATAAACCTGTCCAATCACCCCAAGTAAATGGCTGGTACAAAAAATATGTATGAAGTCCTGGAATGTTTGCACCACAATGTGTAAAAGACTGCTAGGAACATTCTTCATAATCCAAAAGGCATAACTGTGTATGCAAAAACTTCCCCACTCTAGTGGTGAAAGTTTTCTTTCTTGATCTCTTTAGCAATCCGCACCATGATATCACAGAAAATCCATCAGTGAAAGAGTAGATTTTGTGCACCTACAATGCCTTCTAGAATCTTCTTGGTGTAAAAGGTGTGGGAAATGGATCTATTACACATGTAGCATTCAACTCCCTATAATCCACAATTTTTATCCTTTCATATTTATTTATACTTATCACCATAGGGCTAACCCATTTTGACTCATCAATGGGATAAATGATTCCATATTTCAACATCTTATCAATTTCTTCCTTTACCTTGATCACATATTAGATTCATCCTTGTAAGGCCTCTTCCTAACTAGGGTACACCTTCCTTTAGCTTGATATTCATCTCAACAAAGAATGATGTACCCCTTTCAACTCATGATATCCTCTAGGAAATAAGTCCTAGAATTCATGCAGTCAGCTCAATTATCCTTGCAAACTCTGAGTCGGACCAGTAATCAGTTAATGATGGCTTTTTAGGTTGTAGCATCTATCTAAATGTTGACCTTATTCATTTTCATAGGCTCATGATACATCATATTCTCATATGAACTATTAGGACCTTAGGATAATGACCTCACACGTATCCATGTATGAACAACATCCAGATTCTCCACTTCTTCATCATCAATCATGTAGACCAATTACCTTTTTCTTTTTTAGTAAGGTGTGACCCAAGCAAGTTGTTCTTCATTTGTCTCTTCTCCTTGGAAATGCATGTCCAAATCTGACTACTCACCTAGTAATTCCTAGATCAATAAGATCCTCAACCTTTGCACTATCTCCCATGGTCAAGCACTTCATAACCTGTAATGCCTCATTCACTAGAGGTTTAGTGGAAAAAATAGTCAAAGGTCTGAATCATACCTGTAGTCAATTCTTACCAATTCCCTATTTCTCTATTCAATTCCACATAAACATACCATGCATGCACGTAACCACATAAAGTGAAGTAGAACTTGTGCACCCATAGTGAAGGTGGTAAGGCCTCCTGCCCCTCTATCCAGATTCTCTCACACTTGTTGAACATGATGTGAAGCAGAATCCTTCCCATGAAATTCACATGTCTTGGTAGGCACATTGCTCCAAAGAAATCTAACAAGAGAAGTATGATTCTCACTTCTTCACCACTCTAAAATACCATTTCTATGTACCATCCACCAGTGCATTGCTCATCCTATGTAAAGTATACACCAAGCATATTCCTTCTTTCCACTTGGTTTTTCCACTAGGATTCCATAGCGTGCATAAATACTTCAGGATTTCCCTCACCAATGTACCTTGGTACCTGGTTACTGCCCAAATGCCTAACACAATGTGGCTTACTTACGCAAGTAACTGCACTCTTCATCTCACACCCAATCATTTCATAAGTCCCATATGCCTAGTTTGTCATAAGAAAAATTGGTTGTATCACTCATAGATTGTGCATCATCCCATTGAATAACTCCTTCCTTTGATGGCTCAAGCACTTTAGGATCTCTAATGGTGCGCGCATAAATTTTGTTCAAATGCTCTTCACTCAAAGGTTCCACATAAGGTTCAACTTTTCCATCTATCAAAGGAATGATCATGTTCTCTTCTTTGTTCTCAAAATTGATGTAACCTTTATTGAAGTGCATATAAGAATTATTTGCATAACACCAAGGGCAGCCCAAGTAAAGCTGGAAAACCTGTTATCTACTTCTGACAAGCAGCCAAGACCTCAAAGTCCCCAGTAAACTTCAGCCCCTTTGTATAGTAATAGTGACATCCTTCAATACTCCAATGGGCGTGGCTTTGGTTCTATTTTCCATATACAACAGATTTGAATATGGTTATAATGGTGGCCTCCCCATATAATTCCATGCATCCAAGGTGAGTACATTCACTTATGTACATATATCAATCAAAATGTTACTCAATGGCCATCCATCAACAACTATGTTCAGAGTGATCTCTTTTTCATAATCAAGACTGTGAGGAGGTAGGTTCGCATGCAAAAATATGTCTTTCGTGCACTCAACTTCCAGTGCGTAATATCTTCCCCCTTAGCCATTCTCCTAATAAAGGAATGATTTTTTTCTTGGGTGCAACATCTTACAGACATCTTCAAGTCATCAACATTTTTCTAAGGAAGCACAACCACTTTTTCCTATGTTAGCTTTCGTGAATGCTCCTTCAAGTATTGTATCTCACCCTATAAGTTTCTAATAACCTCCATATTTTCCTGATTGACTTCCTTCTGATGGGAAGGATATGGATACTTTACATGTAATACTTCCTATTTTGTAATTATAGGTTTCTACTACGGAGTCTCACCTATTAATTCCTTAATCAGATCCTCATCCTTTGCACTACCTCCCATGGTCAAGCACTTCATAATCTATAATGCCTCATTCACTGGAGCTTTATTAGAAAAATATTCAAAGGTCTGAATCATACTCTGTAGTTAATTATTTCTAATTCCATGTTTCTCTATTCAATTCCGCATAAACATACCATGTGCGCACGTGCATCCGCATAGAGTGAAAGTAGAACTTGTGCACCCATAATGAAGGTGGTAAGGCTCTGTTGCCCATCTATCCAGAGTCTCTCACACTACTGAATGTGATGTGAAGCAAGAATCCTTTCCATGAAATTCACATGTCTTAGTAGGCGCATTGCTCTGAAGAAATCTAGAAGATAAGGCAATTCTCACTTATCTCCACTCTAAAAGACTATCTCTCTGTACAATCCACCAGTGTGCATTGTCATCCCATGCAAGGTATACACCAGCATATTCCTTCTTTCCACTTGGTTTATCAAATGGAACTTCTATAGTGCATGTAGAAATAATTTAGGATTTCCTTTTCTAGTGTACCTTGGTACATGGTTGTTTGCCCAAGCGCCTACCACATCATGGCCTGCGTACCCGAGTAACTACACATCCTCATCTCATTCCTAACCATTTCATGATTCTCATGCATGCCTAGTTATCACAAGAAATGTTGGGTGTCATCACTCATAGATTATGCATCATCCCATTCTATAACTCCTTCCTTTAATGGTTCAAGTACTTCACAGATCTCTAATGATGCGCACATAATTTTTTTTCAAATCCTCTTCACTCAAAGATTCCACATAGGGTGCAACTTTTCCATCAGTCAAAGGAATGATCATGTGCTCCTCTTTGTTCTCAAAACTGATTTAACCTTTATTGAAGTGCAAATCAACATTATTTGCATAACACAAAGGGTACCCAAGTAAAGATGGAAATACCTGTCTGCTTCCGTAAGCACCAAGACCTCAAAGTCCCCAGTAAACTTTGTCCCTTTATATAGTAATCAGTGGCATCCTTCAATACTCCAATGGGTGTGGATTTGGTTTTGTTTTCCATGTACAACACATTTGAAGATGGTTGTAATGGTGTTCTCCTAATCTTATTTCATGCATCTAATGTGAGTACATTCACTTCTACACCTATGTCAATAAAAATGTTACTTAGACGGCCATCCATCAACAACTGTGTTTAGAGTGATATCTTTTTCATAATTAAGATTGTGAGGAGGTAGGTTCGCATGAAGTTAAATTTGTCTTTCCCGCTCAACTCTAGTGCATGCACCATATTCCCCCTTAGCTATTCTCCTAACAAAGGAATGACATTCTCTTGGCGCAACATCTTACAGACCTCTCTTCAAGTCATCAATATCTTTTCTGAGGAATCTCAACCACTTTTTGCTATGCTCTAGATTATCGTGACTACTCCTTCAAGTATTGTTTCTCACCCTATGCAAGTTTATAATAACCTCCATATTTTCCTGATTGACTTCCTTCTGATGGGAAGGATATGGATACTTTACATGTAATACTTCCTATTTTGTAATTATAGGTTTCTACTACGGAGTCTCACCTATTAATTCCTTAATCAGATCCTCATCCTTTGCACTACCTCCCATGGTCAAGCACTTCATAATCTATAATGCCTCATTCACTGGAGCTTTATTAGAAAAATATTCAAAGGTCTGATCATACTTGTAGTTAATTATTTCTAATTCCATGTTTCTCTATTCAATTCCGCATAAACATACCATGTGCGCGTGCATCCGCATAGAGTGAAATAGAACTTGTGCACCCATAATGAAGGTGGTAAGGCTTGTTGCCCATCTATCCAGAGTCTCTCACACTACTGAATGTGATGTGAAGAAGAATCCTTTCCATGAAATTCACATGTCTTAGTAGGCGCATTGCTCTGAAGAAATCTAGAAGATAAGGCAATTCTCACTTATCTCCACTCTAAAAGACTATCTCTATGTACAATCCACCAGTGTGCTTCCATCCCATGCAAGGTATACACCAGCATATTCCTTCTTTCCACTTGGTTTATCAAATGAACTTCTATACCATGTAGAAATAATTTAGGATTTCCTTTTCTAGTGTACCTTGGTACATGGTTGTTTCCCAAGCACCAATGTGGCCTGCGTACCCGAGTAACTACACACCTCATCTCATTCCTAACCATTTCATGATTCTCATGCACCTAGTTATCACAAGAAATGTTGGGTGTATCACTCATAGATTATGCATCATCCCATTCTATAACTCCTTCCTTTAATGGTTCAAGTACTTCAAGATCTCTAATGATGCGCACATAATTTTTTTTCAAATCCTCTTCACTCAAAGATTCCACATAGGGTGCAACTTTTCCATCAGTCAAAGGAATGATCATGTGCTCCTCTTTGTTCTCAAAACTGATTTAACCTTTATTGAAGTGCAAATCAACATTATTTGCATAACACAAAGGGCACCCAAGTAAAGATGGAAATATGTCTGCTTCCGTAAGCACCAAGACCTCAAAGTCCCCAGTAAACTTTGTCCCTTATATAGTAATAGTGGCATCCTTCAATACTCCAATGGGTGTGGATTTGGTTTTGTTTTCCATGTACAACACATTTGAAGATGGTTGTAATGGTGTTCTCCTAATCTTATTTCATGCATCTAATGTGAGTACATTCACTTCTACACCTATGTCAATAAAAATGTTACTTAGAATCCATCCATCAACAACTGTGTTTAGAGTGATATCTTTTTCATAATTAAGATTGTGAGGAGGTAGGTTCATAAGTTAAATTTGTCTTTCCCGCTCAACTCTAGCATGCACCATATTCCCCCTTAGCTATTCTCCTAACAAAGGAAATGACATTCTCTTGGCGCAACATCTTACAAACCTCTTTCAAGTCATCAATATCTTTTTTGAGGAATCTCAACCACTTTTTGCTTGCTCTAGATTATATGACTACTCCTTCAAGTATTGTTTCTCACCTTGCAAGTTTATAATAACCTCCATATTTTCCTAATAGACTTCTTTCTAATGGGAAGGATTTGGATACTTTGTATGCTATACTTCATGTTTTATAATGACATGTTTCTACTTTAGAGTCTCACACGTGTGAATAGCTTCAACGCATGTAGTAACCAATACCAGGAGTATCTCAGGGTCAGGTGATAACTTTGGCATCTAATGATCTTCCACAGTGCACTGTACTCTAACCATTTTCACGCCCTTATCCTTCTTATGATTCTTTCTCAGTTGTTCTTACAAATCTAAGCATTCTTCATAATTTTGGTTCTTTCCACACTAGTAGCAAATAATATTCTGAGGGCATTCATGCTTATAATGATTAGGGGACCCATATGTATAATATGTTCCTCATGGGAAGTCACATTTTCCACCACCGCACCCTCAGCCTATGAATCCTACATGGTATCCTCTACCTCTACCACCTCCATCGGAGTGCCCCTTATTGTGATTACAATTATGTTGCTCACCCTATTCCTTAGAATTTTTTATAGCTCTAGTTTGGCGTACACCAGTTTCAATGGCATCATGAATCTGATCAATCAATCTACAATTCTTTGTATCATGAGTGGTAGACTTACAAATCTTACAATAACAAGACATGTTCTTCCTTATCACATGTCGCAGTAGGGGTAACCTATTTGAATCATGGTCCAAATGATATATCTCACAATCCAACAATGTGACGCACACTAATTTGCAAGGGTAACTATTGTTATTATGAATTTATACTTCATAATCCATGCACTAAATACCACTATTCCTCTCATGAGCTGAATTAGCCAAACAATTCTCTAATTTTTTTACCATAGATGTAATCTGAGCTTCCAAAAATGGGCTAACTTTAGTGTCTACACTCCCAATTACCTAGACATGCAAATTTGCGTCAAGTTCCTCATGCAGATTTGTAGAAGTCTTATGTGAGAGCACCCTCCTGAAAGGTGTGGTAAAACTTCTAATACGAAAGCATCACGTAGCACGGTATAGTCTACACAAGTCTAGTTCGGATCATATTTCTTGTACCAACTATGTGCGTGACCTAGCAAAATAGTAGCAAACTTACTTGTCTTATGCTCAGGGGTTGTAATCCCCTTAGCATGTTATAGTATATCACACATATGCACGTGCTCGGTTGCATCTTCAATTCCTCTATACTCTGGTAGGTAAAGGGACATATTGAAATAAAATTTCTAGGGATGGTGTAGATCATGCCCACCTAATCGAGAACCTTCATTACCTCATGTATTTCATCTACCACTAGACCCACTAGATCCTAAACCACTTGATCCTCTTGATCCCCCTCCAGTAGAGGGTACCATACCAGAGGACATGTTTCCTTGTATTCCAATAGTTTTACTAAATTGAACCCCCATGTTCTATTAATTTTTACTACTTCAGTATGTAATACCAACATTCTGTGCGCCCACATTTTATTTTGATGACACGCCAAAAAATATACCTCTAACTAGACCCCTAAATAGCACAGGTGACCTATGTTCTGCCATAGATGAATTTGTTATTTGATTAAATCCTAAACTTAATAGAAACTAAAATCTATCTATCACTACTCTATTACCCACACTGGCTTGCTTATCAATGACTGTAGCAAAAAATGGAAAACCAAATGCAAGGGCTAGGTCGCCAAGAGGGATCAAATGCATGCCCATGGTCCTTATAAATTTAACTGATGCACTCTCATCTAAGGCTGAAGAGGGTTATCTTCCATGGTTATCTAAATGGGGGAATTCTAGATGCTCTGGCTCCACATCTTCCACATGAGCTCCAAATCCTTTGCAAGCCATATTTCTCCACAACATCACGTTGTTTTGTCAAATCCCTCTCACACGAATCATTAAACTTAAGTAACATTTCTTCTCTTTGTCTCTCTACCACCAAGTCTACCATATTTCACCACACCTACTTCTTCCCATGCACATAGTGGGGTTTAGCTATCCATAGGATGATCTTCCAAATCTAGAGTCACAATCAAGATCTTAATCGCTAAAGGGATAACATGCAAATAAGATCCTCTAGGTTCACGTAATAGCTAGAACTTAGAAACCTATGGACATGAATAATTAGAAATAGTGTACTCCAAGGTGTAACTTTGTAAAAAACCACTCCACCAATGATCTACAACGTGTATCCAAGTCAAATCAACATCATGTAAATTTTGGTAATCTTCTTGTGTTCAAACAAACACTCTATACCTCTAATTTCTCTTTGATGCATATGCTACAACCACACGTACAATTATATAGGAAAATAAGAAAATAATGTCTCATAGAGCTCATGATACATATTCTGTTCAACCCATACGAGTGCATAAAATTTAGATCCGGTGTTAAATTTGTAAGCAAACTCTTCCTCTAAATTCTCTACTCAATCATCAATGTTGGTCAGATTCAATCGATACATCTTCATCATGCAACATCCTTATAAATACCTTGAAAATATGTATCAGAAAGGGAACCAAGATGTAGTCTTTTATTTTACCAAATATCCCAAGGCGTTGTTGGCACATCACTCAGCCAGAAAATAAGCATGCAAGGGTACCAGGTCCCCTCTTTTATGGAAGCTTTGTCAAAGAGTTAGCATTATAAACACACATATAAAACCAGATCCATAATATCCATTCAAAATTAAAGCATAAACATATCTAGATCTTAACTATAGTGCATAAAGAGTCAGACAAGAAACTAATATCAGATTCACCATACAAGATTAATCAATAGTAATATTAATAACCAACATACAACCACATAGATTCCATTGTATTAATTATTGTAAAACACAGAAGCCAAGTACATACATAAGAGCATCACCATAGTCCATGTGTGCTCATAAACCAACAACATAACACTAACAAAAACGTGGGTCCCCTAAACTGTACAAATGAATACATATTTATAAGAGTGGCGACTTTCCCTTTACCGCCTATGCATCCTCAAAATAAAGTACATGCTAAGAATCGCCATGCACCGCTACAAGGTAAATACAAAATCATGTAAACTCACTAATAATAGATTATTTAATAATATAAATTATGGATCTAATCCTATTAATAGCCAAAAATTGTGCATGTCATTTAATCTTGAACTCATCTAAAATATCCTTTGCTTAGTCTCCAAGTCTTCATATCCTCACGTGTCTCACACTCAATGTCTATATTTATCCCATTGCAACCAAGACGGCTAAGTCCCTGAAGTCATAATTTCCCAGGTGTGCCCTTTTTCTGCAACATCTCTGTGTGCACCTACGCACCCTATGTTTGTGTGCTCCATCCTTCTACACCTTCAGTACTTAGGTTTTTAATTCATCAGCCCCACATATACATATTCCATGGAAGGAGAGAAGATGTTTTTTTAAGATATCATTTACCTTCATAAATTTGAAAACTTAGGAGAAAACATAACTCATGGGAAAGGATAAGAATCCACCGCAATGGCTAGCTGATTATGAAGTAGACCATGGGAATTCATGGCATGAGAGTTCCTAGAGATACCCTGATCTAACTACAAACACCTTATCCTATAGATTATAAATGGTCTACATGAGGGAATTTGTAGAAGATGAGGTATGTAAGAGTCAACACCTGTGTATAAGATGTGGTGGAAGATTAATAGTAGTAGTAGTAAGTGAAATATATGTAAGAAGTTGGTGAGGAATATGATGCTCCCTTATGCTAAGGGTAGATATAAGGACCATCATATGTATGATGAAGGTGTTGGAAAAGAATTTTTCTCTTGAGATTAATAAGAATAAAACTCATCTAGGATTAAGAGTAAATATTTCTAAACATTTTCCCTCATTAGCTTCATCAAAGTCATTAGGATTAAGATTTTGGATGGTATTATCTTGATGTTTTTCACCCTTTTTGAGTTTAATTAGGTTTTTACAACTATAATCAAACATAACAATGAGATAAATGTTTATAGGGGGTTATTTTGACTAATTAACTTCCAATATTAATCATTCAATATTAGAATAATGCATTAACACTTGCATTAAATGTACATAAAGAAATAACAACTCACAAGTACATGGGATTGAGTGTACTTAGCTGATTAGATGTGATTATGGGTTGATTTGGGTGATTTTTCATGCTTAAACATGGGTATCAAGACCTAAAAAACCTTCACAGCTAAAACTATGACTTGAGGATCTATTAGGGTAAGACTATATGGTAGGGACATGAATTTCTGTATGATCTTGACTACTTTTGTACACTTTTACACCTTCTCGGAAATGTGTTATGTGACTTTATGGGTTTTTTCACTTGTCTAAGTTACTTTTTGTTGTCTTTTTTTCACTGTTGATCACATTGTGAGAGTATCTAAATAATTTTCTCAATCCTTCAAAACTCTAACCATGGATGATGTACTATAAAAAAACTTTATTTAGGTTATGGGTACCCTCATACACTATGAATGTTGGTACTACTATGAAGAGGCATCAAATGACATGTCATTCTCCACCTAGCATTTAATACATGATTGTAGTGTAATCATATTTTACATCCTTCCATTTAACAATACTTGACTTGAGTTTTCTCTCTATTAGGAACACTTAAGGAATCCGATGAATCGCAGAGTAAAACTGGTGAGAAATGTGAGATGTAATTACACAAAGGAAAGACTTGGCATGCACATATAAAAAATACAAGTTATGAATAACAATGAGATAATTGCAATACGATAATAAATGGATCAAAACTCAATACTCTGCTCCATATCAATACATTTCTCTATATATTAGCTCAATAACTAGATGTGCATATATATGGGAGTAAATTGCAAACTACTATCTACATTAGTGGTGAATAAATCTCACTAAATTATATTAGTAGTAGAGATGGACTCCACACAACTAGTAAGCTAACTCAACACAACTGGTAAGCTAAGTCAACACAAATTGGTATACCTAAGCAAGCTAACAAGACAAGTGTAGAGATAAACATAAGTACAAGAATTATTCTAATAAATAAATAAAGGATAAATAATAACCTACACTAATACCCCCCGTAAGCATAGCTTACATGGTCAAAAAAGAAGGTGGGTCCCAAAAACAAGGCTTGATGAGATACCCATGTACAATAAATCGGAAATAAGGAGTTAACATGGATGAAAAAAATCACCACAAGGTACCCAAAAAACTAGTAATAACAAAGTAGAGAGATAAAAAAACACTGTAAGGCATCCCAAGAAGCTTAGACAAAAAAAACTCATACAATGATAAATAAGTTTTGGTGTGTATTGTGGGTCTAAATCCACTACTCGATAACAAAAACTCAAAACAATAAACTAACACTAGGTTTACACTGGAATAGCTCCATATAAGGATATTGTAAATGGAGTGATGTCAAAAGCTCAAAAAAATATCACACATAATTTGATCTACTACAAATAGGAGTGTCATGATCCAATAACAAACAACCAAGACAACAAGGTAAGGACAAAAAAATCTAAAGTAATGGGAGTGCTATGATCTAAGAACAACCATGGCAATAAGGCAAGGAAAAAAAAATGCAAAGAACCAGGATCAACACCAAACCCTCCCATAGTGCTAAATGGGTGGAGTGATGCTACAAATATATATGAATTTTTCAAAATAAACTAATCAAAACATAAACAAAACAAACATTGGGATTTACCATAATAGCTCATCCAAAAGAGAGACTGTCAAACGTACCTAAAAGTGTTTGAAAAATACATATACAAAATATCTTAACAAACAAGAGAGATATACTACACCTCCTAAAGAAAATTTCTTAAAACAAGAATTATTACAATGGAGATGTTTATAGAAAGTGGAGAAAGAAGCTGAATAATGGAAGATCCTTACCTGTAGAGTCCTCCAAATGAATGCCTATGTCATCATCATGAGTAATCAGAAAATCCACCCCAAATTAAAATGGATGGATAAATAATATGCATCCATATGATTCGGTGTAAATTGCACAATGGTTTCATGCAAAGGAACATCATAATATGTTTCAAGTTAGGTCATGTCTGACAGCTGAAATCTCAACTCTCTCAGGCTTGAGTGAAGGTGCATAACTCATATATAGTTCATGATCCTCGTAAAGGGTCAAGTGAACAAAAATAGGGGCTCTATCAATATGTGATCCCAATGAAGTACCTACTTGAAAACCATTTTTCGTGGAGAGAATACCACTTAAAAATGATGAATAGGGGAAATAATACCATGTAAATGCAAGTCAATACCTTTGCCAATGAAAACCCACAAAATGAATCATCCGAGAAACAACTCCAATGGTCTGCTTCTCAAATGATCCAAGAATTTCAATAGAAGGAGATGAAGTGTGATACACAAAATGTGTTACTCACATAGACCCAAGTGTGTAGGAAGAACATGCACTAATAAACACAAAATGCTTAAGAGCATCAAATGCAGGAGCATGCTCAGAAATTGACAAAACAAGGTCATTGTGTACAAGAGAAATATCTACAAGTGGATTAGGAACATGAGTAGGGGTATGAACTTCCAGAATGTGAGGATGATTTTGTAATCGAGAAGGTGTCTTCTAAAGGGAGTGTATTAGTATATCCTTTCCATAAATGAGGTTATGAAGAAGAGAGTTTTACTTTTTAAGTGATCTATTTTGTTCCAAAAATTTAAGCATGTCCTCTTGAAGTCCACACACTTTGGACAAAATCATCTCATTTTCAAAAGCCATGATATATGTAGGAAAAAAAACCCAAAAAAATAGGACAACAGGCTCACCCGAAAATGCATCTGCATGCAATTACAACACCCCCAAATGTTGGCATTTTATAAATTAGTTCATTTTACAAAATAAATAGTACCAATGCATGGGAAATAAAAAATATGAAATTTTGCAAAAGACGACACTCAATTCTGAGCTACTGATCAACAGTTATTACAAAAATGATTTCCCATAAACAAGGCCTATTTTAAATAAAATTTCACTCAAGCATTAAAAAAATGAACTAAATGAGGATGAGCCTAGTATTCTAACTACTCGTTGGAATCGAAACATAATTTAGAAGATAGTGGTTTAGTTTTTGAGGGGGGATTGGTCTTCGACAGGTTAACATACAAGTTTTTAAAAAACACTTAATTCTCCCTTAATGTAATTTCTATAAACAGGGATCTGTCATCACCAATCCGGCACTATGATAATTCTTCACTGGGAACTCCTCGTGCTATGATTATTTACTAATGCACAGCCTTTAGTTTGGTGGATGTAATCTGGAAACAAAACAACAACATAACACAAAAATACCATCGACTATGATAAGACAGAATGATGAGAAATCTGAAATATCAAAGTAAATTATAATATTAACATGAAATTTTTACAATCTCACCCATGAGGTACTTCAAGTGTTATTGACTTCACTTGAATTTCACCAAGACTATGGGAGAAACTTTACAATTACACCTCTTAATGTCTTCTTCAACACACCTTTAAACTGATGGCTTCCTTCGCACACTTCCTACAATATTTCTCACTACTTCCTTCTATGCTAAATGAGGGGGGTGGCCTCTCTATTTATAGAACTTTCAGGCTTATCCATCTTATCTCTAAGATAGGATAAGAAATCCACTCTGAAGAATCATATTCCATACCTTAACTCTTATCTGTACATGTAAGCTTATCTTCTAAGATAAGATAAACCTTATCATTTTACATGGGTTCCACATTTTTAGACTTTTTACAAATAAAATACACAAAATATTTATGACCTCACTCCTTATCCTTATTACCAATATAATATTTCTAATTCCTAATCACGTAGACCCTACTTCTCTAATTACCCAAACTTTGACATTTTAACATTACCGGACCACTTACGACAAATATTTACTTTTTTACAACATTCCTATTATACTTTGACTATTACCGTACTCCACATTATTGGCAGCACCGTACTGACGGTGCCGTTATCTTCTATCAGACGCTACTACTAATTATACTTAACAACAACATATTCCTAATACATACATTAATGAAATAGAAATTACAGAGGAAAATTTTAGTGTCAACATCTTCCCCCTTCCTAGCTTATACTTCGTCCTCGGAGTAGACTGTTCTGGTGCTTGGAAAATCTTCAACTTGTCGTGGTTGACCCATTTCGTAATGGGAGTGCCATCCAATTCCTCCAGTTGGTACGTACCATTTTCATGCACAACTGCTATTTTGTAGGGCCCCATCCATTTTGGAAGAAATTTTCTCTGTCTTCTTTTTTTGTATCTGGAATCATATACTAGAACCAAGTCATTCACATGAAATGGAGACCACCGGATCTTTTGATCAAAGTATTCCTTCTGCTTCATTTTCTTCGTATGGCTTGTATCCTTTGCTATTTCTCTCATTTCCTCCAGCAAATGAAGATGTACCAACCTTTCTTTTACTGAATCACTTTCATCCATCCTTTCATTTTTTCATAACTCTCACAGTGGGAATATCAAACTCAATAGGAAGAACTGGATCAATGCCATAGGCCAACTAAAATGGGGAGTATCCTGTTGCTGACTTTGATGTTGCCCTATATGCCCACAATGCTGCATGAATCCTTTTATCCCATTTATGTACCTGCAAGGCTGCATCTTTTGCTAGAATTTGACACAACACAAAATTTGTTCGTTCCACCTGTCCATTTGTACTTGGCTTATATGTCTTTGCCTTCCTGTGCTTAATAGAAAACTTATTAACTAGGGCTTCTACCACCTCATTAATGAAGTGGCTTCCTTGATCTGTTACAATTTCTAATGGGCAACCAAATCTGGTGACAATGCGTTCATACATGAACCTTGCCACTTCATCCATGGAAGCTGTTTTCAATGGCCCAGCTTCAACCCACTTGGTTAAGTAATCTATGGCAACTACAATATACTTATTTTGGCGTGATGTAGTTGGAAGTGGACCTACAATTTCTATTCCCCACTTTTCAAAGGGACCAAGGGGAAGAATAGGACATAATGGAGATGATGAAGTCTTATGGTTACCATGTGTTTGACAAATATCACATGTCTTACAATAATTATAACAATCTTTAAAAAGAGTGGGCCAGTGATAACCTGCATCCAAGATCCTTCTTGTTGTAAGTTGTCCAGAGAAGTGCCCTCCACATGTACCATTGTGGAATTCTTCTAATAGTTCCTTCCCTTGATCACGTCCAACTGCCCTCTTGTACTGTCCATCAGGTCCTATTCGAAATAATACTCCATGCAGAATAGAATATGGACGACTGGCTTGAGTAATCTTTCTCTTAGTCTTTGCATTAGCACCATCAAGAAACTTGAATTCATTCAGATAATTCCAAATATCTACGTATTCATTAGGGATTGTGTCAAGGGATAACAATGTTGCATCGGGGAAATTATCATCATCACAAGATGATCCTAAACCATCATAGGCTTGAGAGAGCGCATCTGCATTGACATGCTTCTTTCCTGGCCTATCTATAATATCAAATTCAAACTCTTGTAGCAAAATTATCCATCTTGCTATCCTCCCTGATGGGTTAGGATTATTTACAATATATTTTAGATCCTGATGATCTGTTACAACTAGAAATTTTTGCCCTAGCAAGTAATTTCTAAACTTCTTTACAGCAAAAATGATAGCCAGAGCCTCTTTTTCAGTTACAGTATAATTTACCTCAGCACTGCTCATTTGTCTGCTCCCAAAGTAAATTGGATGTTCATTCCTATTTTCATCCTTTTGGCTCAAAGTACTTCCTAGTGCTGCATCTGAGGCATCAGTGTACACAATGAATGGCTTGCTCCAATCTGGATTCTTCAAAACAGGTGAAGACACCAGGGCTTCCTTCAGTTGTCCAAAAGCTTCATGCGCCTTATTTCCTGGTTCATAAGTAACATCCTTCTTCAAGAACTGGGTTAGTGGCTGTGCAATCTTTGAGAAATTCTTGATGAACCTTCTATAGTAACCCACATGGCCTAAAAATGATCTCAATTTACTTCTATTAATAGGAAATGGTAAATATTTGATTTTTGAAACTTTATCAAGATCAGTACTAATACCATCTCTGGATACAACATGCCCTAACAAAAACGCCTTTAGAACATCCAAAGACACACTTTGTAGGGTTTTAGTGAGGCTTGTGCTTCATCTAACCTTTGAAATGTTGTCTCCATTTGGTGCAGGTGGTCCAACTTGCTCCCATAGATGCAAAAATCATCCAGAAATACTCTGATGAAGGTCCCAATGTAGGGTTCGAACACCTTATTCATCAAACGCTGGAATGTTTCTGGAGTATTACACAACCCAAAAGGTATAAATCTATAAGCAAATGTTCCCCAAGGAGTGGTGAATGTGGTCTTCAGCTGATCTTTCTCTGCTATACGAACTTGGTTGTAGCCGCTATATCCATCAGCAAAACTATAGCACTCCTGGCCAGCTACTTCGTCTAAGAAAAATGGAAGAGGGTAATGATCCTTCTTTGTTGCCTTATTGAGCTTCCTGTAATCAACACAAATGCGTAGCTTCCCATTCTTTTTTATTGAGATCACAATGGGAGAAACCCATTCTGAATTCTCCACAACAAATATGAATCCTGCATCAAGCAACTTATCTATTTCTTCTTTTACAGTCTTGAAAAAATTAGGATTCATTTTTATATGGCATTTGCTTTATGGGCTTAGCACTATCTACCAGCTCAATACAATGTTCTACCCAACTTACTTGACGGAGTTCCTTGTAATCAAAAGTGAATAGGTGTATGTACCTTCGAAAGAGCTGGAGGTAGGATTCCTTCTCACTCTCCATCACAGCATCACCAATCTTTATTTGTTAGAGATGATCATCAACTTCTTCTTCAGATAATTTTATGGGGTCATGAGTTGGTGTGACTGGAAGGATATCTATGACTGAAACATCCACCTTACTTTTTTCATCTTCAGTGTCCACTTCACTGGTACTAGAGTAATCAAAGGATGTCCAATCATCAGTTTCATCACTTGAATCCACAAGTTATGACTTATGATGTCGAGGGATCACATTTATCTTCACCCTCTCTACCACGTCCAAGTGTCATGAAACCTTCATTCCAGTAGTTTCTTGCATGAACTCTCTTTAGCCATGGTCTTCCCAGCAGCATTGGGTACGCAACAGTACCATTTTTCATCACCTGAAAGTCTACCACACATACAACACCCATAACAGATATTGCCACATTTGAAACTACACCTTCTGGTTTAGTTTTTCCCTTATTTAATGACCTTAACATAAGTGTTGAAGGGCGATCAATTTTTAAACCCAACATATTCATTACAGACTCAGTCATTACATTAACTGCAGCACTTCCATCAACTAAGACATCATGAATTGAAATACCATTACATAATACCTCAACTTGTGGAGCATAGGGACCCACCTCTGCCTCCAAAACAGGGACCTCAACCTCCTTCCTTCGTCAAGCATTGAGTCCACTTCGCAACTCCCGCCTCTTCTCAAAAGACATAGCCAAGAGTTGACCATATGTAATATTTGCAGGCCTTTTGGACAGATCTTCCAAGATGGAGTATGGTCCTTGCCCCTGTGAAATCAGAAAATCCTGCACACCCAACTTTCTTCTCCTATGTTTCTTACTAGTTTCTTCTTTCATCTTCTTAGGATCATTTCCATCTTGATTATCTTTTTCTTTCTTTCTTTTTGTTACAAACACATCTACTTCATTATTTCTACTCTTATCTACTACATCAAGAGAATTCACAGGTGCTTTTCCTTTATCATTATCTCTTGTACCAGATGTAGAAGCTCTATCTAGACAATTATACTTATAATGACCCTTTTTATAACAACCATAACATACAACTTCAGAAATATTTCTTTTTGGACCTCTATCTCCTCCCTGAGAACTAAATTCCTTTCCTTGAAGAAGATTAATAGTTAATTGGCCCATCTTCCTAAGCAGATCTTCATACTCAGTAGATGTACTAGGAGAAATATTTGTGCTCACCGGGAGTGGTTGTGGATTCTGGACCAAAGGTGCTGGTGTAGGCTCTACTTTAGCAACAATTTCTTTGGGCTCCTCTTTCATGCTTTCTTCTTGCCTTCTTGCAATCTCTTTTGCTTGTTCAATGGTAGCTGGGCGGTCATACTTCACTCGTTGTCTGATCTCTGGCTTCATCCCAAGAATGAAGTGCTTACAGAGAAGATTATCCACGCCATTCATCAACCCATCCGCTAATCCTTCCTTTCGGATCTGGGCATCGAGCTTCCTCCTTAGCTCTAGAACACGAGCATGATAATCCCTTATCTTCTCCTTCTCTCCTTGAGATAGCTTTGTGATCTTGATCATGAGATCTGCATATTTCTGTTGTTCACTAAATTCTTCAAGAAAACTTTAAGTTAATAAATCCCATGAATTTTTCACATTATCACCTAGTGTTTCAAACCACCTAAGTGCTAAAGCATCCAAAAAAGGTAGGAAAAAAATCAGTCCATTGTTCCCTTCTTATAAGGCCATTACAAATACAAGATCATTTAAACTCTTGAATGAAAGAAGAAGCATCTTCATTAGATTGAGCTGAAAAAACAGGAATCTTTCCCATTTTCAAAAGTAACCACCGTGAAATACCAACCCACAAGTACAATTAACAAGACTTATGTGCACAAATAATTGGAATCACTATATTAGAAAGTGACTTTACACCTTTCTACAGTAAAATAGAAATGACCACGGTAAACTATGGTAAAACTTGACTTACTGATGTAAAAACTGACTTTACTGTGGTAAACACTATTCACAGTAAAAAGTGAAGTTACTGCGGTAAATACTATTCACGGTAAAAAGTGACTTTACTGTGATAAATACTATTCACAGCAAAAATAACTTTATCATGGTAACTACTATTCATGATAAAAATGACTTTACCATGGTAACTACTATGCACGGTAAAAAACAAGGTTACCCTCCAATTGATTTTTGACTAAGTGGGAATATCTCTCCAGAAAATCCACCAACGAGGAATGGTCCCGGCAACGGAACCAAAATGACATCACCAATCCGGCACTATGATAATTCTTCACCGGGAACTCCTCGTGCTATGATTATTTACTAATGCACAGCCTTTAGTTTGGTGGATGTAATCTGGAAACAAAACAACAACATAACACAAAAATACCATCGACTATGATAAGACGGAATGATGACAAAAATGAAATATCAAAGTAAATTATAATATTAACATGAAATTGTTACAATCTCACCCATGAGGTACTTCAAGTGTTATTGACTTCACTTGACTTTCACCAAGACTATGGGAGAAACTTTACAATTACACCTCTTAATGTCTTCTTCAACACACCTTTAAACTGATGGCTTCCTTCACACACTTCCTACAATATTTCTCACTACTTCCTTCTATGCTAAATGAGGGGGGTGGCCTCTCTATTTATAGAACTTCCAGGATTATCCATCTTATCTCTAAGATAGGATAAGAAATCCACTCTGACGAATCATATTCCATACCTTAACTCTTATCTGTACATGTAAGCTTATCTTCTAAGATAAGATAAACCTTATCATTTTACATGGGTTCCACATTTTTAGACTTTTTACAAATAAAATACACAAAATATTTATGACCTCACTCCTTATCCTTATTACCAATATAATATTTCTAATTCCTAATCACGTAGACCCTACTTCTCTAATTACCCAAACTTTGATATTTTAACATTACCAGATCACTTACGACAAATATTTACTTTTTACAACATTCCTATTGTACTTTGACTGTTACCGTACTCCACATTATTGGTGGCACCGTACTGACGGTGCCGTTATCTTCTATCAGACGCTACTACTAATTATACTTAACAACAACATATTCCTAATACATACATTAATGAAATAGAAATTATGGAGGAAAATTTTAGTGTCGACAGATCGAAGCCTAAAATTTATATTAATCAGAATCAACCAAAAACATAGAAGCATAGCTACAATGTGTGTGTGTGTGTGTGTGTGTGTGTGTGTGTGTGTGTGTGTGTGTGTGTTACACAGCTGGGATACAAACAACAGAGAAGTTGTAATAATGCAACAACAAATCTAAAATACATTAGCTTCCAAATATTATCCCGGGAAGCACATAAATTGTTATAATAATTATAACAATTATCCCTATGAAACAAAAAGACAAATATGGTTTTAAAACCATATAACAACATACAATAACCATATAATATTATTATTTAATTAATAAGATTAATTAAATAATTAATCATATAATGCATAATTAATTTATCCTAACATTCCCCCCCTTAATTGTGCATTGTCTCAAGGGACGAGGAGAGGAACTCTCTGAACAACTCGAACTTGTCACGTGCAAGTGACTTCGTGAAGATATTTACTCATTGTTCAGCTGTTGGACAATATTGAAGCTAGATGTTGTGCTTTAACACATGTTCACGTATGAAATGAACTTATACCTCAATGTGCTTTGTTCTCTCATGAAAAAATGGATTGTGAACAAGTTTGAGAACACCTTAATTGTCAACATACATGGTGGTTGGTTTATCCTATGGTATTCCAAGTCCTAGTATGCGACGTAGCCAAATCGCTTCACAAACAACTTCTCCTATAGAATGATACTCAAATTCTATGGAAGAGCAAGAAACGAAGTGGTGTTTCTTGCTTCCCCATGATATTGGTCTAGATCCCATAAAGAATACAAATCCAGAAGTGGATTTTCTATCATCAATGTTATGTGCATGACCTGAATCCGAATATCTAGTCAAGAAAAATTTGTCATTCTTCTTGTATTCTAGACCAAGATCCACTGATCCTTTGAGATATCTCAAAATGTGCCTTGCTGCTTTCCAATGAAAAACTTTGGGTTCCTGCATGAACCTGGATAAATAGCTCACTGCAAAGCTGATAACTGGTCTTGTGTAGGTCAGGTAAATGAGACTCCCGATTAGCTGTCGATAAAGATTGGCACTTACCTCAGTAGATGGATCTGAACGAGATAATTGTAATTTTTTCTCTATAGGTGTAGCAATTGGTGTGTAATCCATCATCCTAAACTTCTTAAGTTTTGTCTTCGTATATTTCATATGAGAAACAAAAACGTGATTCTCTTTCTGCCATACTTCCAATCTAAGATAGTAATGCATCATCCTGAGATCAGTCATGTCGAACGATCGATTAATATCTTTCTTTGTTACATCGATCATCCTCACTGAACTGCTAGTGATGACTAGATCATCGTTATAGACAAAAACAATCACCATCTCCCCCCTTGCTTTTTGAGGTAGATATTGGGATTGTATGGATTTCTAACAAATCCATGTTGTATGAGATGCTCATCAATCTTGATGTACCATGCCCGAGGTGCCTATTTGAGACCATATAAAGATTTCTTGAGTCTGCATACCTTTACTTCTTGACCAAGTACTACATATCCCTCAAGTTGAGTCATGTAGACTTCTTATTGTAAATATCCATTTAGGAAGGCACGTTTTACATCCATTTGGTGTACTTTCCATCCAAACTAAGTAGCTAGAGCAAAGATCATCCTGATTGTTTTGATCTTAGTTGTGGGAGAAAATGTTTCCTCTATTTTTGTGCATACCCCTTTGCTACAAGTCTCGCTTTATACTTGTCCACTATCCCATCTTACTTTGTACTTTGTTTTAAATATCCATCTGCATCCAATGGGTTTCTTCCCTAGTGGAAGATCGACAAGTTACCAAGTGTTATTCTTCATCATGGATTGATATTTAGAATCCATGGCATCTTTCCAAGATTTTGACTGTAGGGCTTCCTGGACTGTAGAGGGCTCATCAGATTCAATAAATCTACTCATCAAAGCAAATTTAACTTCTTCTCTTGCTTTACTGTGAGTCTATGGTCCAGGGGTGGATGTATCTGGTGGAGCATCCATTCTTGCATCTCGTAATGTGCTTGTACACCACTTGGGCATACGTTGAATTGTTCCTATGGGTTGTGGTTCTATCTAATCAACACCATCATCCCCATCATCACTTTCATCTTCTGAGGGAACATCAACTTCATTTTTTACAACAGGTGAAAAATCTACATCTTGTGAGTCCGGAGAAGGAGTCTCTACTTCCTTCTTCTCAAAAAACTCAACATCTCTACTGGTGTAGACTTTTCTGGTCTTAGGATCCATCAATCTATACCCAAGAGTCTCTTCACTGTACCCAATGAAGATGATTTTTTGTGACTTCATGTCCAATTTATTTCTGTTCTATTTGGGTATGTGCATGCTTAATTTGCACCTGAATACTCTAAGGTGTGTAATAGATGGTTTCTATTTTGACCATGCTTCTTGTGGTGTTACTCTGTCAAGAGCAACAATGGGCACTCTATTCAACAAATACACTGATGTCTTTGTTACTTCTTCCTAGAATGTCTTTGTAAGTCTGGAATCATTGATCATGCATCACACCATTTCCATGATAGTATGATTTCTTCTCTCAACAACACCATTTTGTTGTAGTGTGTGTGGAGGAGGCATTTGTCGATGAATCTCATGAGTTTGTAAGTAGTCTCTGAACTCATCACTGGTGAATTCCCCCCTCGATCTGAGTAGAGAGTTCTGATGTGACGACTAGTTTCATTCTCAACTACTACTTTGAAATTTTTGAAGGTTTCAAACGCTTCACTTTTCTTGCAAAGATAGAAAATCCACATTTTTCTCGAATAGTCGTCAACACAAAGCATGAAGTACTGGAACCTAGAATGACTTGGATGCATCAGACCACAAAGATCGATATGAACTAGGTCAAGTTTACCATGAGCTTGAAATGTACTCCTCTGGAATGAAGCTCTGTGTTGTTTTCCTGCTAGGCAGTGAGGACACTTGTCTGTATCCTTCTGAAGAGATGGTAGCCCATATACCATATTATGCCGGTGAAGTGTTTTGAGATATTTGAAACTTACATGACCAAATGTTCTAATGCCACAACTGTGTTGAGGTGGATTTCTTAGCCACAAGTTCTTGATCGTCTCTGTGAACAAAATCAAGTTGGAACATGCGTCCCACATTGGAGGCTTTTACAATTATTTTCAAGCCTCTTGATTTGTCTTGAATTAAACATGTTTTCTTGTCGGATTGACTATCAAAGTCAATTTTTAGGTGGTGATCTAGGAGTTGACTGACTAAAATAAGATTTTTAGTCAACCCAGGGACATATAGGACATCTGATAGTTTACATTTGTGTGAACCAAGGGGTAGAGAAATGTTCCCAATCCCCTGAACTGTATATGAAGAATCATCTCCCAACAAAACATGATTTTTTGATGGCATGTCCCTCATTGAAATAAACTAGTCTCTGTGGCTGGTCATGTGTCAAGTGGCCCCCGGATCAACATACCAAACATCACTAGATGACGTGGATGGTTCACTTGATCGAGTAGTGAACAAGAAGTCTTCATTGTCTAACTGTTCTTGTTGCTCAACAATATTACCTTACTGGTGGGGTCTTCTATTTTCCAGTTCCCCCTTTTTCTGCCTTTGATTGTAGTTAGAATGTCCCTTGTTAGATTGTTGTGGAGGTCTAAAGTTGTCTTGATGAACCTTTCTTGTAAGTTATTATACCAACAATCTTGTAGGTTATGTCCTCTTTTGCATATTGGACATTGCTTCTTCTGTTGTCTATCCCCTTGATACTAATTTTGATTTTGGGACTTTTGATAGGAATTAGGTTTTCCTTTACCTTTTCCTTTCCTTTTTTTGATGTGAAGAAAGTGCCTGCTCCTCTTCATCATCCTTATTGTGCATTACTTCCTCTTGTTGCAGGTAAGTTTACCAACTTGTCAAAACTAACTATCGTATCTGACATGTTTAGTGTTGTGACAAAAATGCGGTAAGAAGAGGGGAGTGCTCTCAGAACAATGGGCACGAGAGCATCATCTGTGACCAGTTCTCCCAGGGCTAGAAGTGAAGCCCTCAATTCTGTAACTCTTCTTAAGAAAGCTTCTATTTTTTCATTCTACTTGAACTTTAATGTGTGTAACTGACTCTGCAAATTTAGTATAACATTCTTGTTCTTGGCCTCGTATACTGTGCTCAACTTATCCAACACTTCTTTGGCTATTTTGGCATCTTGAATGTGGGGTTACACATCATCAGACACTCCAAACAAGATGATGAGTTTGGCCTTATGATCTACTTTATCAAACTGCCACTGTTGTGTAGTATCAGTAGTTGATTTGGTCAGAGTACCATTCATAGTCAGGCCAGATTTCTTCAAACTCAAGCCGTGTCTTAATTTTTGTCTTCCATGCAGCATAGTTGTTTCCTCTAAGTAATTGTGAATCCAAAAGAAAAAATTTGGGGGCATTGGTGCCCATTTTACAGAGATCACTGACAGGGTTTGGCTCTTATCACTCTAGGTATAAGGTCTCCCAATCTATATACCATCAGTCTGATATACCGAACCTTTCTATATACGTGTCCTTTCTGATATACCCATCCGTACATGGAAGAAGCTCACCCTTTCTATATACCCAGCGGTACGTGAAAGAGGAGTTAACGTACGTGAAATAATTTAATACGTGGTACCAAGATAGTAAAGAAAGGGGTCTGTGTGATTATTGACACCGGCTCAAAGAAATATCCTCATACGCACTCGTAACTTTGTTATATACTTGGATAATTTCTCAGTCTAGATTTATGTCATGCAATCATTCAGAGATGGATGGGGATGGCTCATATTGTGTGCATTGTGACCTTATTACTCCCTGTCAATTTAAAGGGTCAATGCCGAGATGACATGTTGTTGCAGCTATATTAGGCATTAAGTGTAGTATTGGTCATGACAGCTTTACCCGTAAGTTCTTCCCAAAGGCACCGTATATACTGAACGCTGCGAATGAGATCTAGGATCTCGTGAGTGTTTCATAACCAATTTTTAGCTTTTTGTGATTACAATATTCTGCCAGTTTCTGAGAAATTACTAAATTTATGTAGTTGACTATGACAACCTGTAAATTAGTACAATATAATGCAGTATACAAATTACATTCAAAAATCTAGAAAAATTGAATGGCAAGCAAAAAAATTTGTTTTGCAGACCCTGGTGGCCTCCGGAGCCCAAAATGACCCAAACTGTAAAACATTACAAAAAAAAGCTGAAAATGCTATTTTTGGCTATCCCTCCTTTGGAAAAATTTTCCTAGAATGAAAAAATAGGCTGAATGGGAGAAAAAAATTTTTACCCTAAATTAGGGATTTCCCTGCTAAATTTAGTTAGTTATAACTAAATTTGATTTTTCTGCTAAAGTTAGCGGTGCCTGCCAAATTCAAAAAAGTAAGTTCGGGGTGGGATTTGAACCTTACACCTCCCACTTCTAAGGCTTTCCCACTCTCCACTTTGGCTCTATGAGCGCTTGTGAGATAAAATGAACAAACTTATATATAAATAAAGTGAAATTTGACTCACCTTAGTAAAAAAATGACTTGGTTGAAGCTCCATGTGGCTTGGTAGGCAGATTAGGTTTTCCTTATGTGCAAAGACCGGATCTAAAGTGATTTTAATGCCTTTTTCCTTCCTTAGCCACCACCTTTTCCAATTTCATTCATGCCTTTTGATTATTTCTCACCAATTTATTTTGTTGTATCCACCATTTTTTTTATTGATAGGTTTGTTAAATATTCCTCTCCTTTGTATGCATGCAGGTTATAGGTTTGCTTTGTGCAGGGAGGAGGCTGATCAACACAAATATTGGCAGCTGTTCATGGAGTAGGGTTTGTTGGAGTCGACATGTGAGCAGGTGGAGGTTGCTAATCAAAGTCTCCGCCGTTTTGATTTGGCCACTGCAAAAAAAAATTAAAATGTATACATGGAGAATTTTCACCCAATTTGTGGGACTATGCTTTCCCCAAACGATTGGTGGTTTGGTCCTTTGTAAATACACAAAAGGATGGTGGATCCATCTCGATGTTGACATAGGGGCTCACCCAACTCAGTGCATCTCTGTGTAGAGCCCAAAGGCCAAAGAAATAGTTGTATCATTCGATGTCTGGCTCTTTGTAGAGCTCAGACTTAGATCCGCAAGCCAGTAGAATGTGGCTCAACATGTCAAATTTAATGTAAAGATACCCATTTTCAAAGTAGATCCGCCAATGAAAAATACACTACTTGACTCGGTATGGAGCTTGGCTTCAATGATGGCTCAGTTGGGGCTTGATGAGTAGCTCAATAGACCTCCAATTACAGCAAACTGCTAGATGTAGCAGTGACTAAATATGTCTCTAATATTAGAGATAAAACCCCTAATGGGGAGAAAAATAATTTTTTTTATTTTAAATTTCAATACCTGTAACAAATTTTGCCTGGTGTTGGGTGCACCAATGCAAAAAAACAAATTGTGTTCTAAACAGCCACTAGAACAAATAGGAGGATGTGAGGAGGCAAGGATGGGGCTGGGAGGTTGCAGGAGGTTGCATAGGCTCTCTGATGCTGCAAATTCTTCTCCAAAACTCCTCTATCTCGTTGCTGCTCTCTCTTTCCACACCTCACATAGGCTCACAAGTCCAGATTCTCTCTCTGGTACCAAATGTAAACAGGGACGGAAGCCTGAAAATTTATATTAATCAGAATCAACCAAAAACATAGAAGCATATACATATATATATATATATATATATATATATATGTATATGTATATGTATATGTATATATATATATGTATGTATTGCATAATCGTATATGTATATGATATGTAAATAAAATGTATGTAGAAGTTGCAACAATGCAAACAACAATGCAACAACAAATCTAAAATACATTAGCTTCCAAATATTATCCTGGGAAGCACATAAATTGTTATAATAATTATAACAATTATCCCTATGAAACAAAAAGACAAATATGGTTTTAAAACCATATAACAACATACAATAACCATATAATATTATTATTTAATTAATAAGATTAATTAAATAATTAATCATATAATGTGTAATTAATTTATCCTAACAATTTCTCTCAAATTGACTTATTATTCAAAAGCATGAAATGTTAAATTTTGAAATAACAAATAGTCAAATTTGGAAATATAAACCAATATCCACCTTGGAAAAGTGGGGCCCATAGGAGAAATGCATTGGTTGAATATATTTTAGGTTTTTTAAACCCTAAGAAATGCCTTTTTGTTGAATTCTGATTTGGAGCCACCTGAGACTAAAAAAAACTATTTGCAGGTTGAAGAAGACCAGATTGGAGATTTAGAGCTGATTTTAACACACCCTGAGTGGATTTAGACCATATAAAGGTTTTTTAGGTATGACACATTTTTTGCATCTTTTCAATCAAAAAAAGAAGTGTACAGGTTAAAAAATCCCTCCCCAAGATTTTGATCACCCTCCAACACTATTTTTTTGTGCAAGGATGTAACCTAGGTCTATAAATTTTCCAAAAATGTGGCTTTGTTGGTCAAAATAGCAACCTAGATTTGAGGATGCCCTAGCTGATTTCTAAGTGAAACCAGACCATAGTCACACTGAATAATGCCTTTGGAAGATTCCCAGTAGCAAGTAATGAACCAATAACATTTCCAGAAGCTTTGTCCTGCATAGAAATGGCCACCACAACAAAAAACTACAAATATTTCTCCTTCACCAATAATCGAGTAATTTGAAACATTTTTAATTTTTTTTTACAAATATTACAATTTCTAAAATGAAAAACTTGCAAAAAAAAACACCAGACAAGCTTATTACCAGATAGGCTTTGATACCAAGGATCTATTGAATTGCAGAGTGCACTGTTGAGAAAAGTGAGACGTGAATTACACAAAGGAAATATTATGCAGACACACACAAAATTACAAGTTATGAAGATCAAAGAGATAGTTATAATGCAATAAGAAATGGCTCCAACTCAATATTCTACACTATATCAATACATTGCTTCATATATTAGCTCAATAACTAGATGTACATATATATGAGGAGGAAAGTGCAACCACCACCTAGATCAGTGGTGAATAAATCTCACCAATTGATACTGGAAATAGAGCTGACTCTACACAACTAGTAAGTTAACTCAGCACAACCTGTAAGCTAACTCAATGTAGTGGTACACCTAAGCAAGTTAACATAACAAGTGTAGAGCTAACACAAGTGTAAGAATTATCCTAATAAACACATAAAAGGATAAATAATAACCTACACTAACACTCTCTTGTGAATATGGTTGAGTGATTGACTTTGCGTGGTTGTAAATGTGGGAAGTAGTCCCTAGACCTAGTGGGAAGCTTCATACATAAAGATAGTGTTGCCCTAATGAATGTGCAGATGTATTTTTGGATTTTAGGGAGTTTTGGGTTCCTTTTGTGCTATCTTTTTCAAGAGGATTCCATAAGAGTGCTAGGTACTAAATGAGGTGAGTTTTACTTGCTTATATATGCTTTTGAAGGCTATTTAAGTTAATAAGGATGAATGAGAGGAAGTGGGTGACTGAAATAATAATGTGTAACAGAAATTTTGGGACCAAAGTGAGCAAGGTCAAGACCATAAACTACGGTCATGATCATATGGACATTCATGTCTCTATTATATCTTTTTGACCTAAGAGTGATAATCTGTAATGTGAAGTTTGAAATTTGAAAATTGGAGTTTCTTACCATGTTTCATGCATTCAATTCTCATAAAATATTGACATATGAGTATTTAATAGAAATTGATATAGACAAGAGACCTAGGTATGTACCAGATGAGAATGGGTAAAGTGCACTTGTTTAAGAAAGAGAGCAATGTTAAGAACAATAGTGTCAAAGAGTAGAATTACCAAATTTGAGTGTTTACACTCAACTAAGAACTCATTGAGAGGGATTGATAGTCATTTTAATGTTAAAATTATCAATAGGGTACATGAATGGAGTACAATAGGAAGAGAAAGGGAATGGTAAAAAATGGTTTCATACAAACCCTCTAACGGTGATTAATGAAAAAATGTACTTTGGATTTAACATTATTACACATAGAAGAGTGAGTAAAAGGTAGTGAATTGGATTTAGGATGAACCTTGGAATCAATTTAAGAGTTTATTGATAGACTAGTATATACCAATGTTTGCACATGCTTATGACCCGGAGGAATAAGCTTGTCTTGAAATTTGATATTTTAATTAACAATTAGGTATTCAATAATATTTTTTAGTTGATTGGGAGAGTGATCGATGCATTGGTGATACTAAAAAAATGCACGAGGATAAAATGATTTTGGTTGAGGATTACTCATATCAACCTCTATCGGGAGAGATACAAGATTACACTCTAGAATATTTTCAAGCACAATATACAATTGTAAAAGTAATAATGTGAGTTGGAATTAAGGAAGAAATTGTTGGTTTGTAGATTTGATATACATATAGGAAAGTTATAAACCGCATAAAAATGGAAATCAAATATAACTAATCTCAAATTTTTGGAAAGGTGTTGTCATGTGTTTTTGCATGGTCAAAATTCAATAGAAAGTAGGATAATGATACCCCTATGTCAAAACTTTCAAGTTTTAATTTTCCAAGACACCCTAGGCCTACCGATTCTTAACACGAAGCCTTACTTATTATGTGTAACGGTACTCAATTATATGTCCATCCAATTCCCCTATGTGATTTAGGAAGGAAAATTAAGTCCCCCCTAAGTGATTTTAGGAGCTTTTGGAGAGTGCCAATTTTTGAGTAGTTTTGGGAAGGGATACCACTACCCTCCTTGGGACTGATGCACCCCCTGGAGTGGAACAAAGGATAAAAATTCAACATGGATATGTGTTTAAGTTCCCAAAGCATCCGCGAAAAGGTTTTGGGATATTTTGGAGTTGATTTAACAAAAGTGGGTTTTTGGGTCTAAAGGAGAAAACAACATGAAGAACTACCTAAACTTCAAGAAAATATTCTAGGATATTCATGAAGATTCAAGAGTCCAAAAAATTACCTATGGAAATTATTTTCCATGCCCTAAATGGTGGAAAAAATGAGACACCACAAAACGTCATGCACTTCCCTAGGCAACTCATTCTTTTGGTGTGCAACTAGTAGTCCCAAGAAAGAAGAGATAATTTGGAGGTGATGTAGTCATATTTAAATCTTGAAACCATCACCATTTAACTCATTGGGTCGTTTTTAGTCAATTTCATATAAAATTTCACCTCGAAACTCATTCGGGAGCTCAAGACATCATCGTTGCAAGTTGGCCTCAAGGTAAGAGTTCTCGTACTTATTTTTTGTTTTGAGGACACGTGTCAGTGTCAGGAGCCTAGAAGGATTTCATGTCCCTTTCAAACCTTTAGAAAAGGGAAAAAATGCACCCAACCTTTTTTATCCCCCAAAACACCAATGTGACCTCTTGTTTTCCAGTTAAGCCCCCAAGAGCAAGTTTGAGTCTTCCCTCTCCCTGCACGAATGATTGCCAAGTGTCACGATAAGGCACGAAGTAGAAATTGATGTCCTTTTCATATCTTTAGAAAAGAGAAATATGGGATAAAAAAATTCACCCAGCCCCACTTAGCCCTTTTGGTTTCCCATATGCCTAAAACTTAGCTCCTAGGTGCTTCTCTAAAGCCCCCTCACTCAAAAGCACATCCAACCAAAATTCACCAAGTGTCGTAACCATGCACCTAGGGGAATTTTGTGTCCCTTTCATCACTTTAGAAAAGGGACATATGGGACAAAAAAATTTCCCATCCCCTATGCTTGTTTTTTGGGATGAATAAAATCCAGGACTTAGCCATTTTTCATCCCGTTTCATCCCCCACACCTCCATGCCCTGTCAAAACTTTAGAAAAAATATTCTAGACCTCCCAACCTCCATTTTTGCACTCATCCATCTTTGAAAAATATTAGTGTTTTCTCTCCATGTTTTTTCCCGGCTTTGCAATTCAATATTTCTTAAGTTCTCCGTCAAAGCTACAAAAAATGCTTTACAAAAATGACATATGAACTCCAAATTGGACAAATGAATACATTACCATATTTTTCTCTAAAGTTTTAGCATCTTTGTAGTTTTCTCTGAGACCTGATTTTCTCCTAATCTCCTAAGTGCTTCAAAATGGCATATTTCCAAAACTACCTTCTTATCCTTCATACACATTTTGCAGAATTAACCACTTTAAGTGTCAAATCACTCCTTTATATAACCCGTCAATTGGTCATGGCCCCTAAGGTGAGTTATAATTTTAGCATCTGGTCAATTAGGGAGTCAAGCCCCTCTGACCACTTCCATCACTTTATTTTACCATAGTGGGATAAATCCCACATTTTTAGGGGAGTTGGCAGATGGACTATTTAAATAAGGAATGTTGGTTTGGTGAATGTGGCTATGGGGCTACATTTTTTTTGATACCATGTGGTGGTGGGGGTTGTTAGGAGGCTAACTTTGACACTTAGTTTCCTTTAGCCGATACAAGTATGGAGGTTTGAGATATGTTTGAATGGTGTTATTGGCAAGGCCATGTTAAAGGGGTTGACGAGGAGTTTAGGTTGAATGTGTGGATGAGTTGTGGCCGCCGAGCAGTGTGGGCAATGATCTGGCAGGTTGGCCGAGATGGCAAGGAGGAAATCGATGAGTTAAACCAATGTAACTCGGTCGCTAATGCATAACATGATGTAGTCCCACATTTACAATGTAATTACACTTCAAGGCATATATATACATTATTGTGGAAATATTAAAATGAAGTAAATGGCATTAAAGACACCCTCTCATTAAAGATTGTCAATATATATATATATATATAATATATATATATATCATTATTGTGGAAATATTAAAATGAAGTAATGGCAGTAAAGGCACCCTCTCATAAAATATTGTGTAGACCTTGGTTGAGGGACTCTAGTAAGCTAATAGTGGGGCCCAACTATCCGATAATGAGTGTCGAAGATCGATGTCACAATTTTTTCTTTCTTTTTTTCTCAATTTCACTTTACCATGTGTTGCAGCCTGATTGGCTAGCTGCCCCTACTTTTTCTCTTTAAAACTGGAACTTCTGCATACGGTAACTTTCTCAAACAAAGTCCATTTTTCACATTCAACTAGGTGACAGAAATGTCTAGGAGTCTTCTACCATACTGTAAATGATCTTGGGATATTTAGATAAGCTCTATCTACTAAATTGATCTTTGAATCTTACCTCCCCACTGAGATGGATTTTGTTCCACAAAAAAATGTTTTTTATCACTCACAAATGTTGTTAATCTTCTTATATCACAAACACATACATGATCGATAGAAATAGAATTACGAGTAATATCACTATAGACTATTGATAAATTTATCACAAAAAATGATCAGTTAAAAATAGACAATTATTCTCCAAAAGAGGAAATTGTCCTATTGATACTTTGTGATTCTACCAATCTTTACAAGTAACTATGAACCCAGTAATTTTTCATCCAGTGACTGTAACACTTCCTTAAAAATATTAATCTAGACAATAGACAATTTTTCACTAAAAGAGGAAACTATGAAACTAATACTTTTTGATACAGCCATCACTGTAAATATAATTCCACAACAATAGATCATTATATAAAGAGGAAACTATGAAACTAATACTTTTTGATACAGCCAATCACTGTAAATATAATTCCACAACAATAGATCATTATATAAAGACGTATGCATGCCAAAATAGGCTAGTGTCCACTAAATTATGTGAAGTTGTTAGTCGCTATACATATCACAAACATGATCCAGAATGTTTAGACCACACACATCAAAAAATAGATAAGAGTCAAAACTGAATCATGTGAATGTGTTAATGAAATATCTATCCTAGCATTCTAAACTATAAATAGGATAGAACAAATTTTCTGCATACCAAAAATGGTGAAACTACCATTCGCTACAAAATATCACCAGACATACTCTATAAACCATTTTGTTAGTGTAATCACTGTACACTCTACCTATGTAACCATATATGATAGTTACAACTAAATTCCCCAAAATAAGGGACTTCATGTATGTGCAAATACCCTATGTGGACACAATAAGTTTGTATATCTAATTACAATAAAAAATGATGCCCATATTTTCTACACAATAAAATTAATAGATACTACTGAAATGCAAACTCTACTATCAAAATGGATTTTTTTCAACCTCTAATGTGATATACTGAAATGCAAACTCTACTATCAAAATGGATTTTTTCAACCTCTAATGTATGAAGTATAATATAAATATGATAAGCATGTCCCTCATCTCTTCCCTATAGGTGACACCATTAATCAAATCTAATATGAAATATGGGAAATTTTCTTTTCATCATTATACATAATCCCACAATATGCTCTAAAAATAATATGCATGTTAATCTGTTATGTGAACATGAAATTAAGAAATTTTCTTACTAACAAATTTAATTAAATTATCCTTTTTAGGTGGTTAAATTTTCTCAGTGCATACCTGGGTATCTACATGGGTTATTTTTATAAATTTTTGGTTTCATAAAGCTTTCCTTTTCCACAACTCTCCACTGTTGTTTCAGACAAATCTGTCAACACATGTTAACCTCATGACCTTTCACGTGACAATGGATACAATATATTTTTTCCAGTTCTTAGGAAACTTACATAGATTGCCATTTTTACAACCATGTGTATGAAAATTGTCTTTCAAAATATTCCCAGATAATGATTTCCTTTTCCAACATTTAGCTACACCATGTGTATGAAAATTGTCTTTCAAAATTATTCCCAATAATGATTTCCTTTTCACAACATTTAGCTACACATTGGTTAGATAATCCACAAAAATTGCATGGATAAATGTACCACAAATTTTGTGTATAATGAAAAGGAACACTGGAATATTTACATTGTTTAAAATCAACACTTTTATATTTTTGCACATTACAATTTTTACCCTTTCTTGGGATGTGGGTGGAGGTTTCGCCCTTGCAATCTCAGTTGTCATGGAGAATTCACCTTTCTCGTTTTGAACACCAAATCTGAATCCCAAACCTGCATGGTGAGGCCTATCCTCTACTTGGATGGGGATATCAATTCCCTGGCCTTTTTTCCCAAGGATTTTTCCATTAAATCCCACTTTAAAAATTAGCTTTGAACCTATTCCCTTAGTATGTGATTTAATATAAATTGGATTAAATCTTATTTCCAAAGTAACTACTATAAATAATGATGTAAAAATACTAATATACAATAAGACACATGCAATGGGAAAGAAAGTAATATGAAATCCTCCCCTATATGAAATCCTAAGCAAGAGACAGAAATAGGAATACTTAGTTGATATCTGAGCAATATGGAAATGGTCTGGGAAGGTAAAATGCTGAAATAGACTATAGAAAACATTTTCAATGCTTATTGGAAATGATTAGACTCAAAATTGGTTTTAGGACGGGGGATTCCGTAGGAGGATAGGGGCGTTCAGACACTGGCGACTGGATCTAGGTATCAGTGACTGTGTAAATGCTCAGAAACTGATTTATTCTATGTTGGAAGATGTTTTTTGGTTGTCTCATGTAACCTAAAAAAAATAAATTCACCTATAAATGCCTACAAACCGCATCAAACCTAAAAGGTAAAAAAAAAATGGGGATTCGAACTAACCCCGGTGGTCACCCAAAGAGTGAAATTACGACTGAGCATTGCACTACATCTTAAACTCCATGTAGTTCTTATGTGAGTATAAATGATTCCCTTGGATGCCCTTGTGCAAGTTGCACATTGATAGGGGGCTAGATCTAATACAACAATGTTAGAATGTGTGAGATGGAATAGAATTGATCAACTACAAATGAACCTAACTATGTAGTAAGTGGATAGTTAATCTAAGCTATGAAAAATTGTAAATAAAGTAAATAAATGCAGTAAAGAGAAATGTAAATGAGCTACACAAGTATGCGAAGGAAAATACTAAACCCTAATATGCAATAGGGAAGAGGAAATAACTCATCTAAATAATATATTCTCGTGGGATTGTGTCACAAAGGTGACTAGAAAATATAAAAGTAGGAACGACTATGAAGAAGTCTCGAAAAGGATGGATCTGGAGGATCTAGCTGGACTCAAGCACCTAGAGAGGGACTAGGGAACCTACGGGAATTCTGGTCTATAATTTTGGTGCCCTGGTCTATGAAAAAGCTCTGAAACTGATCTTCACTAGTTCGAAAGATGGTCTGAAACCCTCGCTGTATGTTGCATCAGATTCTTTGTCCCATTCCAGATGTCGCTAATAATCCAAGATGAAAGAAAGACCCTATAAGACCCCAAATCAAGAATCAAACCCTAAAAAATAAAAATGCATATGAATGGGTCGGACTAACCTCAGTAGCCATAATGGACTTACTAAGTGAATCATTGCACTACATCTCAGACCTGATGTAGTTTTATATGCAAGTGTGTGTGAACATGCCCTAGGTTTCTCTTGTGCCAGTCACACTTTGTGAGGTAGCAAGTAATAACTGTGTAAACAATTTTAATAGAATGTGTGCATGGAATAGAATAAAATCCCTCTCCCTATGAAGTGTGATGTAGATGTCCTAGCCTTGTGCCTTGATGATGGAGCTATGTATATGTAAGTGATATCCAATGCAATAAATGGATACAACTCTAAATGAGTGGTAGTATTAAGTGATGCTATATCCCTCATTATGGTCTCATAACTTTGTATGTATAGGGGTTCTCTTGATTTAATTTCATAATTAACCCCGAAAAGGCTGACCACAAGAAATATAAAGATGTAAAATGGATAGAAAGAGCCCCAAAAGTGGTGGGAAAGTGCAAAAGGGACCGGTGCGCCCCTGGTAGGACTAGGACACCCACAGGTGCCCCCAATACTAATATGGGTGCCCTAGTCGAGGCTAAAATAATGAGGGATGACATAAGCTAACTGGGAATATGGGTGTAAGAGGTCGGTAATGAAGAAATAAAATAAAACAAGATGGCCAAAATATGGGGGTTAATTATTACTTTTTTCACTCAAGAACCTTCTAAATAGTAGTATGATATCGGGATAAATATTTTCTAAAGTGCATGATTTTGTGACTACATTTTTCCCCCCGCTTTATGTTGGTGAGCGGAAATCTTGGTAACATAAAGTAGATAGAGATGTGTACCTAATGTCCATGAAGAGTGTAGTAGAAATGCATTGAAGGACTAGACAAATCATGGAATGACAAAAATATAGAGGAGCGTCGAAACTAAAGATGAAAAACGTGCAAAGAAAAAGTGATGAGAGTGAACCTAGGGTGAAACAGGTGTGTATTTGTTGTGGTGTGTGATGTACTTGCATGGTTAGTAAAGCATGTGATATCGCAAAGTGTTGTTTTTAACGTTGTTTTTTTTGTTGTCCCCATTTGATTGCTTGTTGGTTATACAGTCAGACTTGCAAGGAGAAAAAAATCAAATAGTCAAATATGTATGTATGTGTAAAAATGCAATGTAAAAGCATGCATGTATAAGAAAGCATGTAAATGTTAAATACACAACTAGTAAATGGAACATGTGTACCTGATCCATGTTGAGAAGGAGGGTGTAGAAGGATATCTTGTGTTATGATTTTTTTTGGGTGTTCTCACAGCACCCTAGCCAAAGAAGTGTAGGGAGAAAGATGCATTATTATCCTTCCTGTAACTACTTCCTTGAATGTGTGTGAAGAGATATTTGTACGTCCTATTTTTTTGGGTGATCCGATGCCACTGGCCAAAGTGGTGTAAGGAGGCACACCCACTGTAACCTCCAAGCCTATAACTACTTCCCATAATGCTAAGGACACCATGTCATGTAAAATCCGATGTGTATGGGGTTTGTATACTGGTCTGAACCCCCACTCGTTGTATATAATTGAACTAAACTAGTGAAGAATCTTTGTGTTAGTATGTAAAAACCCCCAAATGAGGCCCCCCTCTTTGAGTGCACATGAGACGTCGCTGATAGTAGAATGTGGCCCAAAAAGAGGACCAACCGCATGTACTCTATAACTCTTCTCTGAAGGGGGAAGGTAATGCGATTGGGTAGAAACCAGGGGAAAAAAAGGATGGATAGCCAAAGACAATTGTTAGTACAAAAATGTGTGCATGTAAGAAGACAATGTGTAATCTATGCAGACAATATAAAATATACCAAGAAAATTAGTTTAAACACGCAAAATGATAAGTAATTCACACAAAGCAGGTTACAAACATGAGACATCACTCACAATTTTGTAAGACATGCAAAGGCCATCATGGATGCAAACAAAAAACAAGTTTGCACACCAAACATAGGGAAAGGCATGTATACAACAAGCAAACAATGATAGACAAGTATAAACAAGCAAAATAAGTATTCATGAAAACATGTAATCCTGTAAAATGAGTGTTGCACATGGAACACCCATTAGTATGTTAGATAAATAACTAATATTTCAAAGCATGAATAACCAAGTGATGTAAAGTGCTAATTACAAAATGAAACAATATTATATGAAAGATACGAATGTGGATGCCCCTAATGACCAGTGTAGAAAGGGTAGAAGGCAAGCATCCATGTTACATGTAAAAGATATGTATCTACGATCACAAATAAACAAATATGTGAGCATGTATGTGTGCATGGTATATATAGTGACATAGAATAAATGAATCTAACACGTGTAGTAAATTGATCATGTAAAACACTAGTAAAAAACAATAAATTCCCCCAAGACAATGCAATATGTTGTGGATGTATGGAATGGAATGTAAGATGGAATGATAGGAGCCACATTCCCTCTGATTGAATGGAATTGTATGTAATTAGGTTCATTTTGTTTTCCTCCTCAGCAGTCAAGAATGAACTGTAAACGAGTGTGTGTCATCAGGAAATGGTTCGAGTAGTGTATTGTGTCTAACGCGCTATGATGAATGTGTATGTGTAGTGATGAGATACGACATGGTGATGATGTGTGCGTAAACCCTATCTATGAAGTGTATATCATGACTAGATGAATGTATAAGTGATGATTTAGCCTAAGCATATATCACTATAAGATGAATGGATGAGTGATGACTTATCCCTAAGTGTATATCACTACAAAATGAAAAGAGGGAGTTGTGATGTAACCTAAGGTGTTAACCACTACTAAATGATGGGATAAGTGACGATTTATCCTAAGGCATGTGTCACTAGCCTAGGAATGTCACAGGATGAAAGGTCGAATAGTAAATGTGTGATGAGTATAAGGTCCATTTGATTTGTAAACCCTCGACAGTCAAGTATGGACCAAGGAACTAAAATGTGTCATAAGGTCGTGAGTGCAGCTCATAGAACAAAATGTAATATGTGTGATAACAGAAAAACATGTGACAAGTATAATGCATAAATATGTGATGGGTAGAATATAAATGCAAGATGTATAGAATATGTAAAGTGACATGTATGTAGATAGACTAGTAATGTATCATGGAAGATGATGTAATGCTACACTTATATGCAATGAAGCCTAGTATGATATAGGATGTGTAAATGTGCCAATGTGAAAATGTTATAGAATAAGTGTAGAATGTATGGTGTATGACACATGATGTGTGATGAAATGAAATGTGTAAGATTATAGTGCAGTGTTTGGGGTTCATGTGTAGTAATCCCTTAATAGTCAAGTGTGAACTGAAACAAAAGAGTGCTTCATCGAGTAATGATGATGCTAGAGTGTGTAATGAGTATGTGTATGTTATGAGATTGATGTATGCGTAGATGCTAATATTAGGGGGGATGTGGGATGCTATGCCCCCCAAGTGTATGATAACACATGTATTATGTGATAAATTATGTATGAGGGTGATGAAGTATTATAGAGTTTGTTTAACTGATGATTCGTAAAGAGTGTTAAATTATTATAAATGTGTGTATGTATAGGTGGAGGAGTATGGTAATGTAAGATGAAACAAGGTTCTTTTTGGTAAAAAACCCCTCAACAGTCATATAAGAACCATAAGAATCTAAGTGTGTCATCAGGAGGGTAGAGTAACAAGAGTCACCTACCAAAGACCAATTATGCATACAGTGGAACCATGTTGGATAAAGTCAATAGGATCACTATGTAAAGGTGGTGAAATTGAAAATATATCATGATCACTAGTAGGAGGATTAGTTGTTGGGATGAAATTAATTAGTTAAAGCTTAGATTTGAGAGGAGGCCAATTTACATTAAATCTCAAGGGAGACTACTTAGTTTGACTTGGTAATACATTAGACGACTTAATAGGAGTGGTTTGTGAACTAATTACGATAGGTGGTTGAGTTTTTTGACTTGGGGATACCATAGGTGATTTCTTAAGTGGATCATGACTAACTAAGAAAGGAGCAACCTTAGGAGCCCATGTGGATGTAACCTTTGAATAAGATGTTGTACATTAAATGAAATAAGACCTTGACATTGAATAATTTTGATTATGTGATGCAAAGTATGAAAATCATTGTCATTATGTCCATTGATTCAATGATAATTGCAGTATGGATGAACTTGATATTTCTCTAACTAATATGGAGATTAGTAATGAGTAGGTAGTAGGGTAATCAACTGATGACTAGGGAGATGAATAAGAATGTCATGTGGCATAGTATTATGCTCAAATATGAGAGACTTAGGTAATGATGTATCTTAAGGTTCGATCATATGGCATGTATTGGACATAGATTGCACATAAGATGGAGAAGGAGCACAAACATGCGATTGAGAAACATCTTTAAGCTATTGAATGTCATATGTAAGAGATGCGATTTTTTATTCCATGGCTGCAAATTTATCTTGAAATAATGTATGTAAGGCTTGAATTGATTCCAATAAGGGTTGAGTAGATGGATACTCACTAGGGTTGTTAAATAGACAAACGAGCATAGGACTTAGTTCATTCGATGACGTATTGTCATTATAATACTTGGTGTCTAAGGTTTTTTGCAAAATAGATTGGCAATGGGGATATCTCTTAAGTAAATTAGATAAAGAAACTTGACCCATGATAAAGGCAAAATGAGGATCCTAAGCACAAAGATCGAGTATGGGTTCACCAAAATGATTAGCTAAAAATGGACTAACTAATGTAGTGTGGGCATAGTTAATCTAATCTAGGAGGACATATAAACACAGTAAATAAATGCACTAAGAAAACATGTAAATGAGATAAGTAATATAACTAATGAAATTAGAAACCCTAATGTGAAAGATAGAAGAGAAAAGAACTCAGCTGACAACATATGTTTGTCAAACAATGTCGCTGAGGTGAATAGAAAAGTAAGGAGGAGGAACGACTATGCTGAAGTCCCAAAAAGGGTGGATCTAGAGGATCTAGCTGGACTAGAGCACCTAGAAGAGGAATAGGGCACCTACGGGTTCTCTAGTTTGCAATTTGTGTGCCCTGGTCTATGTAAAAACTCTAAAACTGATCTTCACAGGGTTGAGAGGTGATCTGGAACCTTTGTTGTGTATCTGTCACATCAGATTTGTTGTCCTGCACCATATGTCGCCAATAACTCAAGATGAAGGAAAGACCTAGAAGACCCCAAAACAAGCATCAAACCCTATAAAGAAATGCATATGAAGGGGTTAGACTGACCTCATCTGCCACAATGGTGGACTTACTAACTAAGCGTTGCACTACATATCAGACCCGATGTAGTTCTATGTGTAAGTGTGTGTAAACATGCCCTAGGTTACTCTTGTGGCAGTTACATTTTGTGAAGTAGCGAGCAATAACTATGTGCAGAAAATGTTGTAGAATGTGTACATGGAATGTAATAGAATCCCCCCTATGAAGTGTGATGCAAATGTCTTAGCCTTGTGCTTTGATGATGGAACTATGTGGATGAAAGTGATCTCCAATGCAATAGATGGATGCAACTCTAGAAGAAGTGATAGTAGTATGCTAGGTCCCTAATTATGGTCTCATAACTTTATATTTATAGGGTTCTCTTGATCTCATTTTGTAATTAACCCTGAAAAGGTCTGACCAAAAGAAAGATAAAGATGCCAAATGGCTAGAAAGAGCCCAAAAAGTGATGGGAAAGCTCTAGAAGGATTGAGGCACCCATGGTGAGCCGACGGTGCCCACAGGTGCCCTAGTTAAGGATAAAATAACATGGGATGACATAATCTGAATGAGCATGTAAATGAAAAGGGTCGTTTATGAAAAAATAAAATAATACAAGATGGCCAAAAGATGGGGGTTAATTAGTACTTTCTTCTCTCAAGAAACTTCTAAATAGTAATATGAGACCGAGATAAATAAATGTCTAAAGTACATGATTTTGTGACAACAAACACATATAATAATGCATGGGATGATATAATACTATAAGTGGAAATATAGAATATTCTAATAGGAAGTGTAATATTTTTATGATAGATAAAGGAGGTTCCAAGTTTATGAAATGTAATAGGAGAATAGGAAGTTTTTTCAAGAATTAGAAGAAATTAGGATGATGAATTTAAGTAATATTTGAGTGTGTGGGTCATGACTAAGGGAAAAAATCCACATTACCAATGTGAAATTCCAAATTACCAAAAATAGGTGTCTATATGTTCAAATATACTTTAACTATCTCACTAAGCATACTTACCATGAATATGATAACTCCCTATAGAAGTGGCACCTTCACATCATTATGGAAAAAATGTATTATTTTTGACAAGATAATATATCAAATATCCTTCGATTGATTACTCCTTCAATCGATAAACGATAATATGAGTGAGTTCCTTTTCATTTCCATAGTAGGTTTTGGGGAAGTTAATTTAGTGGAAATTTAATTGCCCAAAAGACCCACAAGATAGGTTAATTTTAGCCCATCTTAGAGCACAATGCCATTAGGTATGTTAAAAGTTCCTGTTATCCATTTTTTTCACCCTCACAAAATGGAAAACTTATCAGGTCGAAACATTGGTGGTTGTTGGGTGTAACACTTTGAAATTTAACAAGGTAACTAGCCATGAGATGGTGATATGTGGAAAAGGTCTAAGCCAATTAGTGGGAAGAAGCGATGGAGAAAAGTCGTTGGTAGCATATTTGATGTTATCATCCAATAGCATGAAATGTGCTACCAGATGGTAGTAGGCACAGATGGTACCAGACAGTAGCATATTTCATGCTACTGGCCGGTAGCATGAATAAAAGCAAGCTATGGGGAAATGACACAGAGGCGCTAGTAGCACTCAAAATGCTACCATTTGGTAGCATGTATGGATGCTACTAGCCAGTAGTGGATAGTGAAGGTTCTGACAGAAGTCAAGAATGCTACTGGCCAGTAACATTTTTAAGCTATTGGCCAGTTGCACAAGGGTGATGTTGAAGATAAGTCTGGGAACAAAAAAGGCACCGATAGCACTTGTATGGATGCTACTAGTCAACAACAGATCTTAAGCTACCATTCAGGAGTGGGGAAATCATATTACCAACCAGTCGCATTGATGCTACCACCCAACACCAGAGATTATTATGCTACCGTTCAGGATCATAAAATATGTATAACTGACCGAGTGCAAGAACAAACTAGGCATTAATGGAAGTAGTACAAGGTTGTTCAACTACCATCTTAATGACGTATGGCACCCTTGCAAGAAAAGTACCAAATTTTATGGCCTCTCATACATATTTAATGAAATATACTAGTTGGTGACCCAAATGGCCTATATATTGTAAAATCCACCTCATTTTGAGGGGATTAATTTTGTTTTGTAAAGGAACTTTGTCAAAAAATTGTTTTAGAGCTATTGTGAGTTAAAGACCTCAAATTTGGGCTTATTGTAAAGGATTTTTCCTTGTGCCTATATTGTAATGGATTGTGCATGTTTCTAAGCAATAAAAATTGATGTTTTGTGGTTTTTCTTTCCCTAATTTGGGTTATATTGCATATTTTTCCTTTCATTATGACTACAAGTATATTGTGCATGTTTATATCTCTTTGCAGGACCTTTAATTTGTTGTGCTTTATGAATCTAGGGAATTGAATATTGTTTTAGATTGTGGTGCTTCTACTCACCCTCCCTTACTTTTTTTACTCCCTATTATTCACTCACTCAAAGTGTCTCACTCCCTTTCTTGGTGCATCATCTTTGCTTGTAGTAGGTTTAATTTTATGCATTCTTCTATCCCTGTCTTGTTGAAAAGCATTAGGGTAGGATTAGATTACTTTTCCATTCTCTGCACTTTGGAGGATTTGGCACTAGTTTAGGAGAAGAAGTTGGCTTTCTATGGAGGATTATCTTACTTGGAAGGTCTTGCACTGTAGGATAGTCCCATGTTATGAAAATGACACTTATTTCCTCACACACAAAATCACTAACAATCAGGCATGCTGTAATTTTGGACTAACATTTTTGGCATGCCCCATGGGCACAAAAGTCAATTTTTTCCAATTTTTTTGAGATTGCATGTGCATCTTGGAGAATTTTCAGCTTATGAAAGCTTTGAAGCAGCACATCTGGTGACTCCCAGGCCCAGGTCTCATTAGTTTCAGCAGTACTAGTGGCCTAAGTACATGAGAAGGATCCAAACTCAGTCCATATAAAGAGAATAAGGAATATTTGAGTATCTACAATTATCTCTGGGAAATTAAGAAGAGGAAGGAAGGTTTAGAGGTCTCCATCACCACCAAACAAGACTTTGTTTACGCATCCACCTGGTAGGCCATTTCTTTAGTCAACCTAAGTTCTCAGGCCAATAAGGATGGAACATCAACAACCACCACAAGGGCCATCAAATCCCTTTGTCAATTTCACAAGGAGCAATCCACTCAATCTCAATGCCTAGAATCCAATTTTAGTGGCAGCATTGAAGAATATCCCCTACTTCACAGGAGAGAACCATACAACCCCAATTAATCACATCGAAGACATTAAAAATTTCTATATCATTCATGAGATTGTATCAAACTCTTTCCTCTTCTCTCAAAGGGAAATCTTTGTAGTGGTTCAAAAGCTTAGAAACAGGGTCAATTCAAAACTACAATGAACTATGCTCAGGATTTTATAACTAGTTCATGGAAAGGGCAGATAATATTTCCTTGCTTGAGAAGATGACTACCATCAAGAGAGAAAAAAATGAGTAGATGGCTAACTTCAATTTCAGATTTCAAAGGACACATGATAGGATTCCTATGGCTTTAAGACTACTTGTTGAAGGTGTGTTTCTCTATTTCCTTAAAGATTTTAATTTTGATATATTTATTATGATACAATCTATGTGAGGGATAACCTTACAAGGGGCTTATGTCATAGCCATTACAACTGATAATTGCCTAATTCAATATGGTAAACTTGCACCTAGGCCACCTATGCCTATTTATCCAGAGATGGGGAATCCTAGTTCTAGTCAAACTCCTACAATAGCCCCTATTCATGCCCCTATAAATCAGGGTTCCAATGAGTCTTCCACATCTTCTTATAGAACCTCAAATGAACTCTAAGAGGTTATGAAACAATTTTAAAACATAGGGAATGAGTTGGTAACCCTCAAGAGGTAGCAAGCCCAAACTTTTAGACCCTATCAGGCTCAGGTAGAACCAAATAGGCCTACATATCATCCTCATAGACCTCCCTTTCAAGTTGCAAGAAAAAATCAATGACAACCCTTAGTTGCTAGACCATTTCAGCCATAACATCCTAATACACCTTCAATATCCCATACCTTGGTTCCAATCCAAAACAATATGGCACAGTAATATGAATGGTGCTTTCCTTGCAGTCAACCCCATAATCAGACAACATGTTTCAATGGTATACTAAACTAAGATTTGGTAGTACAAACTGTTGGTGTGCCTTAAGATACAAGCCAAGAAGAGAATCAATGGCAAACAGCTACTCAGGAGGCATCTTCAAGTGAGAACACATTTTTGAACTGGCAAGCAGAGGAATTTTGTGGTATAAATCAATCTCCTTTTTAGGGGGTATCAGCTAACACAAGGTCTAAAAAAGGAAATATAAAGGGAGGAAAATCATCAAACACAGGTGTTGTTCAACCTTCTATCACATCCCAAGGAGTTGGTAGCTCAAATCCAACCCCATGCTCACAAAATCAACCTAGAATGCCCATTATAGCAACTCAAGTATAGGAAAAGGAAGTACCAAGTAGGGGGCAACAGAAGTACAACCCACCTTCATTCAATATCATTGACCACATGAAGAAAACAAATGTAAGCATATTTATGTGGCAATCTTTGAAAATTCTAAGGAAAATGGTTCTTTTACAAGCATCCATAGCTAACTTTCGCATCTCAAATGAGCCACCAAAGGATCAAGAGAATGTCCTCACTAATTTAGTGCAACAAAAAGAAGGTCGACCAAGTAGAAATATGAAGCCTCCACCATTTTCTATATCCCTAATCATTGGAAACAATATTTTTCACAATTGCATGATTGATTTGGGAGTAAACAGTTATGTGATGCCCAAGCAAATAGTTGATCATTTGGGCCTTCAGTATGAATTCATTTCTAGAGTTGTGGTGCAATTAGATGGAACAGTAGTGACAACTGTCAGTGTGATCAAAAGTTTGAGCCTTACACTGTATGCATTCCTGAATGTCATAGTATTGCAAAATGTTTCAGTTATTGATTTTCCTCCACTCTTTTCTCTATGCTTGTCTCAAGACATCACGGATAAAATTGGTGGGTACCTATCAACTGATTTGTCACACATGCTTTTCAGAACAAGGTATGGAACCAAGGCTACAAATCTAGTTTGAACCTATTGCAAACTTCCATATTGAGCCTCATGTACCAAGTCCAATTAATGCAAATTTCTCAGCTTTCAATCAAGAAGATTGTTCAAGCACTCAGGAAGTATATACTAAGGTTGGAAATATCCCCAATTTAACATTGGATGAGTGGGCTCACAAAAGGCATGATTTTGATCCATACAAGGAAATGGAAGAGGCTGAATTGGGTATTTATTGCTTGCATGAAGAAGATCCACCTCTTCATAACATCACCAAGCAAGATGAAAAAGATGACAATGATGTTTGGCAGTTATTTTTTGATGGTTCAAGAAGCTATAAAACAAGCTATAAATTAAATTTTTTTCAAGGACTTCACCCTCTATGTTTTTGGTGTAGATGTAATATCTAAAATAATAGTACAACTAAACCAAAAGGACTAGAGCAGAATATCAAATTTTGAGCTAGGGCCTTGAAGATTATGACGTAAGATATTTGTTCATTGAGAAACATGTCCTTACAGTGATTATAAGTTTGAATAAATTCAAGCATCTAGTGTCAAATAAAAAAAACAATTTACTAGTTTCACATGTGAGTGTGAAAGATTTTCTCTTGAACAAGGACCTCAATGATAAAAGGGTTAGTTGGATAACCAAGGTCATGGATTATGACATTAATATTAAGGTGACCAAATTGGTTAGGGGTAGATGATTTTGTGGATAACTAGTTTCAAGTCAACATGCAGATCAAGAGGCCACTTTGGTAGTTCTAGATGATCAAGTGAAAGCAACCAATTACTTACCCAATCCTTGTTAGACCTAGGATATAGTAAACTTCCTTCAAATAGGTCCAATCCCTTAAGGTTTGAGCAATGCCAAGAGAAGGTATTTCAGGAGGCAAACTATACCCTATGTGCTTCTAGATAATATTTTATTCAAAAGGGATGTGCATGGTGTCCTTCTAATATGCATCAAAATAGATCAAGTGGAGAGGGTATTACATGATTTTCATGATGGAGAGATAGGTGGCCATTTTTCCCCAAGGATAACATCTCTTAGAATTATGAAGGTGGGGTATTATTGACCTAACCTCTTTGATGATTATTATGCATGGATTAGGAAATGTAAGAAGTTTTCCTTCTTCGCAGGTAAAGAGAAGTTAGCATCTCTTCCACTCCACCCCATTTCTATAAATGAGCCATTCATGCAGTGGGATTTGGATTTTATTTGGGTGATCAACCCAAATTCCATCCTAGGTCATATATGGATCTTGATGACTATGAATTACTTCACTAAGTGGATAGAGGTAGTGGCACTCAAAGACGCAAATGATTCTAGAATCTTGGACTTCTATGAGGGGAAACCAAATTTGGTGTCCCGGATACAATCATATCATATAATGCCTTGGATTTTCTTAGGAAAAATATATCTAAATGGGTAGTGAAAAATGGCATCTATTTAAGCACCTTCTCAAATTTATCCTCAAGGTAATGGCCATGCAAAGTCTACCAATAAAAATCTTTTGAAAATCATAAGGAGGACTCTAGATAAGAACCATAGAACATGGCACACCAAGTTGAATTCACCCTTGTGGGCTGATAGAATTACTCCCAAGAGGTCAACAAATAACTCTCCTTACAGGTTGGTCTATGGCAGGGAAGCAAAGATGCTAATATCCCTAGAGCTACCAGTATTGGAGCTTATCAAGTAACTAGATTTGTTTGAGTTTAATGCCATGGAATTTAGGTATGCATAACTCATGGAATTGCAGAAATTGAGGGAAAAAGCGGTGGAAATCATGGAGAAGGATCAATATTTGATCAAGAGGTTCTTTGATAAGAAGGCCAAAAACAAAACCTTCAAAGAGGGGACTTGGTCCTAAAATGGGATGCAGACAAGGCCAAACCAAGAAGAAACTACATGTTTGATGCAATATGGAGTGACCCTTATATGATTTTAGAATGCAAGAGTAACAACGCTTTCCAACTATCCAAGTTGGATGGAGAAGAATTTCAAATTCTAGTCGATGGAATCTATCTCAAGCATTATTACTAAAGTGAAATATTTTCCTTGTAATCATTAGTTTAGGATTTATATTCCTTCAAGTGCTTGTAGCATATTGCTTTGTTTTAGTTTAGGTTTTCTTTGTAATAAGTTTTGGTGCACTCTCTAAATATTCCAGTTGGGAAGTGTATGTCTACTTTGTTTGTATATAGTTGTACCTTTATTTCTCTTGCACTTGAACCATTTTTAGGAAAGGTCTTGTGATGAGAGAAATCAATCTCTAGCCTAGGGTTTTGAGAAATGACAGGCCCCAGCAGTGTTTCAAAAGTTTAAGGGTTGAATTTCCAGGTGTCAGATCAGTTTCAAACTTCAAAATGACAACATGCCCAATGGACACAACAAGGTCATTGGTCTTTTAGATTTAGCACGTAGATCACCCCATAATTTTCCAATTGTAATCAATTTTTTACACCCCTACAAAATGGACAAATTATCAGGTCTGAACGTTAGCAGTTGATGCGTGTAACCCTTTAAAATTTAATAGGGTAGCTCATGGTGAGCCACGGAAAAGGTTTGAGCCAATTAGTGAGAATCAGCGGAGAAAAAATGTCGGTAGCATGAAATGTGATACCATACAGATGCTACTGGATGGTAGCATATTTCATGCTACTAGCCGGTAGCATAAATAGCAACAAGCTGTGGGGAAATGACACAGAGGCACTGGCTGGTAGCATGTATGAATGCTACTGGCCAGTAGTGGATAGTGAAGGTTCTAACAGTAGTCAAGAATGCTACCGGCTAGTAGATTTTTTAAGCTACTAGTCGGTTGCACAAGGGCGATGTTAAAGAGTATTCAGGTGACAACAAAGGTGTTGGTAGCACTTGTACATATGCTACTAGCCAACAGTATATTTTAAGCTACCAACCAAGAGCAGGGAAAGCATATTACCGACTAGTCACATTGATGTTACCAGCCAATACCAAAGATGATTATGCTTCTATTCAGGAGCAAAAAATACGTGCAACCGGCCAAGTGCAGGAATGAACCAGAAATTAATGGAAGTTGTACAAGGTTGTTTAACTAATAGCTTAATTAGGTATAGCACCCATGGCCACATGTGTAAGAAAAGTACCAAATTATATGGCCTCCCATAGCTCTTTAATGAAATCTACCAGTTGGTGACCTAAATGGCCAATATATTGTAAAATCTACCTCATTTTGAGGGGATTCATTCAGTTTTGCAAAGGAACTCTGTCAAAAAATTGTTTCAGAGCTATTGTGAGCTAAAGGCCTCAAATTTGGGCTTATTGTAAAGGGTTTTTCCTTGTGCCTATATTGTAATGGATTGTGCATGTTTCTGAGCAATAAAAATTAATTTTTTGTGGATTTTCTTGCCCTAATTTGGGTTATATTGCATCTTTTTCCTTCCATTATGTTTACAGGTATATTGTGCATGTTTATATCTCTTTTGAGGACCTTTAATTTATTGTGCTTTATGAATCTAGGGAACTAAATATGGTTTTATCTTTTGATGCTTCTACTCGCCCTCCATTACTTTATTTACTTCCTATTATTCACTCACTCATATTGTCTCACTCCCTTTCTTAGTGCATCACCTTCTCTTAGAGTAGGTTTACTTTCATGCATTCTTATATCCTCGTCACCTTGAAAAGTATTAGGGTAAGATTAGATTAGTTTTCCATTCTCTTCACTTTGGAGAAGTTGGCACTAGGTTAGGAGAAGAATTCAGATTTCTCCAAAGAATTATCCTATTTGAAAGGTCCCACACTATAGGATAACCCCATGTTATGTAAATAACATTGATTTCCACAAACAAAAAATCACTAACAATTAGGAATGTTGTAATTTTACACTAACAGTTCCCAAAATATTGATAATGCTTCCATATCAACTATATCCTAGAAAAAACCATGCAACACATAGTTAGTCCCCTTTCCTTTTCCATGTGGGGTTTATACTTGATCAGTAAGTTTTCACATACCCCCTCTGATAGGTATCATTTCATCATTACAATTACTATATATTTCACTAAGTGGGTAGAGGCCATGATTCTTACCACCATGATCAAATCCATCATTTCCAAATTCATTTTGAACCATATCATTTGTAATTTAATACTTCTAAAATCCCTAAGTTACATTAATTGTATTGCAAGCTTGTTTATTTTGTGTCATACGCGGTTCCTCTATTATCCTCAATCTAATGGTCAGGTTTGGACAATGAATAAAACATTAAATTACATCCTCATAAATATTATCAAGAATGATACGAGGGATTTCCATTTATAATTATATCTTGTATTATGTGCGATAATAAAATGTAATTAGACACCCATGAGTACTAGGGAGATGAATCCATAACCGCACACCTTAACTTTAGGGGTGCATAGATTTTTTTAGAGGTTTCGTTAGTGAGAAAATCATTTATTAGCATATGATTGTGTCACATTATTATTTTTCATTTCATGCATTTATTTCGAGGGAAAAGTGTATTTTTAATTGATTTAGTGCACAAATAATTTTATAAATCATTTGGCAATATAGCAATAACTAAGTTTCCTATGTGTCACATTGTGGTTGGCTCTTTAAAAGTACAATTAATGAAAAAGTGAATAACTATCGGTATGTTTTCCATCAAGTTATGGTGAAATCCAATGTATATGTTTTGGTAAATACAAAACTATGGGGTCATCTCCCCTACCCCATATCAATTAATATTTAATTCAAGAGCTATTTTTCCTTCATATTTACATATCCCAAATTTAAGGGTCTCCCTCCAATTATTGTTTAATGAAGATGATTATAAATGCATGTGTATTTCCAAATGGAAATATTGGATGAGAACAAACTAAATTCACTTAATATCACGAGGCCTACATTGTTCACATAGCCCACTAGTAAAAAAATATCTTCCACAAGCTTCTTATTTAGGTGGGTGACCTCATATTTCATCAGGATAGTAGAATTGATAAGAAAATAGATGATGGTAATAAATTTAAAATGAACTAGATAGGATCATACCTAGTTGTGACATAATCATTAAGGATGTCAAAAATGGGGCTTATTACCTATGTAACTTAGAGGGTGAGGAGATTAAATAATTTGTGAACTCCTTACTGTAGACACAAAATCATGCACTTTAGACATTATTTAGTCCATGTCTCATACTACTACTTAAAAGGTTTTTGAGTGAAGAAAGTACTAATTAACCCCTGTCTATTGGCCATCTTATTTTATTTTCTTCCATCATTCTCGACCTCTTGTACCTATATGCCCAGTCATCTTTCATTGTTTTGAGTCATTTCAGCTTTGACTGGGGCACCCATCCTAGTACTTGGGATGCCCCGATCCTTTTTGAACATTCCCGACACTTTTTGGGCACTTTCTAGCTGTTTCAAATTCTTATCTTTTTAGTGGTCGGCCATTTCAGGGTTAATTATGAAATTAGATCAAGAGAAACCTATAAATATAAAGTTATGATACCATAATGAGGGACCAAGCACTAGTCACTACTATCATCCACCTAGGGTTGCATTCATCTAAGGAATTTGGAGATCATTTACATTCACTTAGCTCCATCACAAATGAAAACCTTGGTTCATCTACATCACACAAGCATAGGAGGGGATTTGATTCTATTCCATCCACAATTTTACTACATTGTTAACATCTAGTTATTTCTCACTACTTCACAAAGTGTGACTAGCACAAGAGCACCTAGGGTATATGAAGCACACACACACACACACACACACACACACACACACACACACACACTAGAACTACATTTGGGTTTGAAATGTAGTGTGACACTCATTTAGTAAGCCCACTGTTGTGGCAATTGAGGTCAATCCAACCCATTCATTTTCGTTCTTATTTTTTATGGTTTTGATGTCTTGTGGTTTCTTGCAGGTCTTTCTATCATCTTGGATTATTTGTGACACCTAGCGCAGTGCAACAAACCTGATGTGACACACAGTGAGGGTTTTGGACCACCTGCTAAACTTGTAAAATTTAGTTCTAGACCTTTTACACAGACCAGTGCACCCATTTTGTAGACCAAAGCGCCCACATGTGCCCCATTCCTTCTCAAGGTGCCCCAATCTAGAGAATCAATCTAAATATGTCCTTTTTAGGACTTTGGCACAGTCGTTTCTACTTCCATATTATTTTATTTATTCTTCGACATAGTCCAGTGAGATCCTATAATTAAATGAGTCACTTCCTCACCCTTCTTGCACATTATATTTTCTACTTTTACTAGAATAGTTTCTTAGGTCATTTTCCATACTTGTTTATTGCATTCATTTACTGTATTTACATGTTGTTCTAGATTAGATTAACTACACTTATTCTCCATTTTTTTAGTTAATTATTTTGGTGAACCTAACTTGATCATTCACGCTTATAGGTTCTTCATTCATTAGTTGTCATACTAGGGTTTGGTCATCATGAGTATTTCAATCAATGATTATTTACTTGCAAATCCTTATTTACTACATAGATTCCAACAATTTCTTGCTACTACTCACATTTGTGTTGACATGTATCCAGAATCAATTTATCAAGAATTTTCCAACCCATTCTCTTCACATCGTATTCAAGTCTAACCTTCCCAATGATATTCATAGTTTTGATAATGAACTAGCTCTACATATAATATCATGTATTCATAATGTAGGTGTTAAGCACACTTTGATTGATAATGGATATGAACTTAACTTATGTCCTACATCATTCCTTGAGGTTTTAAGTCTTTCCACTCATGATGTTAGTCCATCTAGTATTTCAATACATTCTTATGATGGTTATATCCATCCATGTCTCAGTCATGTTACATTGTCTATCATTGTTGGTCTAAAGACTGTCCACAATGTATTTTTCATTGTTGATTTCCCAATCGCCTAGAAATGTCTACTTGGTAGGATATGGCTTCATGCCATGTAAGTTTTCACCTCTACTATACATAATTGTGTAAAATTATTATATGAAAGCATTGAGTACAATTTATTTTGTGACCACAATGCATTCCAATATTGTGACTAGGCTCCTAATACGAGCCTTTTTATTCAATCCATAGATATTACAGATGATCCCCAACCTAGGGAATAACCACCTGAATTACCACCACTAGACATTACCATTTGTGTGATAGATGTAGTATATTCTATGCCACTTGTTGCTACTACTACTATGATTCCATATCAAGGGCATGTCTAGTCCATGGACGTCGCTCTATCACCCGCACCTTTACCTACACCACCTACATCAACATGCTAACCATTTTCTTGCACACTTTTCATGAATGACTTATATTGGGAACATATTCCATTTGATCCTACATGCAGTGAAAACATATGTATACATTAGGGTTTGGCTTGCCTAGGTTTTTCTTTTGAGGCTCTCTATCCTACACCTCACACTCATAATCTTTATTATGGTTTTTTTCACATCACTATTTCTTATGGATTGCATATCTTTCATCTTATGGTTTATCTATCACACAATCCTCGCTCTTATCCACTCACACTTGGATAGTCCTAGCTTGATTAAATTGGAGGTACAATAAATGCTCATCACTATTTTCTTACATTTCTTATGCCTTTTGGTAATATCTCCATTCATAATGATTCTTCTCCTACCTATTCTCCAAATATCTATCATCGGCATGCTAATGGTTGTCCACTGATTGCCTTTACTGATGAATAATATGTAATGAATGTGTACACACTCTGTCACAAAGGGTCCCTATATGACCCTCCTCACTCTATAGCTTATTAAGTTTCTAATGTTTCCCTGGTAGGTTTTGATCATGACAATGATGATCTCCTTGATAGAAGCACATAGTCATATTCTCTATCATACACTTAGGAGAACCACATCTAATACACCCACCCACTCATCACATTAGCATAAGCACATCTCTTATCTTGGCATTATCATTCATTCTAGCATCCTTACATAGTACTACATCATTCTCTTAGCATTTACGCATACCTTATCTTAGCACCCTCTCATCTTGCATAGTCATACATACATTATAGCATCATCTTTTCCCAATAACACACTCTTTTTATTTGGTTGACACTTGACTATTGAGTTCATACCATGCATGAACCCCACACACTACACTATAGGTATTGCAAATTGCATCTGTTTATACATCTTGTGTCATGTATCATACATACTATATTTCAACCTTTTCACATCTACACATATTACATCATACATATTGCATTTATACTACATCATTTTGATTATTTTCACATTTTCTTATCATACATACACATCATACTAGTTGACATTATACATACATCAAAAAAATTGGCTCTACATTATAGTATTGTGCATTTATATGCCACACATTGTCTATACACTATACTAGTATTCATCATACATGTGTTACACTTACATCTAGCATTATCTACTACTCATCATACACATCACATAAAACTCATTTCACACTCTTAGTCTATTTATAAAAATTTTCATTACATCCTATACATTAAATATCACACATCATATGGTCATCTATTATCCTCACACATACTACATAGTATTTTATTCATTGCACTCATTACCCTATGATGCACTTTAGTTCCTCGGTCCATACTTGGCTACCAAGGGTTTACAAATCAAATGGACCTTACATTCACCACATGTTCATCATTCGACCTCTCATCATATAAAATTTCTAGGATAGTGACACATGCTATAGGCTAAATTGTCACTTACTCTATCATCTTGTAGTGGTATACGCTTTAGGTAACATAACCACTCCCTATTATTCATCTTATATTGGTATATGCTTTAGGCTACATCTCCACTCCTTACTATTCATCTTGTAGTGATACACACTTTAGGGATAAATCATCACTCATACATTCATTTTGTCGTGATATATGCTTAGGCTATAAGGTTCACGTACATCTCTTTTTATATGTCACATATCTACGTATACATACTCATCACAACGCGTTAGACACAACACACACTATTCAACCATTTTCCAATGACACACTCTCATTTACGACTCATTCTTGACTGCTGAGGGGGAAAAAATGAACCTCACTGCATACATTTCCATTCACTTGGGGGGCCATGCAGCTCCTATCACTCCATTTTGCATTCCATTCCATCCATCCACAACATACTACCTATTATGGTTGCTTTTACTCTTGCTTACTTTTGCTTGTTCATGGTCACTTTATTACACATGGTAGTTAGACTACTTATATGTCATTTATCTATATCACCCACACATGTGCATTCACGTCTTTATGTAGTTGTAATCGTAGATACAAGTATCTTATATGCAGGACAGATGCTTGCCTTTTACCCTTCCTACACTGGTTGCTGGGGAAACCACATTCATCTATTCCAGGTGTTATTTTTTCATTTTATACTTAGAACTTTACATTACTTGGTTATACACACTTTTTACATACCAGTTATCTTTCTAACATGCTAACGGGTGCTTCATGTGTAACATTTTTTTATGCAGGGATATTTTCTTCCATACTTGTTTATTACATTGTTTGTTATTGTTTTTTCTTGAATGCGGGTTTTGCCCTATGTTTGATGTACACACTTGTTTGTTTGTATGTTTCCATGATGGCCTTACATTTCTTAGAACATCGTGAGTGATATCCCATGTTTTCATCTTGTTATGTGTGGCTTACTTGTCTTCTTGTGTGTTTATATTACTGCTTTGCCTAGCTTTTACATTATTTGCATATATTACACATTTTCTTATACGTGCATTCTTGTTTGTACTAACACTTATATTTGGATATCCTTTTATTTGTGCATGCCTTGATTTCTACCAAGTTCTTTCCCTTCCCCCTACAATTCAGAGTTTCAGAGTTCATATGGTTGGTCCTCTTTTGGGGCCACATTCTCCTATCAGTGATCTTACATGCGCCTCAAAAGGAGGGGGAATCATTTGGAGTTTTACATACTAAAAAACACATTTACACTAGTTCAGTTCAATGCACTTTCCACTCTTGGCATTGTGCGTTACATACATAGAGTGGGTTCAGACTAGTCTATGAACCCTATACACAGCGAATTTTACAGGACATAGTAATCCTTAGCATTCTGGGAAGTAGTTAAAGGTTGGAGGATACAATGGAATTCCTCCCTATACTTCTTCGGCCAATGGTGTTGGATTGCCCAAAAAACTAGAACGTACAGAGATATCTTCACACAAATTCAAGGAAGCAGTAATAGGTTGGAGGATATAATAGAATTCCTCCCTACACTTCTTCATCATATGGCATTGGATCTCCCAAAAAACCCCAACAGTACAAGATATCCTTCTACACTCTCTTTCTTGACATACATCAGGTGCACATGCTCCATTTACACTTTTTTCATTTGTTTATTTTACATTCACACATGCTTTTTATAGTCATATACATGTGTATTTTACATTAAATTTTTACACATACATACATACATACATATTTGACTACTTTATCATTTTCTCCTTACAAGTCCGGTCGTATGAGAAAAAAGTAGTCAAATTGGGGCAACAACAACAACAACGTTAACAACAACATTTCATGGCATCACACACCATACTAACCATGCAAATACATCACACATATCAACGAATACACATGTATTTATTCCCTAGGTTAACTCTCATCACTTGTTTTTAAATTTTTCATCTTTAGTTTCCATGCTCCATCATCTTTTTATCATTCCATGCTTTGTCTAGTCCTTCGGTGCATTTTCTACTACAATCTTCATGGACTTCAGGTATGCATCTCTATATACTTCATGTTACCAACCTTTCCACTCACCAAAATAAAGTGGGGACAAATGTAGACACAAAATCATGCAATGTAGACATTATTTATCATACTATTATTTAGAAGGTTTTTGAGTGAAGAAAGTACTAATTAACCCCCATCTTTCAGCCATCTTATTTTTATTTTTGTTATCATTCCCTACCTCTTGCACAATATGCTTAGTCATCTTTCATTAGTTTGCATCATTTTAGCTTTTAATGGGGAACCTAGGCTAGTACTGGGGTGCCCATGGGTTCCCTGGTCCCACCAAGGGCACCCCAATCCTTTTTGAACTTTCCCACCACTTTTTGGGCACTTTCTAGCCATTTCAACTTCTTATCTTTTTGGTGGTCAACCATTTCAGGGTTAATTACAAAATTAGATCAAGATAATCCTATAAATATAAAGTTATGAGACCATAATGAGGGACTAAGCACTAGTTACTACTATCATCCACCTAGGCTTGAATTCATCTAAGGAATTTGGAAATCATTTAAATTCACTTAGCTTCATCACAAAGGATAAGGTTGTTTCATCTGCATCAGACAAGCATAGGAGGGGATTCTATTCTATTCCATCCACCATTTTACTACATTTTTACATCTAGTTATTACTCACTAATTCACAAAGTGTGAATGGAACAAGAGCACCTAGGGCACATAATGCGCACACACACACACACACACACACACACACACACACACACACACACACACACACACACTAGAACTACATTTGGGTTTGAAATGTAGCGTAACACTCAATTAGTAAGCCTAATTTTTTGGCATCTTAGGTTAGTCTGACCCATTCACTTGCATTCTTCTTATTTTGAGGGTTTTGATACTTCTTGTAGTTTCTTGCAGATCTTTCTATCATATTGGATTATTGTTGACACATAGTGCAATGCAACAAACCTGATACAACACATTGTGAGGGTTTTGCACCACCTGCAAAAATTTTGAAATTTAGTTTGAGAACTTTCTCGTAGACCAGGGCACCCATTTTGTAAACCAAAGTGCCCACATGTTCCCATGTCCCTCTCCAAGTGCCCCAGTCAAGAGAATCAATATAAATCATTCCTTTTTAGGACCTTGACACAATTGTTCCTGCTTCTAAATTATTTTGTTTATTTTACGACACAGTCCACTAATATCCTCTAATCAGCTGAGTCACTTCTGTACCCTTCTTACACATTATATTTTCTAATTTTATTAGATTAGTTGCTTGGGTAATTTTCCATACTTGTTTATTGCATTCATTTATTGTATCTACATGTCATTCTAGATTAGATTAACTACAGTTATTCCCCATTTTTTTAGTTAATCACTTACACCTTAAGCTTTATTATATATAACATTCTCTATATTTCATCTCCCTCTGTTACTCCATGTCTCTTCATTACATACATTCAATCTATTATTTACATATACTTTTAGAATTTTTTTAGTTAATTGATCACCTTGTTACCATCTCACATGGTTTCCTTCTCACCACATCTTTCCTTGGCCACTCTAACATACCATCTATCAAGGTAAATCTTAATAGCCCTTACTGAAATCCCTATTAATTTTTTTTGGTGAATTTATAAATATGTGTTTCAAAGTCATGATGATTATGAGTGAAATTTGTATAGTTGTGTAGGTGAATTTCAAGTTTGAATAATAAAACAATGGAAAAAAGGAAGGAATATCTCATGAATAATAGGAAAATAGGGGTGATGTATCTAGTCATTTGAATTTGAAATGTGATCATCCAGACAAAAAATGAAACCGATCATTTCCTCATACATGTTTAATTGTGGTGTGCCACCATCTAACTATATATTTTGTGTCATTTGGTTGAAGAGTACATGTCCCTCAATGTGCTGGTCATTCAATCTATGAATTCTAATGGTTGCAATATACATTCAATCGCTAACACATAAATGAAATCCACGTCATATTCAGTTGAATGGATTTCATGTTTACCATCATAATCATATTTAGTATATATAGGTGAACTTTTGTAGTTTTCCTTTTGAGGTAATGGTGATATATATTAAAAAGTGTGGAGTTATTGTAAACCATTGGTGATATGACCTATAAAATTAACTTATATCCCAATAATTTAGGTGAATTAGTGCTATGTACTAGTCCTCAAAATAACAAAATGAAAATTTTGAAAACCAAAATATTCATGAATTAACAAAAAATTACCACTATTTTTTCCTACCATCTATATTTCATTATTTTATAGAAAATTCCCTTAAACTAGATTTTTATGGATGATTCACTATTAATATATTAGTTATTGTGACTTTTTTATTCCTTTATGACCCTTAGATAGTATAATATCCCTAGTTTGTGGTGGTCTAGAAGATTCTTCATAACATATTACATATTCTATTTCTCTCTAAATTAGACATTGGTATGTCTCTCCTTGAGAAATATTGCTCACCCTCCTTGGTAAAAATTGGTGATACTTTGCATCCTATCCGGTTGCATGGGGCGAGGGTATGGGGAAAAGATCCTTCACTTTACCAAAAATATAATGACACAATGTCAAGTAAAAATTATAATAAAATAGACAAACCATTTTTTGGTAACATCATTTTCCCTTATGGTATTCATTAGAGACCCCTTGCATCCTATTGGTTGCATGGGGATAATATTGGAGGGTTATGACCTTACTTTCCTATGTCTAGTCCTTAGTGATGATCCCTTACATCTTCCTAGTCACATGGGGCTAGGTGTAGGGGGTATTCAATAATCTAAATGAAACATTTCAAAAATGGGGATAATGAGAGAAATAAATTACAACCCCAATATTTTCTAGATGTTCATGTTTGATAGAGAAATTTCATCTTTCCTATTCAATAATGGTTGGATATCTTGAGATCCAAGTGTATACCTACATATGTGGTTAGTTTCCCTTCAAATTAGTTATGATTTCCGTCTATCATGAACTAAGTTTGATGCTCCTCCTTTTACAACATTTAAGGTGTGTTTACCTCAATTTTATTGATCAAAATTTCCCTTTTCATCGTTGTCTTACTTTCGTGAGTTATCATCACCTATCACATGAACAAATTATCTTGGTTTTCACATGCAAAATGGATTGTTAGTCCATATTTTTATAGATATTTCACATTTACATACATTTTGTCATTTATCTCAAAATAAATGTAAACATATACATTACATTCATCACAATGTCCTACCTCTAAGTTCTCTATGATACATATAAATAAAAATTAACCATATTTAACCAAGAGTTCATTTCATTTAACACACCACCAATCTCAAAATACATTTTATATATATATATATATATATATATATATATATATATATATAGGGTCTCAAAAATTTAAACCTTATGTCTCATGTACATCACACCCACATTAAGAGGGTAAGTGTGAGCCAAAAACAAAAATACAAATAAAATAATTCATATATCATGTGTGAAATCTAAAATGAATTAACAATATAAATTTCTAACACATTATCACTATGACCTATATGTGTCATGGTGTCAAGGGATCTTTCTCCACAACCTTCATGAACCACTTGATGCATAGTGATGAGGACTCATTAATTGACTCTGATGCCTCAACCCACTAGCTCTACCTTAGATATCCCATTTGTAGACACCTAATATTGGCATAAATGTTAATTCAAATTGAACTTTTATTGACTTATGTGTGTTGGGAGGAAAAACATCAAAAATGGTACTTAATGGTGTAATGTATAGTCCTTTTTATCTTATATCTTAATCATGAGTTTCTAATGCTTGATTTAAGTCTATTTTATCTTATTTTCCTTAGTCATAGAGTTATTTGGAACTTTATTGTGGTTTTTCAATTTTATAGGCCTAAGGACAAGATGTGTCATCAATCTTGTTCCATAGTGAAAGGTTTTTTCATGGGCCCATTTTCACCACCTTTTAGGTCTTGGTCCTTTTGTTATCATTATTTTCATTGTTTCAATTCTATGGTTTGGATTTTACAAAACATTAGGTTCTAATTTAAAAGGGGGAGACTCCTATATAAAAAAATCTACTAAACAGCTAACAAATCAAAAAATAAGAGAAACAAAGTGAATATAAGGGATAATAAGGGATGTATACTTGTTTAATTATTTCAAGAATTCAACATATTAATCTTGTTAGAAGAAAAATGACTCAGACGGGGATGAATCAGTCATAAAATTTTTTTTATTTCATTCACCATAACATACATTCATTATTCAAATTAACCATTCAACGTACATAATCAATTGTGAGCTTATTAAGTGTGTAACAACCATCCATAAGTGCAAGATACAAGAGAGAACAAATGAACACCAGATATAAAGTGGTAAACCCTCAAGGGGAAAAAACCCCACTAAACATTTTCATATATTACACAACACAAAGGAATTTATTGAAGAACAAAATTCATAAGGAACACCAACCCATAGTTTAGTAGGACACCAATCCTACAAGGAGCACCAACCCCTACTTTAAGGAGGAACCAACCCCACAAAGATAATACAATTCCTTAGGATGACCAAGTTCCATCTCAGCCACCTAAAGATGAAGATCACTTGAGTACCTTTTTATCCAATAACTGATTGTGATCACTAGCTCATCTCCATGCACTCAACACTCTCTCAAACTTCTCTCTCTTACTTCTCACTCAAGCTTGCACCTTCATATGTTGATTAGGTTCAATGACCTTAAGAACATTCTTATCTACCCTACACAACTTCTCATCCTATTCTCTAACTTAGTATTAACCCATCACAACACTCCACACACTTCTCTCTTGCTCGTTCAAACTTTCATCCACATAACTAGCTCAAATGAGAAAATAAAATGCACTTTTATACATGACTCTAGCTTATACAACCATGTAGGTCAGTCAATACCAATAAGGTTGGTCATACCAACATTAAAACACAACTATTATCTCATATAAATCATCTCAACAGACCCAAAGTGTCAGCATAGGTCTAAACACACCACATATCTCAATTAGGCCTAGAAACACTACAACACCTTCAACGATCAGAATATGAACTTCCAAAGCACAAAGATACTCTAGTAAGGCTCCAACAACTCTGCACAAATTAGAAACACTCCCTCATAATATAATCTACCAAAATTAGAACACAACTATTATCTCATATAAATCATCAAAAACACTCCCTAATAATCTCATCTACCAACATTAAAACATAGCTATTATCTCATATAAATCATCTAAAGGGACCCAAACGTTCGGCATAGGCATAAAAACAACACACATCTAAAAATTTAGTCTTGTTTTTATACTCAAATGCCTAGACATGCTGGCACATCACTCAGATAGGTCTGAGTGCTCACCCGAAGCGTACTAAGCCTACCAGGTCCCTCCTTTGTAAACAATTTTCCACATGTTAGCATGTATATTCATATATTCCATAACCAGATCAAGTAATTAAATGTAAAGCATAACAAGAATCAAATCATAACCATAGTGCATAATGATTCAAACTAGAACTAAGATCAAATTAACCATAAAATCACCATGTTAAGATACATTAATTACAATAATCCATCCAAAATACTCCATTAATAACCAGAAATATTATATATTAGAGGCTCAGTATATAATAGTAGTGTCATGCAGTCATGCGTGCAGGTACATCCAAGTAGCATATCTCTAATACATCTCGGATCATCAAAACTATGCAAATCAACTAACATATATAAGGGTGGGGACTTTCCCTTCACCTCCCATGCATCTCAAAAATAGACTATGTGCTCAAAATATCCACGTGAAAATAGCTGCATAATTTTACATGAAGGCTAATAATATATTAATCTATAATTAAAATCTAATTTAATCCTATTATTAGTGCAAACTATGCATGACTCTTGATATTCAATTATTCCCAAAATAGTGTTTTCTTAGCCTCAAATTCCTCTTAATCTTATCTTTGCATGATCTACACTCTATGTTTTTTTCTATTCTTAGCATGTGCCATGCAAAAATGGCTAAGTCTCGAACTTATCTTCCTGGGCAAACCCTTCTTTACTGACACATGTTCATGCCTATGTGCCAAATGCATGCACCCTTTAACACTTAGGTAATTTATTCAGCTCAAAATTACCCCACACTAAATATATTTCCACCCTTGGCAATAGGGTTTCTTCACTTGTCTCTCCAAAGAATTATAAGAATAAAGAATGATATGAAAGAATAAAACAATGACCAATGCGATAATAGAAGGGTGATCACAGTGCTTTACTCCTCTATTGGTAAAATGAGTTTAAGGTAATCCTTATCAATATTAGCCTCCAACTCATTCTAGTCACCTATCCCTTTCTTCACCTTATCAGGAACATCACCAAGCACCTTATTCAATTCCTTCAGGGTCATATCTTCACCCTTGTGCCTTAATTCCTTTATCACTCAAACTAGCCATGAAATCATGTCATCCATGTTTTCCATTCTCCTAACGAATAGTGTTCCCAACTCCTTTATTTTATCTTTGTGGGCATCCTGGGTTGCTTTAATCCTAATGTGCATCTTTGTTACTATAGGCAATCTTTCCCATCAGCCCAATGTATCATCCATCTTAGTTGCAAGTACATCATTTTCCTCTTGTAGCATTATTTTCCTAAGGATTTTTGTAGGATCCTCACACATATTTAACACCAACCATAATTTTTGTAATGCTTCCTTCATCGTTTGAAGAATGGCGTCATATTCTACAATTCTGTGCACGATTAATTTATTTTTCCTTTCCTTTTTAGTTGTAGCATCTGCATATGTCTCTACCTACACAACTGACTAATTCTTAATCAAAAGGTGAACACAGTACTGTAAGAAGTGCTAGGATGATTGATAGGTTTAGTTTATTTTCTCATTAATCTCTGGATGTGCGTATATAATCTCTTTCCCAAGTTATGTTGTAAAATCCATAATTCACTTTCTACTCTCATTGTCCTTCTTTTGCACCTTAGTCAATTTCTCAACTTGTTCCTTCATATTCTTGTTATCTTCCAGTAATGACTTCAGTGTGGCTGCTTTATCCAACTTATTGTGTGCTACTTCTTCTGCCACCTTATTCAAAGCATTACTTTCCTACTCATTAGTAAATTTTATTGGCTTCATAGTCATGTGTGCGGCTTGTGCTCCCTTATTCATTTTCCTATGCACACATGCTTCTTCCTTTACATCAAATTTTGGCTCATACATGTGATTCTACATGCTCCAAGATAGCTAACTGCTTATTTGTGTGCATGTTCATACCCTGTGGGTCCATCAATTCTCATCCATAAAGCTTTGTAGGATCAAGTGTGATTTGGAACTTGACGCAGATGATTTTTGATGGGTTATTAATGTAACCCAACTTCGGCATCTTATACATATCCTCACCCTTATTTCTCCCAGTATGACGCCCTCTAGGAATATAAATGTTTACATCATGAACCAATTCTTTACTTGTTGCACCCCAAAGTTCCCCAATAGGCTCATATGATGGTTCACCTACTTTATTTCCTTTCTCCTCTTATTCGCATGTGGGCCCCCTCTCTTGCTCTCACTCACCAGGTGCCTTTGTTGGTGATGCCTTTGTATCAAGATGAAGTTATTCTTGTTGATGAACCTCTTCATATTATACATCAAAAACATGTACATCTTGTATAATGTGTGTAGTCTCACCTAATAGGTCCTCCTCACTATCCTTTATGGGCACATACTTGTGCCTCTTCTTTGTTTTCTTTACTGGACTTGTCTTCATAAGATATAGTCAAGATGATCTCCTCAGTGGTTGGGAGGGTCCCACACTAGTGTATTTTTTTCTGGTTCTCCTCAACGATCTCCTAAAATCTTGGCCTTTAGTGCCCTCACCTCTTTTTTTATTTCTACCGCTAGATCCACCATCTTTCACCACACCTAATCCTACTCTTGCATGTGACAAAGGGTTTAGCTAGCCATGGGTAATTTCTCCAAAATCAGTAGCACCATTAAGATCTTAATTTCCAAAGGAATAGTGTGGATGTAAGACCCTCTAGGCTCGCGTAAAAATTCAAACTCAGCAACTTCCAGATAAGAATACATAGAAACAATGTACTTAATTGTGCACCACACCAGCCCACCAATGATCTATAACACACATCCAAGGTTCATATGCATCAAAAAAAGTTTGGTAATCTTCATGTGTCCAAACCCCTGGTCTGTAACTCCAACTCTTCTTTGATTCATAAGGGGAAAACCACTCGTAGAACTCTATTGGAAAGCAACAAAAAAATGTCTCATAGAGCTCATGATACAGATTATCCTTAACCCACCTGCACGCATTGAAATGAGGTCCAGAACCATAGCTTTGTGAAAATTGATATTTTCCATCATCTACCCTCCCAAGAAAATTCTGATACACCATCATCATGTAACATCATGGCACACTAATATGCCATCATCATGTAACATCATGGCACACAACTTGAAAAAGAGGTCCCGGAAACAGAACCAAAATGTAGTCTTGTTTTTATACTCAGATGCCTAGGCACACTAGCACTTCACTCAGACAGGTCTGAGTATTCACACAAAGCTTACAAAGCCTACCAGGTCCCTCCATTATAGCTCATTTTCTAGATGTTAGCATGTATATTCATATATTCCATAACCAGATCAAGTAATTAAAGGTAAAACATAACAAGAATTAGATCGCAACCATAGTACATAGTGATTCAAACCAAAACTAAGATAAAATTAACAATACAATCACCATGTTTAGATACATTAGTTATCATAATCCATCCATAATTCTACATTAGTAACTAGAAATATTATATATCAGAAGCTCAGTACATAATAGTAGTAGCATGCATTCATGCACGTAGGTACATCCAAGTAGCATAACTCTAATACATCTTAGATCATAAAAAATATGTAAATAAACTAACATATATAGGGGTGGGGACTTTCCCCAATTCAACTCCCATGCATATCAAAAATAGCCTATGTGCTCAAAATAGTCATGCGCTAATAGCTGTATGATTTTACATGAAGGATAATAATATATTAATCTATAATTAAACTCTAGCTTAATCCTATTATTAGTGTAAACTAGTCATGACCCTTGATCTTCACTTGTTCCCAAAATAGTGCTTTCTTATTCTTGAATTCCTCTTACTCTTATCTTTGTGTGATATGCACTCTATCTAATTTTTCTATTTTTAGCCTATGTCATGCCAAAACGACTAAGTCTTGACCTTGTCTTCCTGGGAGCATCCTTCTTTACTGACACATGTGCGTGCCTATGCACCAAACTCGTGTGCCCTCTAACACTTAGGTAATTTATTTATCCCAACATAAACACTCCAAAATAATATCATCTACCAACATTAAAACACAATTATTTTATCATATAAATCATCTCAAGAGACCAAAATGGTCGACATAGTCATAAACACACCACATATCTTAATTAGGCTTAATTACACAACACCTCCAACGGTTAGAATTTTAAATTCCAAAGAAAAAATAAACTATACCAAGGCTCCAAAATATCTATACACATTATAAACACTCCCTCACAATCACCAATAATCTCTTTTAACACTGCAACACCAATCTTCAACATGAAACACACCAAGAAGCAAATATACTCTACTAGGTCTCGAGTACCTGAAAATTACTCCAAAAAATTGAATTAGTTCACACCTATAGAATATTCACCAAGTCTCATATATCATGATAATGGAATTATATCATCATTAGGAATCTATAAAAACTCATGACATCCTCCAAATTAGGACACAAGGCACTCAACCAGCTCCATTTCTCAAACTGCTCAAACTCTGTTTTAGCCCTCAAGAACCATTTTTTTGCACAAGCAAGCTCAAAATTCTCAAATGAAACTTCCAAGCACTAAAAACACTTGGAAAAATTCATTAGGTACCTTATACACCTCTTCAAACAATCAAAACCATATGTCACTTGGAGAAAAACAACCGATCGCACTTGATTCAACACACCTTCTTGACAAGCCTAATAGGGATAATTAGGCCACCATGGTTTAAACATGAAATCACCACATATTATCAAAAAAATACCTTCACCACATCATATCATACTCCTAAAATATCTCTATGATCTTAAACCACTACTACAACATGGAAAACATTCTCACACCTTTGGTTCATCATGACTAGTTTTAGTCCTTCTAGGCTTATAGCAGTAGAGAAACTTCTGAGACCTATTTCTAAAACTTATTCCACTGAAACTATCCTAAAAATATCCATTGACTTATAGAAAACCTCACAAGGTGTCTGGAAAAATTTATTTCTTTTCATGAAACCTTCATCTCATCTATGTACCAGTAAATTTCCACAAAATAAGGGTTTTTCTCCATCTTACTAGTTGACCTGGAGCATGCACCATACCACCAAAAGGAGCTATAAAGAATCCTCTACATTACTAAATCATTCACATTATATTTCCTAATACATTTCATGCCCATACCATGCATTTATTCTCTATCAATATGTTGTTAGGGTTCTAACACATGGTTTTGACCTGTTCTGCTTCTTAACGATGACTCATAAATGTTTGTCATCCATTTGACATCATTATTCTGGATATGTATTCTTAAATCCATGACCTAACATCCCATAAGGTATCATACTCCAATACAAAACACACGTGTGTGGGTGAGATAAAGAACTTTCCCATCGAGCTAGATTTTTCCTTTCTAAGAGCTCAATAGAGCTTAAAATCAATTTTCTTGCTTTGTCTTCACTTCCTTGACCTGAAATTTTTATCACAACATTATAACAACATAAAACATATTTTCCAACACTCATCCATTCTTTTCCATACCTTAAAATCTCCACACACCATGGTTTACTCATGTCTATCTTGTCTTGTCTCAATGTACTTCCTTCAAAGGACCTTCATCATGCATTGAATACCTAAAACCTGACCTTATACATCTTCTACACTTGTCATACAATACCAAGATAAATTTCTCATGCTTGATTTTGACCTGATCTGCTCTATACTTCATTTTTCTACACCATCTTCTCATGTTAGGTCTAGGACTAGGCCTAGAATGACTTGACTCAACACATGACTCTCATAACTGACATTGTTAACCTATTATAGATGCATTAATACATTTGACACAACATATTAACTATGTAATATCTCATGGAATCCTCTGAAAACATTTGGAGCTCACCTACAACATATATCTTGTTTGACCATGCACTAAAAAGCATGCTACATGACAAAACTTCATGACATCCACATATTTTCACTACCAATCAATCCTTCATATTATTTCATGGATGCCACCTCATATAGAAACCTAAGCACTCAAGATTCCCTTTTACATCAATGTGAAATTTGATATCAATGAAAACAACTAAGACACTATGTCCAACAATCTCCCCCTTTGTCATTGATGACAAACACCTTCATAAACATTGATGGATCAACCATATCATGTAAACATTTACAAGACTCACCTACAGACCTTTTTTCATGTTTCTGAGCATACTCCCCCCCCCCCTTTTGACATCTATGAATAAAGGTAACTATGACAACTTGACACGAAAAATAACTTGAAAACACACAATAACACCAACAATGTACAAACCTAACTTACCTACTCCTTTCTTGATCTATGTGCTTACAATCTTGACCTTCAACAACTTGCAAAATGACCCATGAACCTAACATTAACATCATTCATACATTTCTCCCCATGAGAAAATTCATACAGCTATATTTCTGACACCATTCTTAGTTTTATCAACTGTCTTCCGCTTTGGATTCATACTCATATTTTGATGCAATCATAGATCCTAACTTCCCCTGGGATCTATACAGATAGCTCTTAGTCACCTTGGATACATAACAAAATATTACACATTAGATGTGCTCAAATAGATACCAGACTCACCTGGAACTAGGTATTAAAAACACCATATCAAGACCTTGAATCACATTCAAATATACCTATGCACTAATAGTCATGAATATGATAATCTTAAGCTTCACAAGATACAAGCCACTCTTGACACTTCATAAGTTACTTAACAACTATATCCATCAAGTTTTTATGTAATACTAGACCTTTTAGATATTTCTTCCACATGGATGATCCTTCAATCACAACATATTCATTGAACCATACAACCTAACTTTAACTTGGGTGATACCTTTAAGCAACATTTTCCTTGATACTGCAAGCATAATTTCACATACCTAATTGATATCAACCTATCATATACTCCTAATCCAGTTCAAACCAAACATCTTGTCATAAGAGAGGCATACTTTAAAGGTCCAAATTTACTTGCAGTGACTTCAGACTCACCTTACAGACACTCAAATGGATGACTTAGGACCACATACTTAAAATTCTGCTTTCATTAACTTCAATAAGGTCATATGAAGATGACCCTCAATCCTGCTTAATAATCATTTTGCTTTGTACTCTTAAGTATAATTCCATACTAGACTTATGCTTTGCATTAGACTAACTACAGATTCCTAATCAAACCTTTAAGAATATTTTAAATTGTATAGTCAGAGTCATCATATAACATAGTACAAAGCACATCTTTTTTACCAGTCTAAATATGCAATTTAGGCTATTGTAAAATATGTATGAGTCTACCTGAATAGAAGCTTATTAAATCATACTTGCTATAAGTACATTACAACTTCATATTCATGATGGATAGAGCATCCATACACAATATTAAACTTCACTTGTTGACCTATACGCAGTTGTAAAAAAACCTAACATAAGCTTTTAACTCCTATCAATCATAGCTTCAACTGGTAGGTCTTGATACCTTCAAAATTTACATACATGCGTACTTACTTCAAACAACATTCCTTTTTATTGAACATGGTATATTTTTAGGCTTGATTACCAGTCACTGCCTTCTGTGATTGCATGATCGATACCATCTTCTTCAGGGATCTAGAACAAACCACTTCATAGTACCTAAAATACTTCAACTATATTCTTAAACAATATGAATTGGTATCAACTCAACTTCAAGGTCACCAAACTGATTAACCATGATATAACACCTAACAAGAACACCACATATTGAATATATAATCTTTGATAACCTATGTAACTCCCCCTAGACATAAACATTACCTCATAAGCTACTTAAGAACACTTCTAGTTTACCTCAAGAAATTAGTCAACACCTTTTTTATACTTCAATTATCACTTCACCATAGTTGAACTAGTTAGATCTTCAATGATGCACCTTTAAGGACTTTTCCACCATGTGTTAGACATACTCAAAATGAATGAAAATATAGATTCCAATGACAAGGTCTCTATATTACAACCCAACCATAATATAATGACACACAAACCTACTTTATGAAGTGATATATAGACAATGCAAAAACATATGTCATACAACTACATAAGATGAAAAAACACTCATTAATTAATTCTCAAATATGATGAATGTTACTCAATAATCCTAGTGAAGACAATCCTTTCATATGGATACATCTAGTAGTGCCAAACACCCATGTCCTCATGGGACAGGTCACCAAACTTAAGCATCCACTACCTTGGTTGTTGGATATTTATTTTTCCAACATCCACCTAATAGTCTTCTTATGTTCATAGAATAATTTATTTAGGTTGTTCAACAACAAACAAACTGTTATGACTAGTGGGCTCATCATGACTAAAACAAGTTTCTTTAGGTTCTTCCTTATTTTTCTCAAAATAGTTAGACTTCATATATGTCTTATTTTCAAAGCTATTCACCATACATTTACAGTATCTTGCAATATACCCAACATTTTAACAAATGAATTAAATAACATGAATTTTTCCTCTGGGAGCTTCATCTCTCCAAATCTGTCTAGATGACTCTTCATAACAGTATCTAGCAATATGACCAACATGGTTGCAATTGAAACACACAACAAGGTTCTTACCTTCATTTCTAAAATTCTGACTAGGTGGTTCATGAAGAAAATATCTAGCAATGTGACCCTTCTCATGACAATTATAGAAAATAATGTTACTTGATTGGTCATCTCTACTATCTTTCCATGGACGATCATTCTTGACTTTCCTTCTACACTCTTTTAATTTATGCCTAAAACCATTACAACTGTAATAATAATCATTGAAATATATTTCATACCTTACATTGGGTTTTCTTACTGACCTTGAATTCATATTTTTCTTCATCTGATCATCTATTGAACCAACATTCTCCTTCCTTGAAGTAGCATCATCTTTCATAACGTCTTTTCCCTTAAGGTTCTCCTTGAACCCTAGACCAATCCTATCTCCTGCAGACCTATGAATTTCCAAGAGATCATTTTGATCCTTGGATCTCTTCTCAAAACTCTAGGATGTTAGGGCATGGATTTTAGAATACATAGCAAGAATAATGAGGGAAGAATGGATGTCAAACATTTATGAACCATCATTAAGAAGAAGAACATGTCAAAACCCTTGCTAAAACCCTAGTAGCATAGAGATATAGAATAAATTCATGGTATGGGAATGAAATGGCTTGGGAAAGATAATGAAATGATTTATTCTTGTAGAGGATTATTTATAGCTCATTTTGGTGGCATTTGCATGCTCTAGGTCAGCTGGTAAGATGGAGAAAAAAACCTTATTTTGTGGAAATTTACATGTACAAATTTGAGATGAAGGTTTTGTGAAAAAGAAATGAATTTGTTAGCATAAATATTGAGAGGTTTTATATATGGCCATGAAAATTTTGGGATACTTTTAGTGGAATAAATTTAATAATCAAGTCTCACAAGTTACTCTACTGTAAGAATCCTAGAAGGGTTAAAACTAGTTATGATGAACCAAAGGTGTGAGAGTTGTTTTAACATGTTATAGATGTAGTTTTATGATCATAGAGATCTTGTAGGATTTTTATATGATGTGGTGAAGGTATTTGTTTTATAAGATGGGGTGGTTTCATGTTGAAACCCTAGTGACCTAGTTATCACTATTAGGCTTGTCAAGAAGGGTGTGTTGAATCTGGCGCGCTTGGTTTGTTTTTCTCTAGGTGACACATGGTTTGATATTTTTAAGATGTGTATCATGTCCCTAATTAATTTTTCCAATTGGTTTGAGTGTTTGGAATTTTCATTTGAGGAGTTGGAGCTTGTTGTGCTGAAGATTGGTTCTTGAGGGCTAAAATCTAGTTTGAGAAGTTTGAGAAATGGACATGGTTGAGTTCATTTTTCCCTAATTTGGAGGATAACATGAGTATTTGTAGATGCATAATGATGATATAATTTAATTGGTATGCTATATAATCTTGGGTGAAGAATTTATACATGTGAAACAGTTCACTTTTGTGGAGTAATTTTCAATTGCTTGAGACCTAGTTGAATATGCTTGGTTCTTGGTGTGTTTCATGGTGAAGATTGGTGTTGCAAAAGTATATGAGCTTGTTGGTGATTGTAGGGAGTGTTTTTAATGTGTGCAGAGTTGTTGGATCCTTGGTAGAGTTTTTTGTGCTTTGTTGGTGTTGTTTTGTTTTCAAGTTGTCATGGTGCCTTTGTCATAGATGTCAAAGGGGGAGAGTAGACTCAAATACATGAAAATAGGTATTTAGGTGGTCTTGTAGGTTTTTACATGATATGGTTTCCATCAATGTGACACTTGGCATCAATTAAAATAACTAAAACACTATGTCCAACAATTCTAATCTATAGGGATGAAGTTTAAAGTACATTTCTATTTTTTATATTACTTTTATTACCACTCAATGACATATTGATCTTGTATTATTCACAATTACACTTCAACTAGATGGGAGAAATACATTAAAGTTTTTATTTCACATGGGGAAACATAGTGAAATTATTGGATTGATTGGTGGGGATCCCTAAAGTATGTTCTACCCAAAAATACCTTAACCTTAGTCCCCACAGTTTAATTCCAATTTGTGTGATTGTATAAGAGAGCTATGGTTCTATATTATAGGTTTAGTAGTTCACATATAGAAGGATTATGAGGGAAATACAACATAGAATAATAAGATGAAGGTGTACCAAAAGGAACATAAACATAAAAATAAATTGGAAAATTTAGTGTTACTTCAAAAAGGTTATGCAAGTCAATATTGTCTTACTTGTTAATTTTTTAGAGCTTGGTTTTAGCTCTAGTTTCACATGCAAAGAAATTAGATAGAGTTTCCACCTTATTTCACTCCAATTCACACCCAAATCATCCTAAAAACATGTAAAAATATAAACGAACTTATCCTCTCAATTCAATTTCTTTATTTAGCATATGCCTAAATGGATTGAATACCATAAATCATTTATTGTACATTTATATTTGGATTTTAAATGTGGATTTAATAATTTGAATTTTCATCATTTCTATAATTCAATCCGAATTAGATAATAGTTTTTATACTTAGGGTTTTTCATTCTCCAAATCAATTTAAATCATTTGGTGAATCTACTTATTGATCTTTCACAGTTAGGGTTTTTTTCCCTCCATGTTTTTCATCCTTGACCTAATCTTTGTTGTTATAATTTTGGCCATTATTCAGATTAAAATATTTAATATTGATTTGAAATCCAAAATACCTAATAGTATGCATTCCATAACCATTTTTACATTCAAGCATACACTAAACTTCATTTTATTTTGTTTGAAACATCTTCCAAATCACCCTATGCAACTCATTTTATGTATTTATGTTATGTTTTTAGCATTAATAATGAGAAATAATATACATTTAATCATAATAGTATCTTTGTATGAGGAAAGTAGTGATGGCTTGAAAATTTTTATGACTATCGAGATGAGCATGATAACTTTCTTGATGAAGAGGAAGTAGATAATCCTTCCTCCACCTATACTGTACTTATCACTATGGTTATCAAGTAGTAGAAAACCAATTATTCCTACATAGTAGTCATACCTTTAGTGGTGAGGAAGTAGCTAGTCCGTCCTACACTCATACCATGCCCCTTAGTTATGGTTATCAAATTGTCGTGGAACATGAATGCAAACCTTGTGACAATGATGTACATGATGATTATTGTGATTATGATGACTAAAGTGGAATTTATAGTGATGGGGGAAGTTATGCATGCATTTGAATACCTTCCTTAAATCATATAATAAATTTAAAGCCTAGTGGAACATCTTTTCTATATCACAATAAGGTTATAAATGTTAAAATTTATTATGATGTCTCTATTTCTCTCATCTCTTGAAATGATGAATGATGAAAACAATTTTGATATATATCTCCTCTTTTGAAATTGAAAAGTATAAAAATGATTTAAATATATCTCATTGAATGGGGCATAATGATACAAATTCTTGTAATTCTCTTATTTCTTATTATGAATTAAGAAATGATACAAATTATTGTGATACTTCTTCCAAATCTTCTTTTGATTCACATGAATTTTATGATGCGTGTGAAAATGTTTCTCTAGAATTTACATATGATGATAGGCCATTAGATGTTGAAAATAAGACCATTTCCACTCTTTGAAAATTCTTTCCTAATACTACTAGTAATATGATTCCATCTACACTACTGTAACCTAATATCCTTACACAATATTCCCCTAAGTGGCATAGTGTTCCAATGCCCACAATCAATATCAAAATCCAACCTCCTAATAACCCTCTTCATACTCCTATTTTTCCCACATAAGAGGACATAACCCTCATGTATTTTTTAGGTGCTTTATAACACAAAGTATGTACATTTTCACTCGAGAGTAAAGCTTTCCATGACTAGATCAACTATGATTCCACATATGGGAACTTATTATGTGTAGTATTATTAATGCATCACCCTATATAGGATTTTCCATGCATACATTCCAACTATTTAATGGATGTGGTGACCCAACATAATAATGATTGACTCTTGCTAAAAGTATTTTCTAAGAGCTTAATTGTTAAGGCCTTAGATTGGTTTCATCATCTTGCTAGTGGATCTTTGGGTACCTTATTAGAGATATATAAGACTAATTTATAATAGAACATAGGCATAACAAGGGTTAAAATGTTAGAGATTACACCTCCGATGGAATTTAATTGGTTTGAACTCAATCCTTTTCACTTATTTGAAAAATAAGCAACTTCTGGTGTGATCTTCTCTAACGGAGGAATGATCACATATTACAATGTGTTGATCCAAGTCTTTGGAATGTGGCTTAGCTTCTTACACTAAATAAACCAACTTTTTTTATCTTAGGAAATGTTTAAAATAGATCCATAGATTTTTGTGAGTGACTCCAGGGTGTCTTCGTTGAAGGAGAATGGGTCTCATACCTGTTTTTGAACCATTTCTTGAAAAAGATTCATGTGTTCTTCCAGAGTTGTGTTTACATTAATAGGACGGGCACCAAGATCTTGTAAATAATTTCATAGATTGTTGATAATTCCTTGAGCACTGTCCTCACACACTTCAAGCTCTATCAAATCATATTTTAGTATGTCACAACTTGCAACCATGTTGTGGAATCAAATAGGTGACAACTTCTCAGCTGGAGTCATGTACACATTTTTTCTTATCAAGAATGAGGAGTCAAGACTCCGCATTTTGGAGGTCAATAGGAGAACACTATTCCTTATCATATTTTCTTTCTCCATTTCCAACCTGGTGCCTTTGATTCTTGAGATGGTACCTAAAAATGAGTGGAACATGGAGACGACCTTAGGAAAATGACCATTCCTATTTTCAATGATTTTCGCCACCTACTTGCCATTTTTCCTCCCTTGCATTGTGAATTCTTAGGCTTATTTAAGAGCCTATAGGTCAAATATACTGATGGGTGAGACTACCTCAAATAGAGGCAATGATGACGGGCTTAGCTCTAGGAATGACTACACATATGAATACAAGGTCCTCGTATGTTCCTCCAATTGGTTGATGGTTCCTTTGTATTCTTCATTCTGCTTTGGTATTCGAGTTAAAGAATTATTAAAAAGATGAATGTCACCTTCATGTGCAGCCTGACCAAGTGAGACTCTGGTCATCTTGTATTCATTAGGATTCATTTCCTCCAAATCGTTTTCCAATTTTGGGTCTTGTAACTTCCACAAAATGAGCTTTGAAACCCTTAGTTTAGAATCTTGAAGTTGTTTGTGCTTTCCTTGAATTCTTGGATTTCGTGTACTTCGATATGGCCTCAAATTTTGGTGTTGTAACTTGTTGCACCATTCTTGACTCCTCGCCGAGAAATTCACAGACACATGGGAATGGATCTGATGGTGTTGACAAGATTTTAGGGATCTCCTGTTCCTAATGTGGGATCAATGTCTACTCATTGTGAGTTAAATAAAATGCCTCATATGAGACACTTGGATCTACTTGATGTAGGGAGATATGTAGGGGTCAATATATCATTTTTCGAATTCTTCAACTTATTCCTCCCCAACCTTAGCTTTCTTGCGAGACTCTATGGGAGGTGAAACTTCAGTGCTCTTGATTTCCACTTCCTTCCTCTTTTAGGTATTATCATAATGGGATGAACCAATAAGTCTCTCAGACTCCTAGAGAGATGGTGAGTGTGATAATTATCTAGGTAGGGTTGAAGTGGTGTCTTCTTTCCTACTATAGGCCTTCTTTCTTCTAAACCATTCCCTTGATCTTTGAATCACCAATTTAGTCCACTCTTTGATATCTCCATCTTCATGAATGCTTCATAAGTAAGGAAAATTTTAGTGGTGAATATTCGTTAATTCACAAATATTACGGTTTTCAACCTTTGAAATTAGCAAAATTTTAGGGTATAAATAGTGACTAGGTCATCAAAAAATTCTGAGTACAAGTTAATGTTAGGGGTTTGGTTCACCTAGTATTTTCCACTGACAGTTGACTGTTATCATTAAAATCACCCTTATAGAGAAATTAAAATATGTCAAATTCACATCATATATATATTATATTTAAGTATTTATAGTTTATTATTCATAGTTCTAAACATCAAACTTTGGAACCTCCGAAGTCTATAAATTCACAATTACCAAATATTTCATTAAGGATTTTTGCTTTCAAAATTGGAGGACTGGTGAATCGGTGAGAAGATGTAAATATTTCCTTTCTACTTTCTAGGTACTTTTGTTTTTTCAGTAGCATGTATGTAGCATATTGCCTAGCATCTTAACGATGTCGGCCGACAACATGAAGGATACTACTAGCCAGTAGCATGCTCCATGCTACCTTCCAGGTAGTATATTACATGATGCCAACTAGTATCATGCATAATGCTACCATCTGGTTGCATGCATCATGTTGTTGGATGGTATCATGTTGCATGATGTCGGTCGGTTAGCATTCTGGAATCTGCATGATGTCGACTGGTAGCATGCAACATGCTACCAGCCGATAGCATTCTGCATGCTGCCACCCGACATCATGTAATATCCTACCAATTTCTAGCATGCAGCATACTACCATCTAGGAGCATGCGACATACTGCCAACTGGTAGCATTATGATACTAGTTGGGAGCACACTACATGCCCATTATCGCCTTCCGATAACATGCATTATACAACCAGCCAGTAGCATCCACTGTGTTTTTGATTGCATTTAATTTTTTTGAAACTGTTTCGATGTTGATTACATTTATCTAATTTAAATATTTTCATGGATAGGTATAATGGCTTCTCTGAACAATAAAAAAAAGGCATAAAAATAAAAAATAAAAGGTAGCATAGCAAAGTTTTTTAGCCCCACAAAAAAATGAAGAACCAAGTAGCTACCAATAGAAACATGAACAAGGGTACTGGTAAGTTGTAACAAACTATCATAACCATTTGATATTTTCCTCTTTTAAGTTTTTCATCAGTATAGTTTAATTTTTTTTAAATCTTTGTAATAGTCAAAACACTTTTCATTTTTGAAAATAGAAACCCCTTTTGTTAATTTTATTCAGAATGAAACAATAAACCAAAACATAAACCCTAAGGAAATAAATATTTCAATAGATGAAGATTATATTGACCCATACATGTTAGAGCTTGAATATTGTCCCGAATGCCAAATGTGTTTAAGAGATGAATGTTCAAATGAAAAGATTCTAGCAGAAGATGATAATGATAGAAACCTTAAAAAAAAAATAAGTCTGGGAGAAAGAAGAAAACATCCTGGACAATTGGAAGGTCATTTCAAGTAGATTGGGCAAAAAAATACCCACTTATTGAGCCTATATAACCAGATAATGGTATTGATACTCCCAAAGAATGTATATGTACTATTTGTACTTGGAAATTGGGTAAAGAACATAAAATGTAGCTTAAATTGGACAATATAGAGAAACATTATGGAAAAGTATATTACACAATCACTGACAATGATGGAAAACTACAAAATAGTGCATGCATGTAAGATATAAGGAGGAGTATGAAAATAAGATGAAACACACTCAAAAAATTTAGGAGAAAGGAGGTACCATAAATGCAAATTTTAGAAAAGTTGTAAATGAAAATATAAAGGTAAAAACCTCACAGTTTTCAACCATATTCTTTATTTTAAAAATGGGCAAACCAATTTTAGACTTTACAGAATATAAAAAATTGTTCAGGTTCAATGGGTTTCCAAATCTTCCAAATTCACATTGGTCAGAGAGCAGTGCCTGGGAAATGGGGAGATGTCTTGCGGTGATTGAACAAGAATATTTGAAAGAAAATGTACAGAATGCAAGTTTCATCTCAATTTCAATTGATGAGGTTACTGATTTTGACAACAATTCTTGGGTTTGCATGCATGTATATACATTCCAAAACCACATCAGAACACCTCATCTACTATCGGTTCATAAAATACAAGAAAACTGCAATGCTGAAAATCTTTACAAATTGGTGATATCTAATTTGAAGGAAATAACAGGAATGGATAATTATTCTATAGCCAAAAAGTTGGTTTGTATTAGTGCTAATGGTGTATCAATGATGCAGGGTCACATAAATTGTCTATGTGTGTGTCTCCAAACATATGTTTCTCCTTACATTATTCCTATTCATTGCATAGCTCACAGGATTAATCTTGCATATAGGATAATAAGCACATTCGAATGTGTTGAGAAAGTTGAAGAGACTATTCGTGAAGTGGATGCCTATATGTCAAGCAGTCTAAAAATATTTCTAGAGTTTCAAAAATTTTAAGATGGGGTCACAGATGGTAAGAAACTTCTTAAATATGTTGATACTAGATGGATTTCTATGTATGAGCCTCCACACAGATTTTTTAAGGAATATCCATCTTTAACTGGTTTCATGTATAAGAATCATAGGTAAGTTGACAGGGAAAAATATTTGGTTTACTGACTTACATACTTTGAAACATTGTTAACACTTTGTGGGATTCTTCCAATTTTACATGAGATGAATTGCATAACAAAACTTGCACAAGAATGGTCCAAATATATAGTTGACTTCATTAGGTTTAGGAAAAGCGTGTGTCAAACTCTAGATATGTTATATAACTCTGATGAATGCTTTAAAGGAAATTTTTTCAATCACTGGAAATATCTTATAGATTTAAAAGATCCTAACAACTACTTTAGATTCAATATATTTGCTCATCTATGTATCTTTGTTAACAGGAAAGAGATTAAATGCACACATTTGAAAAAAGAGTTGATATTGTTGGAGCAGAGATTGAAGAAGTTCCTATTAGACATAATGTATATGATGATATTATATCTAAAATAAGGGGGAAAAATTAGAAAATCTCATAATACTTATCAAATGAGATCATAGATCATTTCAAAAAAGGGGAGCTTCTTGAGGCCATGGGAGTTGTCAATCCTAAATTTTTTAATCATGTAGGAGGCACTTTTTTTGATGCATTTAAAAGACACATCGGTACTATAATTAAAAAAATTTCACAATCATTTGAATGTAATGGATTTCAGATTAATGGTATTCTTCAAAAAGAAACTCTTGCATTGCAATCAAATGATTTCGAACGGGTAATGAAGGAACAATTTGAATTACTGGAAGAGCCAATAGATAAGGGAGCAATAACACTTCCATGGGAAAGGTTGTATCCTAGTTCCATCCTTCGTGAAAGCATAAGTGATTATTTCTGATTGTATGAACAATGTTAGACAATGATATTGGGATTAGTTGAAGACAAAAGAGTTTTCAGCGCATTAACATTTATAAAATAAAAATATCGGAATAGGATTGATAAAAATCTTGAGACCTACTTGAGAATGTTTGTTTCACAATATGGTGTTGATACCTTTCCTTATGAATAGGTAATGGTTGTATGGAATTATCTTGCTGAGAGGATAGGGATCACTAATACTAATACAGGGACTGCAGATAAAAATGAAGTTGTGACTAAAAATCATAGTGAAAGATTAGATAAAAGTGTTAGGCAACAAATTTTTCAAGAAAATTTTGTATTTGACCTAGCTAATATTGAGTAAAGAAGACTAACTGTACATTTTTATTCTGGAAATAAATTTTCATATCAAGATTCTGATTATAATTATGTCTATTGTTATTTTTGATATACACCTATACATTTTTTATATTATTTTCAATGTTGCAATGTGTTTATTGTTTATATTTTTTAAATGTGTCATAATTATTGTTCTGTTGTCTTTAAAATGAAAAAATATAATTCCATTATTGGAGAATTTTCACTATTTTTAGATCTTTTATGTTTTTTTCTTTGAAATATAAATGCTACTTGTAGTTTACTGTTCTATCAAGAAAGTATTCAAAATGATAATAATAATAAATTTACCATGTAATAAATATAAAAAATACAATCAAGAATAACAGTCACATTCAGAATTAGTTTGAATAGTAAAACAATCACAATATAAAAAGAGTAAAAAAAAAATGCCACAATCCACATTGATTAAAGTTTGAAACTTTCAATATTGTCATATAAAATATGAAATAGTTTTATAGAAAGATTCAACAAAAAAAATTATAATTTCATGATGTTTTTTGCAGATTCAACCTTGAGAATATTCTTCTCTATGTGATTCTTTCTCCTGCAATAAAGAAATTTCTTTGATAACACCAGACTTAACCAAATCCTTTGCAGCAGCTTCAATATTCAAAAGAATCACTTTTTCTTAATTTTCCTCTTCACTAGCAAACATTAATGTTTGATCCTCTTCATCTTTCTTCTTCAATAGTATCTCTGGATCCATTCCATTTTTCTTTATAATTCTTCTCAAGGTATTATTTTGCTTGTTTAAGATAACAAACTTCTCTTTCAATTAAATTATTGCTTTTAAACTTTTCTTGGCACTTTGTAAATGCAAATCAACCACACTAGCCTCATTTTTCAAATTTTCATACTTTGACTACATTTCACAAGAGAAAAAATATTAGTAAAATTTCAAAAAATGAAAATAATACTTGAAAATTTAGTAAGACTTACCAATGTCTTATCTCGTTCTGCATTCGCAATAACTACAAGGCATTTTTCTCTCGACCACATAGTGTGGTACGCTTGTACTTTTTCATTTAAATTCTCAACTTTATTCAATATAATGTTCAAAAATTCATCATCATAATTATTATCAAATGATACAGAACCAGACACATCCTAATTTAACAAAATATCAATTGTTTCTGAATCATTCTGATGTGAAAAATATAATATATGTCTTTGGTTGTGATTTTTATATCAAGAATTTATTTCTTTAATCATAACTTTATCCCTAAACTCCCACAATTTTAAATCTTCAACCTCCTTCAAAATAACATCAATATTAGCCTTCATGTGATCAGCCAAAAGAATACCAACTGGAAAAGTAGTTTTTTGGTCATCAGTTAAGACAATGTCATTCTGTACTAGAGATGGTGTTCTTGATTTGTCCTCTCTTATTGGAGAATGTTGCCTTGCCGCATGAATCATATCTTTGGGATTGAATGTTACATGCTCCTGAATTTTTCTTTCAATCCTAAGATACTCCTCATCTAAATCAATATTGTTCAACACTGATACCCCCTGTCCACTAAGAAAATTTCCCAATGAAAACGTTGGAAAATTAGGAGCAAAATTAAGTGTGCCCCTACTTGCAGTTTTCCGAGTGAATGAAATATTATTTCCAGTGAGCATTGTCCTTATATTTCTTGGTGGGGGTGGCAGAGGTGGCATCTGCATTTGTAGTGGATGCGGAATTGGAGGCGTTAAGAAATTGAATTGTAATTTTGTAAATAATATGATGAAATTCAAAATTCAAACATAATAGAAATGAAAAATAAATAAATTCATATAAGATTATAAAAATTACTTTGTTGAGAGGATTGTTGTTGAGGTGAAAATGAAACCTGATTATGTTGATGTGGTGGTTGTGGATGAGTAGACTGAAAAGACTGGTAGGTGTGATCTAAAATATAATTAAGAATTAAATATCTATTAGACTGTTGAATTTTATATCAGCAAAAATACAAAAAACAAGAGATTCAAACCTTGGGCAATAGACTGAGGTATTGAAGATATTTCTACATCCTTCGTTTAATGTTGATGATACGATCATGTTCTACTGGTAGTTTCTGTAGCAAAGCAATATATATTGCAAGACATTTTGAAACACATACAAGTTTTTATATAATTAATTACATTTATTTTCAAAAAAATTGAAACATATATACATCATAAATTAAAATACCTGTGATTAATGTATGTGGTATTTTGGATGATTAAGTTTGAGTGTTTATGGAACTCCTCATATTTTTAGCATGTGGATAGGTGTCCTCCTCTATTTTCTGATCATCATAAATAGTAACAAAATCTCTTGAACCTGGTAGTAAGTGACCTCTGATAGCAGCATCCCTTTGTGATGCAACAGTAGCTGCCACCTTTTGTTATTATTTAACAGTAAATTGTTAATTCATTTAAAATATTAATTTTAAAAGATAAATATTACAATATGAAAAACTATAATTAAAAACCATCTAATAAGACATTGGGACTCGCCTCTTTCTCTTTAACTGTTAGTGTTAAATTCAAAGATAGTAGCTTTAAATGTATTATTGTCGGAGGAGAGGTGTCGCGTAAATTATAGAGAGACTCATAATATAAACCAAGAATATAATTTGTTGAGATGATGGTAACATTCTCATTCAAATGAATATTTTCCAAATCAACTCTTATCTTGGAGGATAAGTAGCTACACCAGTCAAATTTCTACCCACATAAGGTACGAACAATATACGCTAAAGCCCACCAAGGAATATCCATATATCAACCTTGTAAAATAATTATGGCATAGAAGAACTACACAATGGCCTGCATAAATGGGTGAATTAAATCCTTGAGTTGAATCCCTCTTTTTAAAGGGTTTTGGGAAGTTGTAATTTTCAATGCAACAAAGAGAAGCATTTTGTTAGTAAATTTTAAACATAAAAAAACTTTGATAAATTGAAAATAATGAAAATGTAATGTCGTAAAACAGAAAATAAACTTACAAGAAGTAGCAGCTGCAACTACATAAATAGAAAAGTTAAAATTAGACTCCAAATACTTGTATTCTTCGTCTGATAAAACAACATTTGTCATTATAGGATCCACATCTTTATGTGGTAGTCGTGTGAGACACTCAATATCATTAGGTGACATTCAAAACAACTCTGCATGAGATGGGATTGTATAATGAAACGTGAAAGTGGAAGTGTCGTAGTTGAGTAGAAGATTGTTAAGTGATTTGTGGTCTATCTTAAATTGGGGCATATACAGTAGCCCTGTGAAATTGGTTGCTTTGATCCATTAGGAAAACATACTTGGATCCTCTAGAAATTGTTATAGTTGAGGAAATACCAGGCTCTTGTAGGAAAAATTCTTCATATTTTTTGTTGATGCAACTGGGCTCTTCATCTCTCTGGAATTTTTCTTTCTTCTTGGTATTTTATCAAAATGTTATAAAATTCTTGGTTGTAGTTGTACTTTTCCATTCTAGGTTCTTCTTGTTCCTTTTTATATCAGTATGTCCTTTGGCATTCAAGTTTTGTCTTTAGGATTTTTCCTCGTATGCTTCTCTCTGTTGTGTGGAGTGAAAATGACTGCCTTTGTGTATTTATAGCGAGTAAAGGTGATTGACAACAACCTTTATGCCACTAGTTGTCAACATTAAATGTGCTACCGGTTGGTAGCATAGAGAATGCTAGCGGCTGGTAGCATATAGAATGATACCGAATGGAAGTGTACAAAATGCTACCGAACGGCAGCATTCTGCATGTTCCCTATGTTAGTAGCATTTTGTATGCTACCGTCCAGGAACATTCTCCATGCTACCAACCAGTAGCATGTAGAATGTTGCAAGCTGATAACATTCAGAATGTTGTCGGCTAGTAACATTCTTCATGCTACCAGTCAGTAGTGTTTAAAATGTTGTCATCCAGTAGCATGCAAAATTCTACCGGCTGGTAGCATTCTGAACGCTATCGACTGACAACATTCTGAATGCTACTGACCAGTAGCATTCTACATTCTACCGGCCGACAACATGGAGAATACTACCAGCCAGTAGTATGGAGAATGCTACCAGTCGGTAGTATTTATAGTGCTCTCACCCTGTGTCATATATTATTTCTGCCACATCATAAGGCTAATGGATAAGGCCCTACCATTCCCACAATCATGTTAAAAAATCGTCTACCACATGAAACTACTTTTCTTGCAATTCACCATACATGTAAAAGTGGTTTTACCAATGTTCGCCAAATATTTTCTAAGGATTTTTTTCAGAGGGAGCCTTGATATTTTCCCTATCCATGAGGGAGGAGGAAGGGGGGATAATCTTACTACCTAGTACTCATGATTGAACAACTTAGAACCATCTTCTTGAACTCCTCCACTGAACTAGTCAAACCCAAATGCTCCCATTTGCTCCATGGTCATCCTCATGTAATTCCTTTCCTTGACCTCAAGGTCATCCACACAATTTTACAAATAGTCTTCCAATTGGGGAATGTGAAGCGATCTGGGAACATGGAAAGACTCAGGATCTTTTCATATGTCAAAGTTGGGCCTAGGGAAAATATGTAAATAGATAAAATGCAGATAGGTAGGTCTCAATGTTTGTGGTAACTACTACAATCTTACAAGAGAATAGACCAAGGGAGATATGGAATGAGATACCTTTCTTCTTCGAACCCTTATATTTGGTATGCACTTGAGAAATTCCCAAATTTAGCCATTGTGAACAAAGTGCTTCCATCTTATCAGCTTCTTTGTTCATTTTCCTTGGCACCACCTGTATATTTAGAGCATCAAATCTCTCAAAGAGGTCCCAAACTTTGTGTTTATAAGATTTGAGAATCTTATTTTTTTTCATGCACTTGTTTGTGACCTGGAGGATAACTAATTCAATGTCCCCAAAGATCTGCAACACCTTAATCCTTTTCTTCTGAGCAATAAGAAGACCATGCACCAATGCTTCATACTTTGCTATAGTTTTGGAGCATATGAGATGCAACCTGTGCACAAAGAAGAAATTCTCATCCTTGGGAGAAATGATAACAACTCTTGAACCCATGTCATTTCTTCTTTTGGAACTGTCAAAGTACATCTTTCATAGACCATGATTTTCTTTATTTTTATTGAGTGCATGTGGCAACACAACTTCTTCTTCAAGGATGCAGTAAGTGCCAAGCTCAGTTTCAACAGCTTTAATCTCTTTAGCATAGGGATCAAATTTGGGGTGCCTTTCCACCCATTCATCTAGCACTAATTTAGGTAGAGAACAAGGAAAGGGTTGTTCTTCAGAAACTTTCTCTTTGCATTCTTGGATCAAGCAATTGACTTGGAGAGGAGATAGATCATATGACTCGACATGATAGGAAAATATTGGTTCAGCTTGTATGGTAAACTGGGTACCATACCTTGTGCTTAATAACATATGAGACCAATCAAAAAATAAGTAACCACTCACTTTAGCAGTAAAATCCCTTGACAGACATAAGTAAAATAAAGGAGGTAGGTCAATGATTGACACATCTTGAGTTATTGTGAGGCTTAGACATGCATGGAGGGTTTACTCAAGATCCTTAATGACTCCTAAAGTGGTAATAGTTGAGCCATCAAGCTACATGACTCCTTTGGACAAATGCATGTACTTAACGCCTAGGACATCAACAATTTTCTTAGGCATGACAGAAGTACTAGTGGCTAATTCAATCATATGATTGTGTGTAAGATGTTTTCCTATGATTAAGGACATATAAAAATGAGGAGTTTTAACAACCTTACTTTCTTCTCCTCTAATTGAAAAATATTGAAATTTGCGTGTAGTTTTTGGATAGCTGGATCAGTGCATGGGAATTGTGCCATAGCTTCATGCAATGGGTCATGTTGAGATGGAATGGCCAAGGCATCCCACATTGTGACATTCACATTATTCTTCTTCATCTAGTCAAAAATGTTGAATGGAAGGCCCATTAATTTGTGCATTTAAGGCACAACAATATACTTTCTTATTTTTTCAAGTGTAGAGGTAGGGGCCTCAACTTGCACAAAGGCTTGACCTACCAAAGGAAGGGCATGTGCCACTTCTAGAGGAGGAATGAGTGGAACCTCACGCGTAGGAGTCTGCGCATTATGATTGTTGGCTTCCTTAGCTACATCTCTTTGATTTTGAGGATTAGACTATGTGATAGGAGCTAAAGGTTACGCGCTAGATTTAAGCATTCTTTTCTTATACCTTATGTCATTAGCAGCCTGGGCACACGGTTTGTTTTTGTCATCTCTACCTTGATCAATTACACAGAAGCTTTGGGTGCTAAAGAACATAAGGTAGAAGGAGCTTCTGGCTTTTCTTGGTTTTTTGATTCAGCTGCACTAGTTGAAGGGTCAGAGTTGGAAGCATTCTGGATCATTTAGGCATGCACACGCGTAGTATTGGTGCAATAATGTTGACTATGAAGCATGTTGCAAGGGAAGCACCATTTTGACTCTTGTGCCATATTTTTCTATACTAAGACAAGTGTTTGGCTTGAGTTGGTCATTGGAAGAGATAACTTGTAAGAAGGTGCACATTAATATGCCATATATCATTTTTCTGCTTCTATGCATACCTCTTATTTGCATATTGATTCTACTAGCACTGATTCTTTGGATTATGCCCCTGATTAAAACTATTTCTGAAGGATTGCACCTACTTTTCTCTAAAGATATAACTTTATTAGACAAGTTTCTAATCAGGGTTTTCATTTCTTTATCTTCTTTCTATTACGCGGGAGAATAGGATGTAGATATAACAGATTGAACACTCTACTAGAGAAGAGGGGAAACAGAGGGTTGTGGCACGTGAGACATTTCTATGAATAAGGGTGCAGGATTCGATCATGAATGAGATGTCACTATGCAAAGCCCTTAGATAATACAAGAAAACATGTTGGGTTATATGCATTACCACTCGAGGAATCCTGTCCTAAGTCTTCTAGAATTTGATGTTAAAATCATTCATCTTCTCATAGGGCTCCCTCTTTGTTGTTGGCAGTTGCTCCACTAAAAATAGGTGATTTGATTTATCTTCAAAGTAGTTTCAAATGGCCTTTTCAAGCTCATCCTAGGTGGCAATAGATGTAGGTCTCAAAATTTTGTACCACTAGAGCACTTTTCCTTTGAATGAATCCACAAGGATCCTCACTGCTACATCATCATGTGTGATCAAATAGATAGAGCACGCATTTGCTACATCCTGGATATGTTCAATAGGGGTGACTTGATTCTCTCCGATGAAGTATGTAATACTCTTGAGCACAGTTGTTTGCATATCATGTTGTGCATTGAGAATGAGATGAATTCCACAATGAATTTGGTGAAGTCCCTTGGAGGAGGTGGTTATAGTGTCATGGTAGCTTGCACAGGTCTATTTAGAGGAGGAGTATAAAGTGCACAGTGTGTTGTAGATGGGGATTTTTGCGTGGTATCTCTACTATGTGTTCTTCTTAGAGAAAGCTAGAGATACTTAAAGGATTCTTTAGCTACTATACTTTTTCTTGTATGCACTCTTCTCATGAAAGGTACAAGGACTATTAAAATAGTAGAACTAGGTGTTGGGAGTTTCTAGATGTGTTGAAACAAGCCTCCAAAGGCTTGAAATCACTAAGTCACACACCAAAACTTATCAATAAAGAAAAGTAAGCTTTTAATGTTTGGTCCCATCGGGCATGCCAAAAACTGTTGGAGCTGCTCAAACTTGTACCCATCTCAAATCAGGTTGAACTGGGTCATTGAGGCAATAATGGTATTGTCTCCAATTTTTGGGACCTTACGTGCTTAAGACAAACCTCCACAGAAGGTCGGTTCCTCTACCTATTTCTACTACTACTACTTCTCCTAATGCTGAAAATGCAAAGGGACCAGGGATAGAACGATATGCAGAAAGGGAAAGCTAAAACTAAATAAGGAGATAAAACAATAAATAAGTGGGATGAATGTGATCAGCTTTGAGTGAAAATGATGACAAATGTGCAGAGAAAGGCTAGACATGTGTAGCACGAACCAGAACATAGGTGCTCAATTGTTTCCATGAAATACAATCAGTAAATGAGATGCAAGGGACATGAGAAGACACAACAAACACACAACATGAAAGAAAGGAAATAAATAAGAATAAAAACAAGTTAAGGCCAAGAATAGCCACAAAACAATGATTCTATTACTTTTAGAAATGCATATTCGATTACAATGGCGTCTGAGGCCGATATCCACATGCAAAAAATCATATCTAAAGGTATGTAACTCAAAATGCTAGGGAGTACCTATGCAAACTGAAATTATTCAACCCTTTTCAATGAGCAATGCTCTTACATTTATAGATAAATGGATAAGAAGAAAAGGAGGAGAAGGAGGGAAAATCCTATTTGAAAACTCAACCACCAAAAACTAGCAATGAATGCTTGTAAATTTTTCAAATGTGCTTCTCCATGTATGTTTGGCATGTGGAAAAAGGAAATGGGAAAGATTTGAATCAAATCAGGTGGTTGGAGTAATCAGATCCTGTATTAATGGCATGAGATACATTTTCCAGCTTCTCACCTACCCAATCCTACTGAAATTTAAACTGATTTGGAGTGTAATCCATGTCATCAGCTATTTTGTCATCTTCTACCACATGTCACACCTTAGTTGGTTACAAGTATTTGGTTCCCTATTGGCATGCTTCGATAGGTTGTGTGTGTTTCACTCAATGTCTAACAGTCCACATGGATTAGAACTAGCACAAAGGAAGGCGTGACAACCCCAAAGGAAAGAAGCATAAAAGAAAAAAGTAAGAGGCTTGTAAAATTAATGCATGCGGGAGGAATGAAAGGAATACTTATAGGATGTACATATGGAAGAGGCACAATAATTACAAGGTAATGTTTGGCAGTAAGGAAGGGGCGCACAAGAATGTCAAGGACTTAGCTAGTTTTGGGAAGCAAGCTTGAGATGTGTGTGAAGGGTGCATGAACTACTGGGAGGAATGCGAATGTGCTGAGAGTGGGTGTGAGGAAAGATGGGATAGAATAAAAGAAAAGAGAAGGAAAAGATGGGAATCACAGGGAAGGAGCATGCAAGGGTGCACGAGGAACAGGAGCCAAGGGAACGTGTCAAGAGAACAATTAAAGTGCACATAGCCTGTAATATAAAGCCTCAAAGCCAAAATGGAAATATAAGTTGTCCAAATAACTATGGGACTTATTTTGGATAACAGGTTGGTGACTTTTGGGGCCATTTTTCTGCTAGATGAAGGAGATCAGTATCCTAGAGCATCCATTAGGCATGGAGTCAGCATGTATATGAACCTCTGATCTGCAACTTTGAAGAAATATCCTTGAGTCACTTGAAGCATGTTCTAAACTCTATTATGAATCTTGCAATATTGTTGAAGCTTCTAAATATTATTGGTCTTCTGGAATAAAAATAAGAGTGTGTGCATAAAGATCGCATGAGAAGAATGAACTATGTATAAACAAAACAATGTGCGTGCAGTGCTCTTGGAGGAATTAAAACTACTCTAATATATACAAAATGATGTAGCAAGCTTAATGGAAGGGTTTGAGATAGATCCCGTTGAATGAGATCGGTAGCACACCTCCATCAAGATAAGAAAACTCCAACAAATTAGCCTCCTTACACAAAATGATGATGTATGGGCAACTCCAAATTGCATCAAACTTTGAATGGTGCCCTGGTTTGGCTCTGTCAGCATCCCATTTTAAGACTAAGTCCCCAACTTTTAAATCTTGAGGCCTAGCCCTTTCTGTCAAACCACTTCTTAGTTGATTGTTGATGTTGTTCTAGCTTGATCATGGTAGAGTTTCTGGATTCTTCAAGTTCAACCAACTCTTCTGATTCTGATTTCTCTTTGGTCCACACCTTCGAATTCCAGCTGCTATGGGTAAGTGATAATGAATTCAAATCAAGTGACAAAGGAAGTGTATAATCCTTTCCATAGACAATCTTATAAGGTGAGAAGTGCCTATTTCCTTCTTCATTGTGATTATGTCTGCCCAGAGCATGCATGAGACCTTTGTATGCCACTATCTTTGGTTGATATTCATTGTTTGCTTCATGATCCTGATCAGGTTCTTATTTGTTGACTCTCCCAAGCCATTACCTTTAGGGTAATAATTGGAAGAGGTCTTCAAGTATGTACCAAGACTAAGAGCCCAATCAGTAAATTTTAGTACCAAGGAAGGATTTTTCATTATCTGAAGATAATGGTCTAAGGAATGCCAAACCTTGTTATAATGCCCTCAAGAAAGTCAAGGATGACTGACTCGGTTGATTCCTTGAGCGTGAATTTTTTCTATCCATCTAGTGAAGTAGTCTGTAGCTATCAACACCCATTTTTTCCAAGTGCTTGAAGGAGGATTGATCATTCCTATGAAGTCAAGACCCCATTGCATAAAAGGCTGATCTACTTGGATTGTTCGGAGGGGAAGCACTAGCCAATTTCTTCTTTCCTGCAAAGAAAGTGCATTCTTTGCATTTAATAACCCACTTGTGTGCGTCTGTGACTGAGGGTAGGCTAAAAGTATCCTACCTTGATGATCTTCATTGTTGTTTCCTTGGTAGAGAAGTGTCCACCAGAGAATCCATCATGAAATTATGCTAACACTTTTTCAAGTTGTGCACTATCAATACATTGCAGTAGCATGCCATAAAGATTTATTTTGAAGATAAGGACATCAATCAAAACATATGGAATAGATTATAGCCTCATATGTATTCTCTTTTCTTTTTTCAAAACAAGAGGGTACACGCCAAAAGAAAGGAATGTCACCATCACTTCCTAACCAGTCTGTGCACATGTGTAGAGTCTCTCATTCTTCTTAGATTTTGTGTGTGGGAGATCTTCATCTAGGAACAATGAAGTCTCAAGTTCATTTTGCACATCCTCAGCAATCTGCTTGCAAAACACGCTACCTCTAGCCAACTTTGTGGCTTTGATAGTCACATCATACTCCATGATTTTGGTCACCCACCTTGTTATTTTCTTATTGATTTCTACTCCCATGATGAATACTCTAACACTTGAGTGTGAAACTAACACCTTGATGTGGTTTTTGGCGAGCATGCTTTTGAATTTTTCAAGCGTGTGCATGATGGCATAGACCTTGTTTTCCATATGATTGTATTTAAACTCGTAATACTTCAGTGTTTGAATTAATAAATTCACTGACTGCTCCAATCCTTGTTCATTTTCTTGTGTCAAGACAGTAGCAACACTCGACATCAACTCCATAAGCATAAAGGATGAAATCCTTGGAATAATTCTGGGTTGATGAGTTTTGGCGTGCAAGTAATTTCTTGCTTGATTTTGTTGAAGCTTTCTTTTCCTTCTGTTGTCCACTTGAAAGTTGTATCTTTCTTGAGCATGAGGGTGATAGGATGAATCAGTCCTGCAAAGTTAGGAATGAATCTCCTAACAAAACTGATTTTTTTGAGGAAAGACTGTAAGGACCTTTCTTGTGTTCCGTTAGGGAGAGAGGTCAGGATGGTTGAAACTTTCTTAAGATCAATGGAAATACCATCCTTTGAAACCACATGGCCAAAAATATTTCCCCACACCATTGTGAAACATTCTTGGGGTTAAGAGACACCCCAAAATTTTCTGCATCTCTCAAATAATTTCTCCAGGTGCTCCACGTCATCCGCACTCTACTTTGAGAAGACAGTTATGTCATCGAGGTAAACGAGGATGAACTCACTAATATAACCTTTGAAGAAAATATCCATGGAAAGTTGAAAGGTCACTCTTACATTTCACAAACCAAAAGGCATCTTCTGATATACATACATTCCCCACTTGGTTGTAAACGTTGTTTTGAAGTGGTCCTCTTCCTTGATCAAGATCTGATTAAATCCAGAATACCCATCCAGCATAGAAAATCACTACGCGTCAGCCACAATCTGTAAAATATACTCCATAGAAGGTGAAGGATAATGATCCTTTAAGGATGCCTTGTTTAAATATCTAAAATCAATGCATAGTTTGATTTCACCATTATTCTTGCACATTGGAAACAAGACTTGCGACCCAAGTAGAGTACTTACTAGGAAAAATAATCTTCACCTTGATCAGTTTTGACAATTCTTTACTCATGATGGGCTCTATCCTTGGATTGATTGTTCTTTGTTTTTATCTAATGGGCTTGATACTAGAATCAAGGTCAATAGAGTGTTGAGAAAAACTTGGATAAAATCCTTTGAGGTATTTATAATCCCATGAGATGATAACGTTGTATTTTTGACATAGAGAGATGAAGGTCTATTTTTCATCATGTGCGCAAGCTTTACTCAACAGTAATTCCTTACCATGCGTAATAGTGACCGGGGAGAAATCTTGTTGCACCCACACGCATATACTTTTATTCACCCTTGAACTCATCATCAGAGCTAAATATTTGTATTAAGGTAACCATACCTTTAGGAAACTTTTTTTTCTTTAGTTGGATCACTTGGTCACCATAATTTTCATTCAAGTCAGCTTGAATGTTTTGAAGAGAACTCAGCTTCAATCTGAATTAACTAGACAATTTTTGCGTCACTTTCAAACACTTGTCAGCTGGTGTTGTTTTCTAGGATGGATGGTCTGATTACCATCTTAACATGTTGCACATTTCCCTTGAAAAATATTCCATAGGAAAAAACTGTGAACCAAGCACGACCATCTAATTAGCTTCTTTGTTCATTTTCATTGGCACCCGCCTACAGATTTAGAGCATCAAAGCTCTTAAAGAGGTCCCAAACTCTATGTTTATAAGCTTTTAGAAGCTTATTATTTTTCGCACACTTTTTTGTGACCTATTGAATAACCAATTCAATGTCCCCAAAGATTTGCATTACCTTAAACCTTTTCTTCTCAACAATAAGAAGAACATGCACCAATGCTTCATACTCTGCTATATTTTTGGAGCATTGGAACTACAACTTGTGTGTGAAGAGTAAATTCTCATCCTTGGGAGAAATGAGAACAACTCCTGTACTCGCGTCATTTCTAATTCTAGAACCATCAAAGTACAGCTTCCATAGATGAGAATTTTCATTATTTTTCTTTAGTGCATGCGGCAGTACAACTTCTTCTTCAAGGATGTAGTAAGTGTCAAGCCCAATTTCAATAGCTTCAAGCTCTTTAGCATATGGATCAAATTTTTGGTGCCTTTCCACCCATTCATCTAGCACTAAGCCAGGTATAGGAGGAGAATGGGTTGTTCTTCATAAACTTGAATCTTGTCCTTCTTGGAATTCTTGAATGATACAATTAACTTGGAGAGGAAATGGATCATATGACTCGACATGATAGGAAAATATTGGCTCAACTTGTATGGTAAATCGGGTACCATACCTTGTTCTTAAAAACATATGAGACCAATCAGAAGACAAGTAACCACCCACTTTAGCATTAAAATCCATTGACAAACATAAGGCAAAAAAAGGAGGTAGGTCGATGATTGACACATCTTGAGTTAGATTGAGGCTTGGACATGCATGGAGGGTTAGCTCAAGATCCTTGATGACTCCCAAAGAAAATTTGATCCATCAAGTTGCATGTCTCCTTTGGACAAAGGTGTGTACTTAACTCCTAGGTCATCAACAATTTTCTTAGGCATGACAGAAGTACTAGCGCTTGAGTAAATCATGCAATTGTGTACAAGGTGTTTGTCTAGTGATCAAGGATATATAAAAAGGAGGGGTTTTAAAAACCTTACTTACTTTCTTCTTCTCTGCTTCAAAAATATTGACAGTTGCATGTGATTTTTGGACAGCTAGATCAGCACACAGGAGTTGCACTAGAGCTTCATAAAACCAGTCATGTTGAGATAGAATGATCAGGGTGTCCCACATTGTGACATTCACATTAGTAATCTTCATCTGGTCAACAGATTTAAAATGGAAGGCCCATTGATTTGTGCATTTGGGGAACAACAGCATTATTTGTTCAAGTGCAAAGGAAAGGGCCTTAGCTTGTACATATCCTTGACCTACCAAAGGAGGGGCTCGCACCACTTCTAAAGGAGCACTGCATGGAACCTCGTGTATAGAAGTCTATGCATTATGACTGTTGGATGTCTTGGATTCATCTCTTTTCTATTTAGGATCGGCATGTATTCCAAGAGTTGAAGGTTGCATGTTAGATTCAAGCATTCTTTTCGTTTACCTTGTGTTGTCAAAAAATTGGGCACACCGTTTGTTTGTGTCATCTAGAGCTTGATTAATTATAGAGAATTATTTGGTGCCAAAGAACATAAGGTTGGCCTCAGGAGTAGCTTCTGGATTTTCTTGGTTTTCTTCTTTAGTTACGCTAGTTGAAGGATCACAGATGGAATCATTCTAGATCATGTAGGCCTGTGTGTGCAAAACATTAGCACAATGATACTGACTATGAGGCATATTGCAAGGGTAGCACCATTCTGAAAATTGTGCCATATTGTCCTGTACTTGGACAATTATTTGGCTTGTGTTAGCCATTGGAAGAGGTTTCGCAGGATGGATTACTTGCAAAGGAAGGTGCACATTAGTATATCATCTATCATTTTTCTGGTTCTACCCATATCTATGATTTTTGTATTGATTCCACCAGGTTTGATTGTTTGGATTATGCCCCTTATTAGAACTATTTTTGAAAGCCTGCACCTGCATTTCTCTAAAGATATAACTCTATTAGACGATTTTCTAATCAAGGCTTTCATTTTTTCATATTATTTCTGTTGCATGGTAGGATAAGATGTAGATACAACTGGTAGAGCACTCTACTAGGGAAGAGGGGCAACAAAGGGCTAGGGCGTGTGATACATTTCTAGGAATAAGGGTGCGGGCAGCCTGGGAGCTAACTTTCCCACCTGAATGAGATTATTCTCTTCCCTTATTGTAATATTGTAAGCAACATGTAAGGTTCTACCTCCCATGGATTGGATCATGACTAAGATTTCACTATTCAAAGCCCTTAGATAATGAAAGAAAGCATGTTGGGTTGTAGGCCTTACCACTTGAGGAATTTTTTCCAAATCTTCTGGAATTTGATGTTAAAATCAATCATCTACTCATTGGGTGCCTTTTTTTTCAATTGTTCCACTAAAGATAGATGATCTGATTTATCTTCAAAGTTGTAATGAAATTACTTGTATAATTCATATTATGAGTAGCAATAGAACACCAAATAACATAATATTTTAGAATAATGATCTCAATATGCAATGAGAATAGCTTCGCCACTTTGAGGGGGCAACCTCCAAACCATAAAATAGCACTCAAATTCTCCAATGATGATGAACTAATACCTACAATACCCTATATATATACTATCAATATGTTATGGCCATCACCAAGGCTAGCCTACTAAGCATGAGAAAGTATAAATGATATAATAAAATGATATGGTAAGCCACAAGTTGGCTACTCATATCCTAATACAAGAAATAGGTTAAGGGCGTGGCATACCCTTCCCCTTCAAACTGACATTTTCCTTAATGTTGAATAATCTTGGATGTTGCTGCAGAAAACCTTCATCCTCCTAGGTTCCATCTTTTATGCTCAGATTCTTCCACTTGATTATATATTCCTTAATGTCTCTGGTTCTTAGCCTCTTAGTACATGTTTGTAGAATCTTCTCTGGCTCCAAAATGATTCTTCCTTCCTCATCAAGTTTTGGTAACTCTATTCGGGCTTCAATTTTTTTTTCCAATAACCTTCTTCAGGAAGGAAACATGGAATATTGGGTGTATGTGTGAAGATTGAGGCAACTCTAGTTTATAAGCAACCCTGCCAATTTTTTGTAGAACCTGATAAGGGCCATAATATTTAGGAGAAATTTTGTTTTCCTTTTTCTTTTTCTTTAGGTACATCTTCTTGTAAGTCTAGAGACATACAAAAAACCCAGTCACCAATTTACAAAATGTCTTTTCCTTCGGTGTTGATCTGCTTGTTGTTTCATCATGTTTTGTGCCAATGCCAAATTCTCCTTCAAACTAGCCAAAACATGTTTTTGATGTTGAATGTGTTCCTCAACATCTATGACCTTAGTTTGAACCCTCAAGGAAGAAGTGATAGAAGGTGGATGGTAACCATATAATGATAAAAATGGAATCATTTGAGAAGAGGTATGAAAATATGATCCACCTTTACTACTTATCTGATACAAAAAACCTAGATACCCCTCTAAGCATTTGTTGACCACTTCCATTTTCCCATCAGTTTGAGGATGATAAAATGAACTGTGAGCTAGCTGAGTACCCAAACATGAAAATAATTCTGTCCAAAAATTACTTGTGAAAATAGGATCACGATCACTTACTTATCTTTGGGGTTCCATGTAGCCTTTGAACTGTCCCCGAAAAAATAGTTGTGACTGTACTGGCTGCAAATGGATGTGATAGGGCACAAAAATGGGCATATTTTGTGATCCTATCCACAATCAACAAAATAACATTCTTACCCTCTGAATAAGGCAATCCAGTGATGAAATCCATGGAGACCTCCTCCCATCTTTGGCTAAGAATTGGTAAGGGTTGCAACAGACTTGGTGTCTTAATTATTTCCCCTTTTTTCTATTGGCACACCAAACACTCTGATACAAAAAAATTTACATCACCCTTGAGTCCTTCCCAAAATAATTCTCTTTTTATTCTATGATGTCTTTAAAAACCCAGAGTATCCTCCAACAGGTGAGGCATGTAGCTCTACAAGAATCTTATGCTTCAACACAGAATATTTACTCAAGTATAACATGTCCTTGTACCATACTGCATTACCTTTCCACTCAAATTTGTTAGATGTTATATATCCTTTCTTGATATTCTGTATTAGAGATTGTGTATCCTTGTCTTGATCTCATTCTAATCTTGCTTCATCCACCCAATCGGCCTTCAACATGGACATTCCACATAGTAAGGCATCTACGGATGTATCCCTTCTGGATAATGCATCTGTTACCAAATTATTGTGTAACATTATTAAATAAATTATTATATTATTAATAATGATTTTATAGAACTCATATTAATAATATAGGTGTAATAGTTTAATTATTTTGGAGTGTGAGCGTGAGATATTAATATCATATTTGAATGTATGTGAGTTAATCTCACCATTAGAATAGGGATATGAGATGATAGAGAGATATATGTGGGATAGGTGAGATATTCTAGAAGTGATTGAGAGATATAGGGGATTGGTGATTGATGTTGACTCCTTAGATAAAGGAGACAATCCTCTTATATAATGTAGTGTCTTACAAGAATAAAATTGTCCCAATTTAATACAAGTTTACCATTTTTATCGTTTATTTTGTGTAAAGCTCAAACCAAAATAATATTTGGTATCAGAGTAGGGTATTAATTTGAGATGGTAAACTTGATATCTTAATGGATGATCATGGGCAGTTCCACCATTGTTGATTACTCGATCCATGATTAAATTGTTTATTTGGTTACAGTTGTTATTGTTATATAATATTCAGAGATTGATGTTCAACCATTTCAATATTTGTTAGGAATTTCTTTATAATCAAACGTGTGTTGTATTTATGTGCAAGGTTGCATCCATTCAGCTACACTTTTCATTAGTTTCCCTTCACATCGAGGTCACTTTGACACTTAAAGTATATGTGAAAAGATCTACTTTGCGAGTTATACATGATACTGAAGTAGAGTTTTTTAGCCTTGCAGACTCAGTCTTGTACATATTCATTTTCTTTGGCCTACATGAAGTTTTGGTGACAGTGTGTGTGTTACTTTTCTTTTATTTTAGATTTGTAGTATGATTTCAAAGTTCTTGTTTGAATAAGTGAAATGTTCACATTGAAGGGGGGAACTGGAAACATGGTATCAATGTTCAATTTTCCCTCTATTCAATTTGTATTCAATAAGAAGTGGTTCCTACATGATTCCCTGAAGGAAAGGACATAGTGAACAGACTAAAGCACAAGGAAAATCCACATCATGATATTGAGGTTTTTGGTTGTCCTGTAAAACCATCCTTATTGAGGTTCTTAGTTGTCCTATAAACCATCATTTGTTGAGGTTGTTGGTTGTCCTTGGAAAACCATCCCTGTAGGTTGGTGGTTGTCCTACAAAACCATCTAGATCATGAGCATGCATAGGCAGAAAGCTACAGAAGGAAAATTTTCTTGGCTTAAGGGGCTCTTCCCCTCGACCCCACCCTGTATCGTGACAGGGGAGCAGACCCAGGGTGCTTCCCTCGGACCCTGCAAGGGGCACTTCACCTTGACCCTGTTGGAGGATACCACCCCCAGACTCCCACTTTGGAATTTCATAACCAAATTGAAGATTTTTGGGGAAGATGCATCGATAAAAGGTGGTGCAAATTTGAGCTTCAACATCCAATTTTCTGAGTAAGCAGCATGATTCATTGAGGAAGGAGGCAATGGAGGAAGGAGGTCAATCAATGACCTCTCGTCAGTCACAAGAGATGGGGCCACACAATGGTGTTGTGGTATTTCATTTTCAGTTGTGTGGTTACTTTCTACAAATAAGAACAGATGAATCATACATGTTTAACTATTGTAATAAGTGAGCTCTTATGTGAGCAATATTTCCTATATTTTCTCTTGATTTCATAATAGAGCAGAAGATCAGAAGCACCAATGTAAGTCATTTCGTGGATCTTGAAAAGGTTTGTGGAAGATCCAGAAAAACCACATGAGGTGGAAAGTTGATGGTTCCTGTCACGTTAAGGTTTGTGGTAAAATTGTTTAAAACATGGAAGGAGATAGCCTTTCATTTGATTAAGGTCATGAGCCAAGTTGGGCATGCAACATGGGCGAGCATAATGCAAATAAGCATGTGAATGTTTTTTTACCATGTCAACATTAGGGGAGTGTATATTGGGAATTAATAGTGTTAACAATAGGGGAGTGAATGTTACAAAAATATTGTGTAACATTATTAAATAAATTGTAATATTATTAATAATGAGTTTATAGAACTCATATTAATAATATAGTTGTAATAGTTTAATTATTGGTGAGTTGTGAGAACAACTCCTGTAGCTATTTTGGAGTGTGAGATATTGATATTGTGATATTAATATCATATTTTAATGTACGTGAGTTAATCTCACAATTAGAATAGGGATATGAAGATGATAGAGAGATATGTGGGATAGGTGAGAGATTCTAGCAGTGATTGAGAGATATAGGGGATTGGTGATTGATGTTGACTCCTTAAATAAAGGATATCATCCTCTTATATGATGTAGTATCTTGCGAGAATAAAATTGTCCCAATTGAATACAATTTACCAATTTTATTGTCTTTTTTGTCCTGATCTCATTCCAATCTTGCTTCATCCACCCAATCGGCCTTCAACATGGACATTCCACATAGTAAGGCATCTACGGATGTATCCCTTCTAGATAACACATCAGCTACTACATTTTCTTTACCCTTTTTGTATATGATTTCAAAATCATAACCCAACATTTTTCTTACCCCCTTTTGTTGTTCCTCAGATGATAACCTTTGCTCCAAAAATTATTTGAGACTATCATGATTATTTTTTACCTTGAAGTGTCTACCCATAAGATAGGGTCTCCATTGCTTGACCGCATAAAGAATAACCATCATTTATTTCTCATAGACAGGTTTGAGTAGATATTTTCCTTTGAATTGGTGACTCTTAAATGCAATTGGTCTTCCTTCCTACATTATAACTGCTCCCAATCTTGATCCTAAAGCATCAAATTCAACAATGAAGGTTTTTGAGAAGTTGGGAGTAGCCAAAACTGGGTGTTGCACATGGCTTCCTTCAACTGCTCAAAGGATTTAGTGGCTACGTCTGTCCAATGGAAGGCATCCTTCTTTAGCAATGCAGTGAGTGGGGCTACTATTCTACCATATCCCCTCACAAATCTTTTGTAGTGCCCTATTAGTCCTAGGAACCCACAAATTTTTGAGATTTTTGGGCATTGGCCATTCCACCATAGCTTTGATCTTTTGAGGATCAACTTTGACACCTTCATGGGATACAATGTGACCCAAGTACTCTACCTCTTGTACACCAAAATAACATTTAGATGGCTTTGCATAGAGATTATGTTTCTCCAAAACTTCCAACACTTTATTTACATGTTGTAAGTGTTCTTCCCATGTCTTACTGTAAATCAATATGTCATCAAAGAAAACTAATACAAATTTCCTTTAAAATGGCCTAAAAGTAGTGTTCATCAAGCTTTGAAAGGTTGAGGGAGCATTTGTAATACCAAAATGCATTACCAAAAACTCATAATGGCCCTCATGAGTCCTGAAAGCTATTTTATGAACATCTTCCTCTCTTATTTTAATTTGATGGTACCCTGAACGAAGATCTAATTTTGTGAAATAAATAGCACCATGTAGTTCATCAAGTAAATCATCAATTACTAGAATAGGAAACTTATCTTTGATGGTTGTACTTGTTGAATTCTCGGTAATCTTGACACATCCTCTATGTTTCATCCTTCTTATGTACCATGAACACTGGTGAAGAATATGCACTCTGGCTATGTCTGATGATACCTACCTTCAACATTTCTTGTACCATTTTCTCGATCTCACTTTTATGGGAATATGGGTATCTGTATGGTCTGATGTTAGGTGTTTGGCTCCCTGGAATCAACTGAATGGCATGATCATGATCCCTAACTAGTGGTAGTCCCTTTGGAATTGCATCAAAAATAGATGAGTGAGCATCAACAATATTATGAAGATCTAGTGGCATTGAAGACTCTGTGTTTTGTACTTCTATGGAAAATGACTTTGTTATAAATCCATCTAATCCTTTTCTGAGAACCTTCTACATCTGATGAGAGCTAATAATCTGTGGAGACTTAGCTACCATCCCTTTCAATTGTTTTGTCCTTCCATCTGAATGAAATCGCATGAATAATTCTTGGAAATTCATCTCTATAGTACCTAAGGTTGCAAGCCATTGGACATCCAAAACAATATCTGCCCCTCCCATAGAAATAGAAAACATAGGTGAGTCTAACATGTAGTTTCCAATGGAAAGCTTGATACTATGGCACTTTCATGTGCACTTGATTGTCCCACCATCCGCAATCATAACTTGCATTTCTAGAGCTAGGTAAATAAAAAATTGAGGAGGGTAGCTAACTTACTATTTATGAAGTTATGAGTACTCCTCGAGTCAATCAACACAGACACCTTCTATTTTTTGAGATAGCCAATAACCTTGAGTGTTTGAGGAGTACTAATACCTAACAATGCATGGCAAGAAATTGTATGTTTTTGGTCCTCTGCTTCATCTTCTACTGGTTCCTCAGCCTCTCCTATAGCTTCATCTTCCTCATGATCCTCATTAGCTCCTTCAATATAGAACAACTTCTTCTCAACACATTTATGTCCTAGTCCATTTTTGGTGTCACATATAAAACATAATCCTTTTTCTCTTTTTTCTTCCATTTGTTGAGGAGTTAGTCTAATTGGCCTAGCGAATGAAGGGTAAGAGATACCATGGTCTCTGGTGTTAATGAAAGGCATCCTCCTACTGCAAATAAATTTTTCCTCTGCTCGATATGCCATGATAATAGAATCAGAAATCTTGAGTGGATTTAACATACGTACCTCATGCTCGATGTGGTCCTTAAGACCCCCAAGGAATATGTCATTCAGATTCCCTTCTAGAATATTCTCCACCCTTAAGGATAGGTTCTGGAATTGATGCACATAATCTTTGATTTATCTTGTTTGCTGTAACTTTTCCAATCGACTAAATTAGTTCTCTGAAACACTAGAACTATAGTGCAATTGTAACTCCTCAGTAAAAACTATCCAAGTGACATAGACCATTCTTCTACCTCTTAGCACATAACCATCGATACCAAACGAATTGGTCTGGTTCAAGATATAGGGATGTCAATGTCACCTTTTTCCTGATGGTGTTTGATGTAACTCAAAGAAGTTCTCCATTTGATTTATCTAATTCAGTGGATCCTTCCCATCAAATTTGTGCATGTCCACTTTTGGCATCATGTTATGTGGTTGTGAATAAGTTGGATTCTGATTGGGCTAGAAAAGTGATCCAAAATGGCTATTTTGTCCATTATTTTGAATTAAAGATCCTCCTTGGTTGATATGGGGTGGATTTGGGCCATATTTTTACCCTTTACATGTTGCATGATATCATCCAACCACTGATTGATTTGGCCTATGTATCCTTTAGAGGCCATCTCATATTGTACATTTCACATCTCATACTCAAGTTGGCTCACTTTATGATCAAATGAGGTAAACCCTAGTGTTGAGGAATTTGTATTTACCCCTTATGACTCTAACTCTTCAATCACTACCCCATCTTTATCTGGGGTTTTACCCGAAGTGACCAGATTCTTTTTTACTCTTGTGGAAGGCCTAGCCATGATGTCAAACCTTAGGGATTATGGTTTTGATACAAATTCAGTCGAGCAGGAAAAACCACAAAGAAGATACTAATACTAGTTTTTTGAGAGCTTTTTAAAAATGTAAAGAAATTTGAAAAATTCCACAAATTTTGGTCTAGGGAGCGTTTTTATCAAAAAACCTAAATTTGTAACAACTTTTGCAAAAGATATCAAACAAGTTTGAAATTTTTAGATATTTTTACTTGGAATGATTCACAACTCTGGTAAAAAAAATACCCCACAAATTTGATGTGGTTTGTAAGATAGAGAAGAAACAGAAAATATGGTTTTTGCCCTAATTTTGGCCCAGATCACAGCTCTAATACCACTTGTAATGAAATTACTTGTATAATTCAAATTATGAGCAGTAATAGAACACCAAATAACACAATATTTTAGAATAATGATCTTAATATGCAATGAAAATAGCTTCACCACTTCGAGGGGGCAACCTCCAAACCATAAAATAAGACTCAAATGCTCCAATGATGATGAACTAATACCTACAACCCCCTATATATACTATTCATATGTGATGGCCATCACCAAGGACCTACTCACCTGACCTACTAAGTATGAGAAAGTATAAATGATATGGTAAGCCACAAGTCAGCTACTCATATCCTAACACAAGCAATAGGTTAAGGGCATAGAAAAAGTAGTTGCAGAGGGTCATTTCAAGCTCATCCCACATGGCAATAAACGTGGATCTCAAAAAAAATTTACTCCTGGAGCACTTTACCTTTGAACGAAGTTGCGAGGAGTCTCACTACTACATCATCATGTGTGATCAAATAGACAAAGCACACACTTGTTACATCATGGATGTGTTTAACAGGGGTGACTTGATTCTCACCAGAGAAGTATGGAATACTCTTGAGTGTGGTTATTGGCATATCATGTTGTGCATTGAGAACGAGAGGAATTATACCAGTTGGAAAAGTTTCTCAGAGGAGGAGGTGGATATAATGCCATGGTAGCTTGCATAGGTTTGTTGAGAGGTGTAGTAGAAATTCCATGGCACGCTAGAGATGGGGATATGCATGTGGTAGCTCTACTACGTGTTATTCTTGGAGAAATTTGGAGATACTCAAAATATTCTTCAACTGTTGCTATTTGTCTTGTATGCATTCTTCTCATGAAAATTACACGGACTACTAAAACAGTAGATCTGGGTGTTGGGAGTCGCCATATGTGTTGAAACAAGCCACCAAAGGCATGAAATCACTGAGTCACACACCAAAACTTAGTAATAAATAAATTTAATCTTTCGATGCTTGGTCCCACCAGGCATGCCAGGAACTATTGGAGTTCAAACTTGCACCCATCTCAGATTAGGTTGAACTAAGTCATTGAGGAAATAAAGGGATTGTCTCTAAGTTGTGGGACCTTACGCGTTTGAGACAGACCTCCAGAAAAATCCATTTCCTCTACCTATTTCTACTGCTACTACTATTCCTAATGCTAATATGGAAATCCTAAGCTAAAAATGCCAAGGAAGCAGGGATAGAAGGATATGCAGACAAGGAAAACAAAAATAAGCGGTAGAACCCCACGATCAGATTTGAGTGAAAGTGATGAAAAATGCGCGAAGCAAGGCTAGACATGTGTAGCATGAACCAAAACACAACTGCTCAATCGTTTCCATGAAACACAGCTAGAAAAAGAGATGTAAGGGATGTGAGAAGACACAACAAACACACAATTTGAAAGAAAATAAAGAAAGAATTAAGGTAAAGAATAGCCATAAAACAATGCTTCTATTACTTCCAAAAATGTAGAGTCAATTACAGTGGTGTCTGAGGCTGATATACACATGAAAATACTAGATTTAAAGGTCTACAACTCAAAATGCAAGGCAGTACCTATGCAAACTGAAAGTATCCAACCCTTTTCAATGATAAATTCTCTTACATTTATAGATAAATGGATGAGAAGAAAAGGAGGAGGAGGGAAAATCTGATTTGAAAACTCAACCACCAACAACCTGCAATGAATGCCTATAAATATGTTAAATGTGTTTGTCCATGTCTATTTAGCGAGTGAGAGAAGGAAAGGGGAAATATCTGAATCAAATCAGGTGGTTGGAGCAATCAGATCCTATATTAATGGCATAAGAGATATTTTCCAACATCTCATCTACCCAATCCCACCGAAATTTGAACTTGAGTGATTTGGAGTGTAACCCATGTCATCATTTATTTTTTCATCTTATTCCACGTGCCACTCCTTAGTTGGTTGCAAGAATTCAGTGCCCTATTGGCATTCTTCGATAGGTTGTGTGTGGTTCACTCAATTTCTGAGATTCCACGTGGCATAGAACCAGTGTGGAGGAAGGCACGATAGCACACAAAGGAAAGAAGAATGGAAGAAGAAAATAGAAGGAGGTGCACAAAATTAATGTGCACAGGAGGAACATAAGGAATACTTGTAGGAGGTACATATGGAAGAGGCAAAATCATTACAAGGTAATGCACGGTAGCAAGGAAGGGGGCATGCAAGAATTCCATGGACTTAGATAATTTTTGGAAGCAAGTTTGAGGTGTGTACGAAGGGTGCATGAACTTCTAGGAGGAATGAAAATGCATCGAGAGTTGACACGAGGAAATATGGGATAGAATGGAAGAAAGGAGAAGAAAAATATGGGAAATGAAGGGAAGGAGCACGTAAGGGTGTGTGAGGAACATGATCCAAGGGAATGTTCCAAGATAACAATTTAAGTGCGTGCAACCTGTAATTTAGAACCTCAAATCCATAATGGAAATATAAGTTGTCCAAATAACTAGGGGAGTTATTTTAGATAACAATAACCTGAGTAGAGAAAGGAAAAATCCACTCATCCTAATGTAAGTAAAGGTATGAAACTATGTGAAATAGCACCCATACTTCTCAATCAATTCTGGTGCCTGAGGAGAGATTCTTCTTTTAGGATCTCCTTCTAGGAGCTAGATGATGAACATGGTGAATGCATCATTCACTCATGTGAAATGAGCATTGTTTTCCTTGAAAGTAATGTGTTTGTACTTCTTGAAAGTAGGGGCTCTCTGAGGAACATTTTGGGTAGTGTACAATCCTTTATAGGTTCTATTATATATGAGGGCATACACCAAATAGGATATCATGGTGAATCTCTTGGTGGTAAATAGTTACATCAGTTGCTGGTGAATATTGTCATTGATGATATAGCCCCAATATATCATTTGAGTTCCCTCAATGATTTTTAGCATGAAATGGGCCATCCAATATTAGAATTCCTTGGTGTTGTTCTTCACCCATTACTCTACTTAGTAATACAATGGCATCTAAGTAGGTTTCATGAAACTCACTCCTTGATAGTGACTTTGGTAGCCTCGATGGTTTCCGCTCAGGTTTTAACCAGTAGCCAACTGCAATCCCCTGTAAAAAAATAGTTTTTTCTAATCCACTATTGGATTGAAAATTCTTTTAAGATTATTACCATGTTTCTTTGAGTTAGAATTTGCAAGAAGCTTGAAATTCCCTTTGGATTCGGGACCGCCAACAATGAGTTATCATCTGTAATGATTGGGAGACAGGGTCATAGTGTTTGGCACAAGCCATAATCAACTTAGTGCTCTTGACTAAAAGTAAGTGACCTCCTGCTCTGAAAATCACACTGGAAACTATATTTTCCTCGATTGGATCTCTTACTTCATTTTTCATTTGATTCCTCATCTCCCCCAGATCCAAGTGGTCTACATCATTGTCTCTCACAAGTGGATATTTCATAGATAGGGTTGAAATTGGCTCATATCTAGTGTATTTGATCTTCATGGTTATTAGGAACGGTGAAGGAATGAGGAGAGGAAGGTGTGAGTGAAATTTTGATGTGATTTGATCACTTAATATTTTTTAATAAGTCACACCTCACCCCTACTTTCTAAATTCAACCAATTCTACCAATTTTCACGATTTTCAATTTTGGAGTCCCGAACTTGAATATTGGATAGAGGGTTCAGGATGATTGCTTCTTCATTGTCATACTTACTATTCTTATTAAGACTAAAATTCCAACTTATCGAAAATATACATAGGCCTTCTGGTTGTCCAATTGGGATGAAAATGGTCTCATTGGATTAGGAATTGTAATGTGATCTATTGCTCCATATTTCGGATGTTTTTATCCTCCTGATTTATCTGAATCTGAAAAGGAAACTTTTTTATACTGAAATATTCAGGTATTGACTATAAAAAAATATAGGATTAATGGTGATTAGGGTTGGATCATATCAAATGCATTCACCATTAGAGTGCACAGGAAGGATTCGGGAGGAAATGAATAAAAAACAAGTGAGATGTGAGCAATTTTGTAGTTTTTGGCATAGGTTTTCTTGGTGAAATATTGACATGACCAGGTTACAGAAGAAATAGAGGGAAGAGGTATTTAAAAATGGGCTCCAAAATTACATAATTCTGATTTAAATATTCAAACATTAACACAAGTTAGGAAACTCGCCCCTTGACCCACTTTTGACATTTCTTTCTTAACCTGGGTTGAGAGTGGGTTAAGGATTACTAAATGGGTATGGGAGCCTCTCATGTCCCTTACCACATTTAGTAAGGATACATGAGGTGAAAAGGTTCAGCAATATGGATAAAATGCACCATGGGGGTAACTGACATGAGAAAGGGGACAAGGGTGATGAGTGAGGTGAGCAGGAAGACATGACATAGGAGGAAAGTTGTGAGTGGTGAGTGACGAGAGAGGGGGTACTTACATGGTGGCGTAATTTTTCACCAGGTTAAAATTTGCATCATGTGTTGAAAAATTACGCCAAGGGTGAACTTCATCATGGAGAGGAGGTGGTTGGAAGGTGTGAGTGGAGGACACTTACCTAAAACATGAAGATGTCACTTAAGTGACAGAAACACACTTCTTCCTTTGTGGTGCACTTATTTTCACCTCATGAACTTTTGTACTAGGTGAAAAGGTCAATAATTTCCTTCCAGGTGCACCATGGGTCATGTTGATCATGAATAGGGGGCCAAAATGACTTGTGAGTGCATAGCACTCACTTAACCAGTCAAATGACCTCTTAAGTGACGAAAACCTTATAACCTTCTCTCATCACCTTAGTGGCACAAGTTTTTTCATCCCATGTAACTTTGCATTAAGTGAAAAGGTGAAAAATTTCATCCTTGGTGTGAAAATTTACCATGGATACTTTTGGAAACCCCGCCTTCTCCAACAACTGCCAAAAATAAACATCAGAGAGTGATTCCTTGCCCCAAGAGCTTCCCTAATATTTATCTAGGAAAACCTTATATAATTTTGACTCCAAAATTTCTAATAAGATCATTCCCACAAGTTTCAAGAGCTAATTATGCTTGAAATTATAATTTACCCATATTTCCATTATGCTCAAATTTGTGCACCATTGAAAGGGACTACTGTCGACACTAAAATTTTCCTCCGTAATTTCTATTTCATTAATGTATGTATTAGGAATAGGATGTTGTTAAGTATAATTAGTAGTAGTTTCTGATAGAAGATAACGGCGCTGCCGGTACGATGCCGCCAATAATGTATAGTATGGTAACAGTCAAAGTACAATAGGAATGTTGTGGTAAAAAGTAAATATTTGTCATAAGTGGTTCGGTAATGTTAAAATGTCAAAGTTAGGGTAAGTAGAGAAGTAGGGTCTACATGATTAGGAATTAGAAATATTATATTGGTAATAAGGACAAGGAGTGAGGTCATAAATATTTTGTGTATTTTATTTGTAAAAAGTCTAAAAAGGTGGAACCCATGTGAAATGATAAGGTTTATCTTATTTTAAAAGATAAGCCTACATGTAAAGATAAGAGTTAAGGTATGGAATATGATTCGTCAGAGTAGATTTCTTATCCTATCTTAGAGATAAGGTGGATAAGCCTGAAAGTTCTATAAATAGAGAGGCCACCCCCCTCATTTAGCATAGAAGGAAGTAGTGAGAAATATTGTATGAGTAAGTGTGTAAAGGAAGCCATCATTTAGAAGGTGTGTTAAAGAAGCCATTAAGAGGTGTAATTGTGAAGTTTCTCCCATAGTTATTGTTGGAAGGCAAGTGAAGTTAGTAACACTTGAAGTACCTCATGGGTGAGATTGTAACAATTTCATGTTGATATTATAATTTACACTTATATTTCAGATTTGTCATCATTCCTTTTGTATCATAGTCTATGGTATTCTTGTGTTATATTTGTTGTTGTGTTTTCAGATTACATCCACCAAACTAAAAGTTGTGCATTAGTAAATAATCATAGCACGAGGAGTTCCCGGTGGAGAATTATCATAGTGCCGGATTGGTGATGACATTTTGGTTCCGTTTCCGGGACCATTCCTCATTGGTGGATTTTCTAGAGAGATATTCCCACTTAGTCAGAAATCATTTGGAGGGTAACCTTGTTTTTACTGTGCATAGTAGTTACCATGGTAAAGTCACTTTTTACCATGAATAGTATTTACCACAGTAACTTTACTTTTTACGTGAATAGTATTTACCATAGTAACTTCACTTTTACCGTGAATAGTGTTTACCACAGTAAAGTCAGTTTTTACCGCAGTAAGTCAAGTTTTACCATAGTTTACCGTGGTCATTCCTATTTTATTGTAGAAAGGTGTAAAGTCACTTTCTATTATAGTGATTCCAATTATTTGTGCACATAAGTCTTGTTGATTGTACTTGTGGGTTGGTATTTCACTGTGGTTACTTTTGAAAATGGGGAAGATTCCTATGTTTTTCAGCCCAATCTAATGAAGATGCTTCCTCTTTCATTCAAGAATTTAAACGATCTTGCATTTGTAATGGCCTTATAAGAAGGGAACAATGGACTGAATTTTTTCCTACCTTTTTGGATGGTTCAGCCCTTAGGTGGTTTGAAACACTAGGTGATAATGTGAAAAACTCATGGGATTTATTAACTGAAAGTTTTCTTGAAGAATTTGGTGAACAAATAGAAATATGCGATCTCATGATCAATATCACAAAGCTATCCCAAGGAGAGAAGGAGAAGATAAGGGATTATCATGCTCGTGTTCTAGAGCTAAGGAGGAAGCTCGATGCCCAAATCCGGAAGGAAGGATTAGCGGATGGGTTGATGAATGGCATGGATAATCTCCTCTGTAAGCACTTCATTCTTGGGATGAAGCCAGAGAATAGAAATCGAGTGAATTATGACCACCCAGTGACCCTCGAACAAGCAAAGGAGATTGCAAGAAGGCAAGAAGAAAGCATGGAAGAAGAGCCCAAAGAAATTGTTGCTAAGGTAGAGCCTACACCAACACCTTTGGTCTAGAATCCACAACCACTCTTGGTGAGCACAAATCTTTCTCCTAGTACATCTACTGAGTATGAAGATCTGCTCAGGAAGATGGGTCAGTTAACTATTAATCTTCTTCAAGGAAAAGAATTTAGTTCTCAGGGAGGAGATAGAGGTCCAAAAAGAAATATTTCTGAAGTTGTATGTTATGGTTGTCATAAAAAGGGTCATTATAAGTATAATTGTCCAGATAGAGCTTCTACATCTAGTACAAGAGATAATGATAAAGGAAAAGCACCTGTGAATTCTTTTGATGTAGTAGATAGGAGCATAAATAATGAAGCAGATGTGTTTGTAACAAAAAGAAAGAAAGAAAAAGATAACCAAGATGGAAATGATCCTAAGAAGATGAAAGGAGAAACTAGTAAGAAACATAGGAGAAGAAAGTTGGGTGTGCAGGATTTTCTAATTTCACAGGGACAAGGACCATACTCCATCTTAGAAGATCTGTCCAAAAGGCCTGCAAATATTACATATGGTCAACTTTTGGCTATGTCTTCTGAGAAGAGGCGGGAGCTGCGAAGTGGACTCAATGCTCGACGAAGGAAGGAGGTTGAGGTCCCTGTTTTGGAGGCAGAGGTGGATCCCTACGCTCCACAAGCTGAGGTATTATGTAATGGTATTTCAATTCATGATGTCTTAGTTGATGGAGGTGTTGCAGTTAATGTAATGACCGAGTCTGTAATGAATATGTTGGGTTTAAAAATTGATCGCCCCTCAACACTTATGTTAAGGTCATTAAATAAGGGAAAAACTAAACCAGAAGGTGTTGTTTCAAATGTGGCAATATCTGTTATGGGTGTTGTATGTGTGGTAGACTTTCAGGTGATGAAAAATGGTACTGTTGCGTACCCAATGTTGTTGGGAAGGCCATGGCTAAGGAGAGTTCATGCAAGAAACTACTGGAATGAAGGCTTCATGACACTTGGATGTGGCAGAGAGAGGGTGAAGATAAACGTGATCCCTCGGCATCATAAGGTAGAACCTGTGGATTCAAGTGATGAAACTGATGATTGGACATCCTCTGATTACTCTAGTACCAGTGAAGTGGACACAGAAGATGAAGAAAGTGAGGTTGATGTTTCAGTCATGGATATCCTTCAGTCACACCGACTCATGAACCCATAAAATTATCTAAAGAAGAAATTAATGATCATCTCCAACAAATAAATATTGGTGATGTTGTGATGGAGAGTGAGAAGGAATCCTACCTCCAGCTCTTTCGAAGGTACATACACCTATTCACTTTTGATTACAAGGAACTCCATCAAGTAAGTTGGGTAGAACATTCTATTGAGCTGGTAGATGGTGCTAAGCCCATAAAGTAAATGCCATATAGAATGAATCCTAATTTTTCCAAGACTGTAAAAGAAGAAATAGATAAGTTACTTGATGCAAGATTCATATTTGCTGTGGAGAATTCAGAATGGGTTTCTCCCATTGTGATCTCAATAAAAAAGAATGGGAAGCTACGCATTTGTGTTGATTATAGGAAGCTCAACAAGGCAACAAAGAAGGATCATTACCCTCTTCCATTCTCAGATCAGATCTTGGATGAAGTAGCTGGCTAGGAGTGCTATAGTTTTGCTGATGGATATAGCAGATACAACCAAGTTCGTATAGTGGAGAAAGATCAGCTGAAGACCACGTTCACCACTCCTTGGGGAACGTTTGCTTATAGAGTTATGCCTTTTGGGTTGTGTAATGCTCCAGAAACATTCCAGTGTTTGATGAATAGGGTGTTTGAACCCTACATTAGAAACTTCATCAGAGTATTTCTAGATGATTTTTGCATCTATGGGAGCAAGATGGACCACCTGCACTAGATGGAGACAACATTTCAAAGGTTAGATGAAGCACAAGCCTCACTAAACCCTACAAAGTGTGTCTTTGGATGTTCTAAAGGTGTTTTGTTAGGGCATGTTGTATCCAGAGATGGTATTGGTACTGATCCTGATAAAGTTTCAAAAATCAAAGAGTTACCATTTCCTATGAATAGAAGTAAGTTGAGATCATTTTTAGGCCATGTGGGTTACTATAGAAGGTTCATCAAGAATTTCTCAAAGATTACACAGCCACTAACCCAGTTCTTGAAGAAGGATGTTACTTATGAACCAGGAAAGAAGGCACATGAAGCTTTTGAACAACTGAAGGAAGGCTTTGGTGTCTTCACCTGTTTTAAAGAATCCAAACTGGAGCAAGCCATTCATTGTGTATATTGATGCTTCAGATGCAGCACTAGGAAGTACTCTGAGCCAAAATGATGAAAATGGGAATGATCATCCAGTTTACTTTGGGAGCAGACAAATGAGAAGTGCTGAGGTAAATTATACTGTAACTGAAAAAGAGGCTCTAGCTATCATTTTTGCTGTAAAAAAGTTTAGAAATTACTTGCTAGGGCAGAAGTTTATAGTTGTAACAGATCATCAGGCTCTAAAATATATTGTAAATAAGCCTAACCCATCAGGGAGGATAGCAAGATGGATAATTTTGCTACAAGAATTTGAATTTGATATTATAGATAGGCCGAGAAAGAAGCATGTCAATGCAGATGCACTCTCTCGAGCCTATGATGGTTTAGGTTCATCTTGTGATGATGATGATTTCCCAGATGCAACATTGTTATCCCTTGACACAATCCCTAGTGAATACATAGATATTTGGAATTATCTGAATGAATTCAAGTTTCCTAATGGTGCCAATGCAAAGACTAAGAGGAAGATTACTCAAGCCAGTTGTCCATATTCTATTCTACATGGAGTATTATTTCGAATAGGACCTGATGGACAATACAAGAGGGCAGTTGGATGTGATCAAGGGAAGGAGCTAATAGAAGAATTCCACAATGGTACATGTGGAGGACACTTCTCTGGACAACTTACAACAAGAAGGATCTTGGATGCAGGTTATCACTGGCCCACTCTTTTTAGAGATTGTTATAATTATTGTAAGACATGTGATATTTGTCAAACACATGGTAACCGTAAGACTTCATCAGCTCCATTATGCCCTATTCTTCCACTTGGTCCCTTTGAAAAGTGGGGAATAGATATTGTAGGTCCACTTCCAACTACCCCACACCAAAATAAGTATATTGTAGTTGTCATAGATTATTTAACCAAGTGGGTTGAAGCTAGGCCATTGAAAACAACTTCCATGGATGAAGTGGCAAGGTTCATATATGAACGCATTGTCACCAGATTTGGTTGTCCATTAGAAATTGTAACAGATCAAGGAAGCCACTTCATTAATGAGGTGGTAGAAGCCCTAGTCAACAAGTTTTCTATTAAGCACAGGAAGGAAACAACATACAAGCCAAGCACAAAATGGACAGGTGGAACGAACAAATTTTGTGTTGTGTCAAATTCTAGCAAAAGATGTAGCCTTGCAAGTACATAAGTGGGATAAAAGGATTCATGCAGCATTGTGGGCATATAGGGCAACATCAAAGTCAGCAACAAGATACTCCCCATTTCAGTTGGCTTATGGCATTGATCCAGTTCTTCCTATTGAGTTTGATATTCCCACTGTGAGAGTTATGAAAAATGAAAGGATGGATGAAAGTGATTCAGTAAAAGAAAGGTTGGTACATCTTCATTTGCTAGAGGAAATGAGAGAAATAGCAAAGGATACAAGCTATAAGAAGAAAATGAAGCAGAAGGAATACTTTGATCAAAAGATCCGTTGGTCTCCATTTCATGTGAATGACTTGGTTCTAGTATATGATTCCAGATACAAAAAAAGAAGGCAGAGAAAATTTCTTCACAAATGGATGGGGCCCTACAAAATAGCAGCTGTGCATGAAAATGGTACATATCGACTGGAGGAATTGGATGGCACTCCCATTACGAAATGGGTCAACCACGACAAGTTAAATATTTTCCAAGCACCAGAATAGTCTACTCCGAGGACGGAGTAGAAGCTAGGAAGGGGGAAGATGTCGACACTAAAATTTTCCTCCGTAATTTCTATTTCATTAATGTATGTATTAGGAATAGGATGTTGTTAAGTATAATTAGTAGTAGCGTCCGATAGAAGATAACGGAGCTGCCGGTATGATGCCGCCAATAATGTATAGTATGGTAACAGTCAAAGTACAATAGGAATGTTGTGGTAAAAAGTAAATATTTGTCATAAGTGGTTCAGTAATGTTAAAATGTCAATGTTAGGGTAAGTAGAGAAGTAGGGTCTACATGATTAGGAATTAGAAATATTATATTGGTAATAAGGACAAGGAGTGATGTCATAAATATTTTGTGTATTTTATTTGTAAAAAGTCTAAAAAGGTGGAACCCATGTGAAATGATAAGGTTTATCTTATCTTAAAAGATAAGCTTACATGTAAAGATAAGAGTTAAGGTATGGAATATGATTCATCAGAGTAGATTTCTTATCCTATCTTAGAGATAAGGTGGATAAGCCTGAAAGTTCTATAAATAGAGAGGCCACCCCCCTCATTTAGCATAGAAGGAAGTAGTGAGAAATATTGTATGAGTAAGTGTGTAAAGGAAGCCATCATTTAGAAGGTGTGTTAAAGAAGCCATTAAGAGGTGTAATTGTGAAGTTTCTCCATAGTTATTGTTGGAAGGCAAGTGAAGTTAGTAACACTTGAAGTACCTCATGGGTGAGATTGTAACAATTTCATGTTGATATTATAATTTACACTTATATTTCATATTTGTCATCATTCCTTTGTATCATAGTCTATGGTATTCTTGTGTTATGTTTGTTTGTTGTGTTTCCAGATTACATCCACCAAACTAAAAGCTATGCATTAGTAAATAATCATAGCACGAGGAGTTCCCGGTGGAGAATTATCATAGTGTCGGATTGGTGATGATTCGAACGGTAGAATATCCTGAAACCTTTTGCAATGTGAAGTAGGAATTCTTATATTTACGATGATTATTTTTTCACTTCACAAAATATCTCAAGGTTGTTGCAACATCTGGAACAAGCCCACTAGCTTTTTTACTACTTTCATTTCTTTTCATCGTGCTATAAATAGCCCTGTGTTGCATAACTTGTTCCTATACCTCTTTTTCCTTGCATAAATTTTCTAAAATACCTTTGATAATCTCATAGCTCTATCACACACTACATGGATGCATTATCTCTTCTTGGTTCATTCTCGAGGGTGCTTACCAGGTGCAAAACCCCTGAAAATAGGCCTTTTTGTGGATCAAAATGAATCCATGATTTTCCTCCCACCAACTTATCTGCACATGAAACACACTTTAAAAATCTAGTTAGCACATCCCTCTCAACCATGATAGCATTTACATAGTTAGCAATTGTTCGGAGGGCAAGTTTACATTACCTGGTTCAAGGATTTTTTAGTGTGGGCTTAGTTGTCTTGGCAAAAATTTAAAAAAAATCATCCTATACATTTATCATGAAAACAATATGAGAACTTATCATAATTCCATAAAGATAAATTTTAATCTATAATTGGATACATTCTACACTTTAGGACATGTATGTAATAATTAATATGTGAACTATCTAATTTGGAGATACAATAAATTTTGTGTAACATTCTAAAATAATCTCTTAGAGAGAGGTTTCTATACACTACTTGTGATACATTTCACTCTCTTTGTAAACTATAAATCGCACTATAGATCAAGATTTTTCCTCTAATAAAGAAAGCACGTAAGTTTGTAAATGTTTCTTCAACAAATTCACAAATGAGAAAAGTGATAAATCTAGACCACAAGATATATTAGATACCTTAAGCCAAGTAAAACTACTACATAGAGGTAACAATATTATTTACACAAATATTTGAACTCAAGTAATAACACAACCGAATCGAAAATCGCATCTTTGATTCGATCAACGATCAGTCACATGATATCTTGCACACGTTACTAGATAAATAGTTAATTTATTTTCCACATAATTACTACCATCCTAACCATTGAATTAAAAGGATATATGGTTAACCATTTTGTAACTATCATGTCATTAATGGACACCATGGTAATAATTGTTATAATTTATAACAAGAGTTAGAATAACTTGAGCATAAGGGAATTCCTTAATCTCATACTACATTTTCTCAATCTCAATATTCTTCTCCAACACATCACTCTATGGAGGCTAATACATCCGAAGAGATCACTTAGTGGGACCATTCATCCATCATCCTTCTATGAGTGACATATCTTAGAGAAGATGTTAATTTGATACACACAAATGAAGCCTAAATTAACTAATGTTCTAAGTACTTAATATATAAATAATATATCATCATCATCACAAATGAAGCCACTACCATCAATACTTCTCAGTCGGTGGATCCTACACATTTGTAATCCATTAGTTGGATCTCTAAGGAATATTGTGTACAATCAAATTTATTTCCCCCTAAATTTGAAAATTGATTGCTTTTTTCATACTAAACAAGTGCGGGGGAAGAAAACGGGTTTTTTTTCTCTACAACTCACAAGAAGCAGGTTGTTAAAGGGTTGTTAGAGGGACTATAGGTTGTTTCTTTCAAACCCACTCTTCATCTCAGAAGTGAATTACAATGGGAGGAGCCCTATGCAGAGTAAAACCCATATTTGACCTACAGTGGCAGGAACAATTGGAGCTATGGGAAACCCTCAACATTGGGGGTTTCATTGATTTCATTCAAAAAATTAAAGGGCACAACCATCACATTTCTCTATAGTTTGTGGATAATTGGAAAGACCAAACCATTACTTTTAGAGGTAGGGATTTTACTATCACTAAGGAGTTCATTTCGTTTATCACTAGCTTATACGTAGATAGGAACAAATTCTTCAGGATAAAAATTGATAAGGAAGCTAAGAAAAGGTATTTCTATATGAGGGAGAAAAAATCGATATCAAGAAGGATGGTATTTTAGTTTCCTCTATCCCACAGCCTTTCGATGAGGTCGCCAAAACTATGGCTCATTATGTCACACTGGAGGGAAGATTCTCCATTGTTCCACTGCATCACTTGGTCCCGTTAAATCATTTCAGATGCAAGGTGAAGGTGAGTTTACCACACTACATTTTGCACTCTATGGAAAAGTATGTTTTGGAAGTTCAAAGTTGAAAGAGGATTGTTCCTCTTCACCAGGGTATCATATTCATCATAAATCAATACTTTTCTGATGTTATGGCTCAAGACCCATGCCCCACTTTGGTATCTCCTCTTCCCCACAAGCCCTGCATTCATTCCAAAAACCCCATGTACCGTGACTCTGCCTCTGAGCCACCTCCGAAAAGAATCCTTCTTAGTAGCAGGAAAGACAAGGAAATCCTTGACATTGGCCAGAAGGGTAAAATAATTTGTGTGGAGGATAGCCCCCCCTCTTGTTCTTCCTATCATGGAACAAGTCACCTCCTCTATTTTGGAGAAGAAATTTATCATGCTAGTTGAGACCATGAAAACCCTTGAGGATAATGTGGAATTTCTTCTTAAGTCTGTTATCAAGGAACAAGCTCCTGATCCTATCCCCGGCCTCAATGAGGAAATTGACATTCTGAAAGCTAAGATCAAAGACCTTGAGGAAAAACACAACAATCATATGGCTATGCACAGTGCTATCCTGGATCTCATGCAAGTCCCCATACACCAAATTTGTGACTCAGGCGGAATTCTAGCTACTGCAGGGAAGAATGAAAAAAATACCAAAAATTTTAAAGCTTCAAACTGGGACCCCACTATTGTTATTTCTCTAAAGCTCCATCAAGCCCTCATAGTTGCTTTAAATTTTTTTAGCAAATATGGTTGACTAATGTTGTCATATCCTTGTCCTTAGTGATATTGTTTTATTTTTGTTGTTTAGCTGCTATTTTGTTGTAGTTGGTTTGTTGTTGGGCTCTTTGTAGGCAGATGGCCCCTACCTTTTATTTTTCTTGTTTCTTGTCTTTTGGTTGGGGTGTAGCCCCCATGGATAAAAAAACTACAATGTTTTACTTTGTTTATCTTGGCTCTTGAGCCTTTGGTTGTACTCTTGGATAAGGTCCCTTCAAAACCTTTTATCCTTAATATATATATAAAGAATATATGGGTACAAAAATTTAAGGAATCTAAACCTGAAATGAATAAAAAAGTGATGAATCATTAGAAAACATCTATATTAATATAATAATTGCAACATGACATGATGTAGAAGCAACAAGAAGAAGTATCAAGTGGTTATGCTACAAATTTATTTCCTAACTATATTATTCATAGGTTATCAATATAGTGCAAGGCAATTTGCAAACGTCAAGATACAAATTGAAGTGCACAATACATATCAAAATTATGCTAATCTAATACATCACATGCACAATTAACACTACTTATCCAATAAACAAATTTAACACAATACTCAAATCAAAATGCTCATAATAAACATTTTGATTTGAGTATTGTGTTAAATTTTTTTATTTGATGAGTAGTGCTAAATGTGCATGTGATTTATTAGATTAGCATAATTTTGATATGTATTGTGCACTTCAATTTGTATCTTGATGTCTATTTTATATATAAAATACCAGTCAAAATGAAAGTATGGATACCTTCTCATCATCATAAGAGGGCATCCCTTTATCAAATGATACATCAATACATATGCAACTACTACATATCCTCTTACTCATCCAAACTTGAATCTATACACTTACATGTGACGTTAAAGCCTTGCCTAAATCTCTCCTTAACCATGGGTGTGAATGTGACATGTAGCACCGAACCTGCTCCTGTAGTTGGATGATCTCTTCCATTGCTTGTGTGTGATTGGATTTTAGAGTATTATATCTATTAATAATGTCTGGTGAAAGTTCCACCCCTATAGGTGAAATGGGTCATCTAACTCATCTTAGAGGTCATCCCTTTAGGTAGTCACCACGATACGTGTCATAACCACTATAGAAATTAGATAAAAGAGGGGTGCATTCTCACTGGAAATAACTTCAACCCACATTGATAAACTCACAACCATTATGTCTAAAGTTATATGTCGTGTGAAACTATAGATGGACACATCTACAATCAATGACTAATACTTTCCCCCTACAACACAAAATATGATATCACAATAAACTTAATCACAAATCAAATATCAAACAACAATACTTATGTTAAGTAATAATGGCTAGAATACCTTCCACTAGAGGTATATATCTTATGTGTTCCTCCCCTCTACCCATGTCTCTATCAAGAGTTGTGGGAATTCCTCCACCAAAACCCTCATCTAAGAGAGCTAACCGAAGAGCATCTAATATCACTCGAAACAAATTATTCCATCTAGATGCCATCCATTTCTATTTATAAGTAGCGGTGCAATATGTGTCATCCTCTTCTATCATCACTATCACTAAATCAACCTCATATACGGTTCTAGGAGCCAATTTTGTAGTAGTAGGCCCCACTATCATTATTTTGTCTTGCTAAACACATAGGTTCCTCCAAGGATATAGTTGTAGGGGCACATACATCCTAACCCAAAACTTATAGGTCACGTTCATACTATATTAGTTCCATGAAATTGGAAAACTAGTCCTCTATCTACACCATTGCATGAATGTGACAAATCTTTGTCCCATGCTTGGCCTAGCTAGTTAAACCCTTGTACAACCTCTAGAAGATCACACCTAAACTTAATGTATCTAGCATAACCCATACTCCATAGTTCCAAGTTCCATGTGCCATAGTAACACCCACCACTTTGCAAATAAATGAGGGTGCACTCAATCATCACAAGGCCCACCAATAGGATGTATCATCATTATATGTTCATACACCCATATATGTAACAAGGTGGAAACTCTAAGCCAATCTTCATGCTCCTCAAAGGCATATCTATATAAATCTCTCTATAAATGGGAAAGTATACATCACCCCATGCAAAACATACATTGTGCTTCTTGATTTATTGAACTATGGAAAATATATTATATGAAATGATGACACCACTGTCATCCTCTACGATAGAAGATGCAAGTATAACACAAATAAATTTCCACAATGCTAGAACACATAATCTCACAATATCACCAACATATTAAAACCATCCCTACTTCCTCATGACTACCTTGTCCAGTGTTTATGAGATCATCTAACATTTCTCAAGGCCTCTAATGGTGATACATCTACCCACTCACCAACAATGGAGAGGTATAGAATATTTCATACATCCTCTAATGTGATAGTCATATCCCTTTTCTAGATCCAAAAAGTACAAGTATCCACATTCCACCTCTAGGCAAGTGTGGACATTAAATGCATGTTATAGGGTATCTCCCTGAACCAAAATAACATAACTAAGGCCAAATAACTCTAATACATCCTAGACAATGGCATCAAACCCTAATATTGTCAGTGTTACCATGTGGGTCACCATATCAAAACTCTCAGGAATGAAAGTGCCCCTACTAAACACAAAAAAAAAATCTTTAATTAGTCATTTGTTGACGAAATACAAAATAATATAGAATAAAAGTTATATCATAAAAATGATAAATGTGGTCAAACATTTGTAAAATAATAAACACAAATTATACTCTTCATTCATATATTCAACAAGGTAGATTGCAAATATATGGGAGTTATATTTCCTAAAATCAAGGAGTCCTATTCTATCTCCCCAAACTAATCTTAGGTGTAATGTTTCAACCACCAAGACAATATTGATCTCACAATATTATATGAACCAAATATATATATATAAATTATATTCTCACATAATCATAATGTGAGTGCTAATAAATCCTAACAAGAAATGGAAACAAGACAAAATCATGGACAAGAATGTCCAACACTTGGAAAGAAACCTCCAACGCTGGACAATATCGGTTAGAGTCTATTGATTTTGTTTTTAGGGTGACAAAATGCCCAAACAACATTTTCTATTATTTAGAACTCAAAACTAATAAAATTTTAATAATTTCAAACACACTCAAAATGGGGTTAATTTTGCACAAAGTTCAAAAAATGATACATACTAGCTCATTATTCGTTTGTGTTTATAGGGCTATCTATAGTCGCATGAATTGCATGTGTAGGGCTCCTCGAGAGTGGGCGGTATGGTGGCAAGATCAAAGAACAAAATATCACTATCATAAGTAACAAATGAAATACTATTTAATTTTCAACTTAACCTATTTATAGGTTGGTTATAATTTTAGTAATTACAATTACTATATAAGATAATTTGTTCCACCTAGTTATTTTATTATCTTATCCGCACAACACACACACACACACACACACACACACACACACACACACACACACACACACACACACACACACACACACACACACACACACACACACACACACACACACATATATATATATATAGACACACACACACACACATATTCATACACACACACGCACACCCACACCCACCCACACACACACACACACATACAACATCATTGAAATCACAATAACACACCCTTTGGTTATATATCATCCTTCTCATTACTTGAATATAATTTTGAATTGATTACACGCTTCAAGTAATTATACTCTTTTGGTTATATAATGGCTATGGTTACAACTTTGTCTTCAAATCAACACACAACTAAAAATATCAATCTATATACACAAACTATCATTATAGTTTAATTCAATTGTTTTGCCACTCTCACCCCTCTCATCGGGGGGAATAGATTGTGACTTGCGACATAAGACAAATATCTATTCTAAGGCAACATATGTCAAGATGATCCAAGATAAAGCCAAAATCATATTTCAAGATGACATATGATTTATAATTCAAGATAAAAACAAAGTGCAAGAATGAAAATACATTCTAAGAAGATTCAATTATATACAAAACTTTCAAAAGAGAAAATTATACAATTTCTTCCTACAAAATGCAAAATGCATAGTCTAAACTCATGCTCGCCTATTTCTATATTCATAAGCATAACACTAAGATCATGTGCTCATCTCTCCTATGCAAAAATTCAAGAATGATTATACAACACTCTATACAATGTGGGAGCAACATTGACTGACACTCACCTCCTCTATAATATAATTGCAAAATTTTACAATTCATATTAATTCCTTCAAAATCCAATATTATCAATTAATGGGGCATCAATATCCTTAGTTCCATTTTTATAAGTATCAAATTAATATGAGTATGGTGGGGGGCATGTAAATGCTTAATTCTTTTTTGACCATGCAAAAAATTGGAACCTATATCCATGTACAATAGTGTGGTTCAGTGGGAATGGGTGGCATACGTTAGGTTTAGTGAAACCCATTGTCCTTAGCATCATTCCTAGAAGATCCTTTGTGGTCCTACCTTTGAGTAGTGTGCTACTCTAAAACATGAGTTTTGGGATTACTACACACCTAGCCTCATTGACTAAGTTGACAAAATTGACTAGATTTATTTTACCAAAATTTGGGACTATCCAACATCAATTCATCCTGAGTATGCCCCTCTCCGAAGTTTTGAGTTTACAAACAAAACTAATCTGGACTAGTGGGTCATTCAATGACTCACAACTCCACCATTCTACATTATATGTTTCCTCCAATAATTGGCACAATATGTAGACTCTCACCTAATATCACTAAAAAACAAGTATGGTATTCAAACATGTACACTTTTTCCCTTAACTAGAAAATGTCGTTCACTAAATTTGGGAGGGGGGGAGGAGGAGAGGAGAGGGGGGACATAGTATAATAAAATTGGCACAAATGCCAATTCGAATAGCACTTTTATTGACTTGTATGTGTAAGGAGATCAAACAGTGAAATGGTACTTAGTGGCACAATGTCTAGTCCTTTATGTTGTATGGATTGAGTGCGAGTCTCTAATGCTTGATTCTAATCTTTTTCATCTTAATTTGCCTAGTCACAGAGATCTCTGAAACTTTATTGGGGATTTTACAAAATTTTGGGTCCTAGGAAAAGATCAACCACTACAGGTTGACCATATCCCACAATGGATGGTACTGTCATGGGCCTATTTTCATCAAAATTTTGGGTCTTGGTCCATTTGTTTCAATTTTACGGGTCGAATTTTACATGCCACCGAGTAATTTGTGATTAGTGAGGTACAATGGACCTTTATGAAGATAACTAACAATGTTGCCTGCAAATATGTATAAACATGACATATAACAGGAATACATTCTCAAGGTGTGCAAAACTACACAAAATCAGAATTGTGCAAAACAAGAAAAATAAAGTTATGTGCAATTGTGCATTGGTAGACTTAGTTTATTTTCCTATTGTATCATATTTTGGTTGATGCAAGATTACACGTAAACTTGAATGCTCCCGCATTACTCCTATTATTTATTGATACTCAGTAATAAAGAACAAACATGTTTAATAGCAAGGCATCATTGTTCATGCTCAACTATGAGTAGACCAAGGGCTTCAGTCCCTAAAACCAAGAATTGATGACCAACTTGAGGCACACCCGTATCTAGACAAAGATAGTAATTGTGCAAAATATGGACAAGAAGAAGCACACAATGTCAAAAGAATATATATTTTTCTTGTTCTCCTCACTAAATGGCATAAGGTTGATTGTTTTATTTTTTTAGGTTGATATCATGAAGTTGTTGCTTAGAAAAAAATGTTTTTTTTCTCTCCCAGTAGATCGATTTGTCCCAAACATATGGTTACTAGTGCACTTGGCTACTTCTACCTTAAACAAGAAGTTTGTACTACTCATTCTGAAATGATCCCCCTATCGTGATCTCCCTAATGTGATGAATATGCCAATGAAATTAGAAACTTTACATGCTACTGATTCAAAAGTTGATAGGACATCAATCCCAATTATAAGTCTAGATTCCTCCACTGCTATTGGGATGAACACCCAACAAAGTTTTGTAGGGATCAAGGAGTGAATGATTGATTGTACTCCCAAGTTTTTGCATGGTTGTCCCATTTTGGCTAGTGTAGATCACATGTTGGAAAACCTCAAGATGGGAGTTTTCATATCTAGTAGAAAATAAGGGTACTTCTAATGTTTCGGATCAGAGTGTACTTTTCTTAAACAAGCTTAAGGATTTTCCCCCTTCTAAATGACTGTGACTCTTTTATAACCATTGTTATGTGAGGCATATAGATAAAGGTTGATTCTGACATTCTATTATAAGCGTTGTGATAAACCTCTTTGATCGCAACGCAACTCTCCAAAATAGAAAGGAGAGTAAAATTTATATGTAACGTAGTATTCTTTTCACATGACTCCTTGGACCAAAATAAAGGACCACGGTTCTTAAGAAAGAGTTATATTAGAATACAAGGAATTGAGAAAAATGGTCTAGCAAGGTCAATACAAATTATTGCCTATGAGCATCAACGTATTCATGTTCTCCATCAATTAGTTTTTCATGCACTGCCTCTTTTTCTGCCTACTATGTTCTTGGAGATATTGGAAGGTGTGGCCACTCCTCTCTCCCTCTAGGCTCATATTACACTAGATGGAGGAGGAGGATGTTGTTTTGATTGTGCTTAGGGGGGATAATATTTCCTAGAGAGACACTCATATGAATGGACTCAACGACTTATCTTGCACATGAGACAACACGATGGGGGGTGGATTCCCACCTAATTTTCACAAGGAGAGCAACACTATGAATATGTTTCATTCATTTTTAAGCCATATATGAGGACCCACAATGCTTTCTAGGTTCTCTATTAAACATAGGAGTTAGTAGGAAACACTTCCTCAATAGAGCTCAAGCAGAATACTCTCACAAGAGAACAAAAATCTAGAGATGAAGTCATGGATTCCTTTTTCTCAACCTCTATGAGGTTATTTTTTCTCTCCCTTCTCGTTCTTTTAATTTTATTTATTCTCAACTCTATTGCCCAACAGATAAGAAACTTTTTGGTCTTTTATTCTTTCACGCGAAGAATATATTGTGAGTCACTTGAAATCTAGTATAAAAACACCTTTCAAAGATTGTGTTTCAAAGGCATGCCTTACAATTAATCAAATGAAGTGTTTTAAAGCTCAAATGTGGCATATCCCACCTTAATCTTTTCGTAAGCATGACTTCAAGGTTTGTTACCATTAATCGGACCATGAAAACAATGCTTATGATGGTGGGCCTAATTTAAAATTTTTGGTTGATGGCACTTGAGATTCAAAGGATGTACCACATGGCATTCACATGCAACTTGGGAGGGTTATCAAGCTTCACACCTCATAGGAGTTGCCTCCAACATCTACGACTTTCATCCAATGACACGTGATAGTATAAAGTATATGGCCCTATGCCCTCGAATAAATTAAGGTTCATGATGGGTTCCCACTATACCAGTGGGATGCATAGGAAATCAAAAGGGTTATCCGGCCTGACACCCCTTTGAGATTATCTGTGGCATTGATGTTTCCATGATTTATGGCACATTAAATATAAGAGATACAAAAGAAATAAATAAAAGCAAAAGTCTCAATTAGTAAATCGGGGTCATGCCCTATTACACCATTCACAAAAGTCCCCACAGTGCATAAGAAACTTCAAAAGATGACATAAGGTTGTCAGCACCCCAAGTTTTATGTGGCTAGCAATCTTATTCGCCTAATGATCTCCATTGTTGTTAAGGCACTCTGTAGAGGATAATGTGCACTGACCCAAAAATTAAAACTTATTATTTCTCACTCACATAGAGGATTGCTTGTCTGTGGGCACTATACTTATCCTTTTCAAATCGATACACTTAAAAGATGTAGATGGGGGCACATTAGAATATTTGAAGCATCTGAGGGACCGGTTGATCATCCGACATGAAAAAAGTCTTTTTATCAAACCAACACCTATTTCTGTTTTGAAGATCCATACGTTTGAAATATGTGCAAATGACACACTCTAATTCCATTGGCATTATCTTGGATGTACATATTGAATTCCATGCTTTGAAGTTGAGATCTTTGGCCCATGTTTATAATTAATTGAACTTTAAGGTATTCCATTGTGAAATTTAGCCGTAGCATTTTTCTTTCTTTGTACAATGTTAGTTAATCTCAAGTCTTTGTTGCACTTTTGTATAATTAAAGCATTTAATAAAAAATGTGGCTATTCCCTTGCCCTTAATTTGCACATATATGTGGTTGAGTTTCTCTATTTACAACATTAAATCTCTTGCCTTTGGATTTGATTATAGAGATTGCTAGCATTGAATTAAGTGACGTACTTGTGTTTCATTCTTTCGAATAGCCAAAGGTTAATGCTATCTTGGTACTTTGCACTTTTATTTTCCTATATTTGTATTTCCTCCCACCCTTTAGTTCTAGAATAGGGGAGTTAGCCGGATCCAAAAGTTACTTCGGGCCAAACTACCAAGGCTTACCACCGAGATCTGCTGTAACAGGAATCAAACAAATGGAGTGATGGTTTAGTAATAAGTTACAGAGATTTTCATTATAGAAAAATTCCTTTTATGAGAATCTATTAGCTCATATGGCTTTGTAGAATGAGGATTCTAGAATTGGAGAAGCAATTCCCAGATGCACTAAGATTGAAATGCATAAAGGCAAAGATGATAATACATTATAGCTAACATCGTCTAACTCCAATCTTGAACTTTTTACTTTTGTTGGTGTGTTTGGTCACATATTTTCCAACTAAAACATAACAAAAGCTTTCCTAAGAACAAAAGATCAACAATACAGTAGTTAACTAGGTTGGTGAACATTCAGCAATTTTATTCTCTCCGCATTGTAGCCTTTGTCCATATTATATGTAAGTGTGTTTTCAAGTAAAGAACTAGCAGTGATTGTGCCCCTCAATTTATTTTGTTTCAATTTATGTTAGGAAGCGTTTACCTTTAGAAATGCTCAAATAATTACAATCATTGTAGCACTAATGGTTTGTCTTTTGCATGCACGTCCCTTTAAATGTATCAATTCTGCCGCTATTTCCATGGCACAATCGTGATTTTATTGATACCTATGTAAATATTGTGCACAAATTATAGCCTTTGCTTATTTTAGATGGCTCTGTTTCCATTTCTTAAAATCAAGAGAGCCATCCCCAATAGTGGAGAGTTTAAATCTTCTTGATCATCTGATAGATAATATAACATTCCTCCAAATATACAATTTCATCTGAGGGCGGGTTTCGGAAAACAGTGTAATCGTATTTCAAAACTCTAATCAATTAATTCCATATAAACTAAATTATTCTCCACTGAAAATTCAGTCTAGAGCCACAATTTAAAACCATAAAATTACAATTTAACATCTATTGAAGTTGACCGGACTTTTTATAGTTCAAAATAAATCTTTGCCAATTAATATTTACAAAACATGATTTCGGTTACCAGGACAAAAAATTGATCTTTTAGCATCATTTCTCTAGCAAATTAATAGTTACCCGGACAAAAAACTGACCTTTAGCATACTAAAGATAAAATTTGCTATTGCAATGTAGTGTTATACAACCTCGCAAACAAAAACCTGAAGCCGACAGCCCCTTTCTATTACCAATTTTGCAAGATCATGATATACAATTAAGTTCCTATCTATGGTGGGTATATTGATACCATTTCATTGTTCTTTTGTTGTCTACTCATCTCATAGGGACTTTGATGTTTAGTTTTGTTTCTAGCATTGGAAAGAGAAGAATCATCCTCATGTTCATTATGAATTTCAGTTGGACACGGATTTGTAATTGATGCACTTAATTTTTTTATTTATTTTCGGTATCTTTTTGACAAAAAACACCTCCAGAAACTGGCCACAACTAAACTTTTTAGTCATGTCCATTTCATTTTTTGTTGTTACAAGTTATGGACATATATACTGAACATGTCTAGACTTGGAATTGATAGGAAAGGGAACTTAGTTCTACGCTATATTAATTACTACAACGTAAAAAATTGCCCCATATGTTATTGTTTTATAATACAACTGCATGTTTGGCATTGCAACACCAAAACCTCTTGTAAAACAACGTACCTTCAATGGCTTCAGTGTTGTTTAAAATATAAGTGTATCGGTATGGTGGTTATTGTAGCGGGGCGGGGCGGGGCGGGGCGGGGCGGGGCGGGGCGGGGCGTGTAATAAATATATAACAATTGTTTCTAATATATCATACATCCCAAGGATATCAGACAACTATTTATAAAAACCATACAAAACATTAAATAAAGCAAGCTTCCTACAGTTAGGCACCCCTGGATGCTGGCAAGCTGGCACTCTAGGCAACTTCTAGTTTGCCTAGATCTTAATCCAGCTCTGCTAACAAATGATTGTGTAATAATTGGATATATAGCACAGAACATTTATATTCAAAAACCATCTGGTTCATCAAATTTCCAAGGTTGCTAAGATGTGAAGAGAAACGTGAAGGGCTTTTCTTGAATATATTCCCTCTATCAACTAATATCTGAAGAAGTTCCAGTTAAATCAAGATCATGCTTACCCAAGTTTAACAAGAATATTGTCAATGGGCCAGTAAGCTATGAAGTGTGTGTGTGTGTGTGTGTGTGTGTGTGGGTGTGTGGGTGTGTGTGTGTGTGTGAGAGAGAGAGAGAGAGAGAGAGAGTTTTGCTTCAAAAACACATATTCCTTGATCTGCACAGTTAAGTGACTAAAGCAAGGCTATGAGATTCCAATCAATCGAACTTGTAAGCCTCTACAGAGCTTGAAGCAGGTTTGAAGGTAAGTGCTTGCAAACTACGCATTTGAAAACAACAAAAATATATTCTATTACCTAACTCCGTCCTTCACCCAAACCTAATGTTTACATATGCATTGACCAGTTTCCAATTAAAAATTCCAAAGGAATTCTATTATTACAGTGCTGAGTAATGACAAATTGGATTTTTAATACTGTCATATCATTTTTCTATTTTTAGAGGCACCACCTGAATCCGATTATGATTTTATAATAGCCAAGCAGAAAGCCCACCATCTTCTTTTACATATGCATGGTTTGCCAAAAGTATTCCCACAGTAGCAACAACTGAACTCCTTTCATCTATTTTTCTAGCTGTTAAATAAAAAATAAAAAATCTTGAAATTCTAATATGCCATCCTAGCCAAGCATACACTTGTAGTTGAGATCTGGTGGATACATGAATTTTGTTGTAAAGATTAGAAAACACTGTTAGAATAAATGATGTCTGAAATTGAAGAAAAAATCTGTAGTTAATCAAACCAAGACATGTACAGTTATTATATGCACCGAAACATGAACCCATCTTAGTATTAGAGTGTCAAATTAACCTCTAAACAGATCTATGAAATGCTCAAAACAAGAGGCATGTTATTTCTGCAAAATCATTTTCACACCAGCAACAAATTAGGAGTTGGAAGTTGCTAAATGTGTAAAGACAAAGCCATGTTTGTTTTCCTCTGCGAGGGGACAGTAAATAGCTCGCAACTCCTTGATGGAAGTTATGGCCCTAATCATAGAAGAAAATATTTTCGTAGCTGGTTAAAGCTCAGCACGGGAAGATTCCTGTTGCATTGAAGACGGAGCAAAAAACCTGGACATCATGTCCCTGGCAACCTGTAATAGACCCTTGACATCAGCTACACCAAGTTGTAATAAGTCTCCTATCAAGTCTCCTTCGGTAATTTCTTTCTGAAAAGCAAGGATGCTTTCACGAAGAGGGCCCTGCCATTCAATAAACGAAGTTATGCAATAAAAACAAACATAAAAGATAGAAGACATGCCAATGACATCGAAGTATTCAAACATAGCACACGACTCTTGAATGCGAAAGGATCTTCTATAGCCACATTTCTTTTGGCAACATAGACTCTAGCCCTATCAACAGAAATCTGTCTAATACCAGCTTTTATTTAGACTTCTACCAAATCTAATTGGTAGAAGGATCTCCTATGGCCCCATTTCTTTTGGCAATGCCGACTCTAGCTCTATCAACATAAATCTGTCTAATACCAGCTTTTATTTAGACTTCCTACTAAAAGTGATTGGTAGGAACTCTCAACAGCTAAATTTAGTCTCAAAATTCCAAAAATTAGTCTTGCCAAACCATTTGTTACATTTTGTATTCCTCCTCTACAGGAGAGAGAACTACTTGAATAAGTTAACTATTTTTCCTGAGGGGTGTCTTTGTTTTTGCATGAATTGTGTGTTGGGTAGCACAATCTTTTGATTACGAATATAAGCTTATACTGTCATGCACTTGCTCTACATGAAAAAAATATTTTCATGACATATGTATCCATCAATCTGTCAAATTCATTTATTTTTCTTCTGCCCAATTTGTAGTTCAAGTATCATCAGAATTCTACACTGAATGACAAGCTATGACACGTTCTATATCACTAATGCCATTAGAGATTACATCAATTTCTCCCATGCCCTTTTCGGGTTAGTCTCATTGTGGCATTCGGATTCTGTTCTGCCCAGGACTATATTGCAATTGAGTAGCGATATTTTTGAGCTTTGTCAAATTTGTGAAAATGAGCATTTAATCAGAGCAATGTGAGGCTTGTTCTATCTAGAGAGAGCTAGAACTAGAGGATTTAGAGGTAGCTATAAAAGATACAAAGAATAACAAATCTATAGGTCCTGATTGTCTCCTGGAGGAATTCTACAAGAAGATGTAGCCTTGGTGAACCGGCCTATGTATTGAAGTCCATAAATCCATTGGAAGGGGAGTCATGGGAGACCAATTCGGAACTGATTAGACTCATTTCAAATGGCTCTGACAGGAGGTGGGTAGGTGTTTCACATTCCATTACCCTCTTGAATGTTTCCAACAAGATTTTAGCAAAAATCCTTACTAAAAGAATCAAGCTGATGGTGGCAAAAATTGTCCAAAGGGAGCAGACTGTTTTTGCATACTTCTGCAGGGTTGGTTAGGATTGTATTCCCACAGAATTTAATCAGTTGGAGAGATTCAGCAGACAGAAATGTCCTTTGGCTCCCTACCTTTATGTTATTGTTGAAATTCAGGTACAAACTAGAGGTGGCTATTTGCTAAATAATACTCGGCTCCTTGACTTTGTACTGATTGGGATTTAACCCCCTAGCTTACTCAACAATCAATGAAAGTACACGGATTTGTTTGGATATTCTTGTGGAAGCTGCAGATGCAGTGGTGAGTCAATTACTCATTGGGCAAGATGAACCAAAGAAGGAAACTCAGAAAACTAAGTGAAATTATCTGTTATCCTTGTATTTTGTTTGGCATCAGCTCATTATGGCTCAAGAAGATCCTTTGAAGCTTTTAATGGGGTAAAGAAGGAGGGGCGAGGGGCCCCTTTTTCTGCCTAGGATGTTTGTGTTCAATGAAGAGATTGAAGTGGGTGGTGGGGTAGCAGGGACCTTGGCAGGTCCTTTTGCACCATACAATTTTTAATTCATGCATCATCTACAAAATTGGGGTATCATTCCAGTTGTTTCGCATAATAGGTAATGCCAAAGAACTCTTGATTGCCGGTTCAGTGCCAATCACAAGAATTTGAACTGTTGGGGTGGTTCACTCAGATTCACTTCATTTTCTATTTGAGGGTCCACAATATGCTTGGGATCTAGCCGCACAGCCAATTTGGACCTTCAACTCATAGTGTGGGAAAATTGGGCTTCTGTCATTCTTTTTAGGCAAAGGATAGCAAGGAACAGCTTGTTTTGTTAAGATCTTTAAAACAATTATAGGAAACGATGCCACAATTTTGCTTAGCTTGCTCCCAAATGAATGCTTTAAAGGCACTATATTTGTTCAAAGTTTTACAAATGTGATAACAAGCCCAGTGGACCTGATCATGAGGGAAACTCCATGGTTAAGCGTGCTTGAACCAAAGTGGTAGTTGAAGGGGTGACCTTTTAAGAAGTCATGGTGCTTCACCCCCTTGAACATCACCTAGATGCAATGAGCCGAGAGATGGGTTCTCATAATATACCACTCATGAAAGATGAATCATGAAGCGCGGCTCAATATTAACAGAACCAATTCTTGAAAAAATGATTGATGTTCTGCAAAAACAAACCCCAATAGATAACAATGAAGGAGATAGGCAGCTTCACAATGAATGGTTCATAAGGAGATAGGCAACTCTACAATGAATGGTTTATAAGGAATAATACTTGCTCAAGGCTTTGAAAATGGGGTAGCAAGCTAAGCAGGTCCGATAGTAGAGAAAGCTTCATGGTTAAGCATGTTTGACCCAAAGAAATACTGGGATGGGTGACCACCTAGGAAGCCTTGGTGCCTCGACCCTATAAGCATCAACTAGATACGAATGCCAGGTAGAGCATTCAACCTCATGTAAGAGAGGTTCTTGTGAACCATTACTCATGAAAGACGGGCCATGAAGATTGACTAAATACTAACATGCAGCTAATTCCAGAAAAAATGATCTTACATAACAATTTTTGGTGAAAGAAAAAATAGGTAAAAGAGATTGGCCAGTTAAAAATGCTTTAAACTGGAATCTTATCTATAGACCAATATCTTGGCATCCATGATTATCTATAGATAGCGTATACTCCCCTGGTGCTCTCAAGCCAATCCACAATGTAGCACATACACTCTCAATGCATGTACAATGGACTTGCTCACAAAAATAAATTGTTGCTTGCACTCAGCATGATCCATTCAGCCCATGTGATAATTATGTGTGTCGAAAAGTTAGGAGAGATGTTCCTTTACATTAATTATTCAATTTTTTTACTAAAAAAGAACTGGAAACTTGGGTTAAGACCCAAGAGAGCCAAGACCAAAGTGTTGTAGTTCAGTATTGAAGGTTAGTTGTAGATATGACATTACACAAATAAGCGGCACTTTGAGAGGAAGCAGATAGAACGTACAGTGCCATAATGTTTTAAGGTAGTGAGTCGAATCAGTTGTGTAGAGTACAGAGCAACAAATCAAATTCCAATAAATGCTATGTTGCCAGGTTACAGGTACAGATATGCAGGTATTTGATTTTTAAAAACCCTTGGGTACATCCATTCATATTGCCACATGATTAATGAAAATGTTAAATTTTGAACATATTGAATGTATTGAACCTTGATCCTACTATATTTTTCAAGTTTTGTATTTCTTATGGACTAAAAAATGAGTAAACCCTCCCCAGTACTATAGAGAGGGACCCATCTCCATCGGGGGAGGGGGGGATGGGTCGAGGGCGACTCTCTAGAGTCTAGTCGGGGTGAGCGATGATCTAAGCGAACCGAGAGGACTATCAAACCTAATGACGCACCACCGCGCTCAAGGGCTTGCTTCAGTCTTTTACATGAAAAAAACTGAAGACAACGTACCAACCACAATTGAAAACCTGCGCCACCACTTACGCCAAATGCCAGACAAACAATTAGCAGATCAACTGCTGCATTTTGGTGCTTCGCTGCAAGGAACGTGATCATAATGGAATAAGTCCCATGGTGAACTAACAATTATGATCAACCAACTAGGAACACCAACCCTGTTCTTCACATTAAGTGCTGCAGATACAAAATGGCCTGATCTACAATGCCTATTTTCAACCAACCTTCTAACAACACCCCAAACAAACAAACAAACAACGCACAAACAACATAATCAACAACCCACACACACACATATACTCATTTTTTAGTCCATAAGAAATAGAAGAGTTGAAAAATATGGTAGGATCAAGGTTCAATACATAAAATATGCTTTAAAATTTAACATTTTCATTAATCATGTGTGCAATATGAATACAAATAATCTAGAATGTATCATATAGATTTTCCTAAAAACCAATAGATCTTTAGATTAAGAATTATTTAGAAATAGATCATTAGATTAAGAATTATTTAGAAGAGAAACATTATTCACAATAGATCTTCCTTTGGATGTTGGTTTTTCTGGTTTCCTCCCATTTCATCAAAGCATTCTGCTCATTATCACCTATTCCATTTTGCATAGTTTTTTTTAATGATTTTTGACTTATCTGTTTTTAATACCTTCACAAACAAATAATAAAGACATTAGCTAAATAGGAATAGGCTATAAAACTGTTTGTAGAAGCTCAATTTTTCCATCCCTTGGTATTCATTCCCTTTATATGAAGCCAACTTATTCTGGAAACTACTAATACAGCTATCCCATGAACATTGTTTTGGCCCCACCTTCAAATAAAAGGACTCCCACATACTTACAAGCAAAGTAATTTGGAATCTTAGAACCAATTCAATATTCAAGAGTTTATGAAGAGAAGTACTAATGAAGAAATTATTAGATTTCAAATATTAGTTTATAAAGAGAAGTATTTCCCTATGTTCCACCAAGTTTCGGGAACGGGGACAGGGACAGGGGAACATGTTTCCGGGACAGAATTTTTTGGAGGCCTTTTTTTAGGGGACGGCTATTAAAAATAAGGGAAAATATAAAAAATATAGGAAATCTCAAGTATTCATATGATAACATTGATAAAGCATTCATCACACATATTATAGAACCTTAATACATAAAATTGGAGCTCAATTAAAAATTCACATAAGATTCAAGTTTCAATTACAATAATAATTACAATGAAATGCCCAAGGGCTGCAAGTTTCAAGTACTCACTACAATATCTCTGAAACATTGAAAAAGCTAGGTTGCCAGGAAACGGAAACGGATACGAAACGCGGAAACGACGATTTTCAAAAAACCTTGGATATGAAACGTTACCTAAAACGTCCGTACAATATATTATAAAAAAATCTGCGTGTGCGTGTGCGTGCGCGTGCGCGTGCACGCGCGCATAATACTCATTTTATAATTGTAGACCATAAGAGATAATTGATAAAGCACTCAAAATATTTTGTATTCACTGAAATTTGAACTTCTAAAGAGTCATGACTCATCATTCAACATGGTTACAATTTCAATGATTAAATTCGACTAAAAGAAATATATAAATTAATATACATTTATAATGTTTAATAAACTACAACACTTTATTAAATTTATAAGCATATAAAAACATTAAAAAATTATTGGATAATTATTTTAGAATTTCCTGAAATTATTATTAAAATAATAAGCTATACTAAATTAACAACTTATGCATTTTATAAAGCCCCGAAAATAAAGGTTTTGTTAAAGTTATTAACTTTATATAAAAACATCGAAATTATGTCATATCTTTAATCCCATATTCGAGGTGCTTTCATAATTTTTATATAATCATTTACTTTATATAATTTACATACCTGTAATAAAATATCTAATTTACGATATTAGAGGTGCTTCCATAATAATATAGAAACCTAAAAGCTAAACCTATCGAAGTTTTCGTTCACGCTGGGAGATTTTCACGCCAGCACAATAGTTTTTATTGCCACCACAATAGTTTTATTGCCACCACACAAGACTCCGTTCACACTTCTGGTTTATTTCCAACTTCTGGGGGCACCACGACTTCACAGAAACGAGTCACGACTTTAATGGTGAATACCAACATTTTTTTTCCTGCAAGTAAAGATTTGGCGATTTTCGGATTTCATGGATGATGTTCGGCCACGTTTCTGAAACGTTTCCCCCACGTTTCGTTTTTTGAAATGTTTCTAGGGAGAACCGTTGCCCTGTTTGGCGTTTCCGTGCATCATAGAAAAAAAGTATATAGTACACAACACCTGCACCCCCAAAAACAATTTCAAATTCAATTATGCATCATAGCATACAATTAGCAAATGCATTGTCACACTTTTGAGCAGGCATATTAGAGCGGTCATGGTAATAGGGTTTTCAGAAATGAGTAAATAACCCGCTGTTTTTTTCAGCAAAACATATTACTTTATGCTCTGTTCATACACCTTGTTGCACAACACAACATTAAACTGAATAACACACTCTTTTTCACCAAACATTTTACTCTATGTTATTGTAGTCTCATACACCTTTCACAACATTGAATCAAAAACAGTCTTTTTTGGAAAACATATTAGTATTACTCTATGCTCTATTCGTACACCCTCTGCTGCACAACACAACATTGAATTGATACACAATGTTTTTCACCAAAACAAATTACTTTACGTTATGTGTTCATACACATAGTTCAAAGAATCGGGTAAATACCCATGTTTTTCATGAAAACATATACTCAATACTCTGTTTATACACCCTTTGCTACACAACAAACAATTCAACATAATACAACAATTTGTTTATCACCAAAACATATTACTGTATGTTCTTTATTCATAGACACGTTGTTGCATGAGGAATACAAAACTATTAAATGAATTCACTGTAGAATATTGCTCTCTTGCCTTCTTCTCACTATTGTTCTCTTTTCTTCTCTCTGCTATTTTCTTTCTTCGTCTTCTCCTTCACAAGATGGGAAATGAGAAAAAACGAGCTTCTTGTTTTGTTTTAGTTGTAAAAGAGGTTATTTTAGGTATAGGTTAATTAGGAATGAGTGTGGGGGGGGCACATTCATTTTCTTTAAATTACTTTATGTTTTTTTTTTAAATTAACTTTACCTTTGTTGGGATGTAGGGGATGCCTAGACATCCCCGGTATGGTCAAGGGACTTGTAGAAGTCCCCTGGCCGTACCGAGGACATCTAGACGTCCCCTGCCATCCCCTGTTTAAATTTTGACATCCCGGGGACGTCCCCGATTTTTTTAGCAAATTGGGGACGGATAGGGGACGTCTTACCCGTCCCCAAGTTTCCGAAAAGTCCCCGGTAAGGGGATGAGCCTAAAAAGGCAGGGGACGCGTCCCCGTGGAACATATGTATTTACCAAAAATTATGTTTTTGACAAAGTATACCTTTGGTACGTCCGAGACGTACCTGGACATACCCAAGACGTACCAGTACCCAAAGGTTAAATTGATGTACCCACATACTTGTACCATACCCAGGGTATCTAGGGGTCAAAGGGGTGTAAAAGTGCTTTTTAGCATACATGTAGGGAACCAAGTCAATTGAGTTGTTACATTTTTCAACCCCAACCTCACCCTGTGGATACAGTAAATGTGAAAATGGTCACATTTTGGTTGCTTCTCATGCTTGATATGCCTTGGATGAGGAGGTTTACTAGGTGTAGCCTAAGGGTTTTCAGGTACCCAGTCATGATCATCTGGAGTTTGCATAGTGATTCTAGTCCTTGAATATTGGTGTGGGCAAGCCTGACATATCAGGATGATCCACATGACACATATCTGTGTGTTGATGTTAGTCAATCTTAACTCAGACTGGTTGTCTCAACCAAAGCAGTCCATAGCATCATAGTAGACAGTAGCCAGCAAAGTGATAGAGGGTAAGAGCATGACACCAGAATTAACATCTAAGGAGCAGCTTGTTGATTTAACAGGCAGAAAGCGTGTTGGTTCCTTTGTGTTTGTAAGACAACTTTGGCACAAACTGGGAAGTGGTTTCTCGGATTTTTCAATAGGTGATATCCTAAAGTTATTGGGGTCATTAGGGTAACGGCTAATTAAAAACTATGACGTCATTAGTTAATGTACTTTAGATATAGTGACTAACATTACATAATACTTCATCTAAACATAAACTACTTTGTGATTTAAATAAGGTGAAACTTGACACACATAAAGATGAAACTGTTCCATGTGCCATATGAACTGTTCCATTTCTCTTCATTCTGTGATCTCATATTCACTCAACTTTTCCAAATCATATAATGAACCTTCACATTTCTTGTATTATGGGTTATACCGATTGCAATTCTTTGAAAAAAATGTTTTCTTTTCTAAACTATGACCAATTCTTTACGAATCAATGTTGATAGTTGTGATCTATTGACCCTCAAGTGTTAGTTGTAGCAACTCAGGTCTACGAAATGGACAAATAATACCAGGCAGGAAAGCAGGTTTTAGCACATGGCTATTTTTGTTAAGAGTTTTTCAGTTGAAGAATAATGACTGGGTTTGATAACTATCTTAATTCTTTTGTTTTATAAGGATTGGGAAGAAATAGTAGATAAGTTGTACTGATGTATTCATCTGTTGGATTTTGGGGAACTGAGTCACTGTATATAAAAGCCAACTGTAGGTCAGTCACTGATCCAACTTACAATGATTCTTTTTGGCTTTGAATCAATATAAACCAGGTAGACATTGCAATAGATTGACTGCTATGCAATTTATTCTTTAGGTGACAACTGGATTGTAAGTGGGATTCAAACCCCAACACTTCGTTTGAGGTATGGATATTGTTGATCTATATCACTTTAGCTTTCATTATTATTGGGACATGATGTATACAGGTGTATGTCACAATGAGAAGACTGGGAAAGATATAGCTTTCGAAAGCTTATGATTGGGGTTTCTAAAAGGTCTGCACCAAGTCCAAGTGTTGCCCTTATTTGCACAATTACGTGATCTTAGCATCCAGTTAATGCTTGCCTTGGAACAGCTCTCTAAACACCAGTAGCCACCATACAGTTCTGGTAATGCAAGTATAACTGACAGTGTTTAACATGCACCAAAGAACTATAGACTTCAATCAACCAGCTTAGATGATTATCCAGATAACCAACAGTCTTATCCCATTAAAGGCTACAAGCATGCATTGGTCCTGCATCGTCCCCAGGACGTTTGTCTAGGACCTGCTTTTGAAGTCCCCGAGATATATTCCCATCATAGTCATTGCACAGTGGCTATATCTTGTGAGTTAACATAAAAAAACATGTCCACAGGACATCCGGGACCTACAAAACGTAAGTCACAAAATGCAAGATCACTATCTTGTGAATATAAATCCCAATATTTAAGGCTAGTATGTTTTAAAATGCTAAAAAGCATGTGGCAAACTGTTAACTCAAAATCAACAACAAAAATGGGAGGAATTCTAAAGAAGGTTTTGTCTAACTAGCAAAATTAAAATGTACCTAAAGCATCTTCCACAATAGAAAGGACTAACATAGCATAAAAGCCAAAAGTAGAATTTTTTTTACAAAGAAAATGCAAGTTCAACAGCCAAAGGAAATTACAAGAGTACAAGGCAATAAATATAAGAGTACAATCCCCATACAATAAACCATAGTAAAAACCCTTGCTCTTCATCCAACCGCAGGAGGATACACAGCTATCAACCACCATAAAGCCACAAATAAGTGTATAATAATAAATTAATATCCTATGGAAAGTGGAGAGGCGGAGAGGAGGTAGTCAAGAAATATTCTATTTAAGCAGGAGAAAAGAACAAAGAGTGTCAACCTGAAGACCCCGTAGGGCAGCAGGAAGGTGATGAAAAAGGAAAGCTTCTTATCAATGATTGAAAGTGAGAAGCTCGTTTTGAGGAATACATACAACATGAGAGTAAGAATCTAAACTGAAGATATCAATTTCCAAACAGTAATATAAGGCAAATCAGCTCCAAGAATGCATAGCCTGAATGAACCTGCACAGGTAAGAGTCTAAAGAAGATAATCAAATCTAGAGACAAGTCTTATTGGTTATTCCAAATTGCATATGGTTGCAAACAAAAAATTAAAAAATCATAAATGTTGGACATTTGTTGCACACTTTACATGTTTTACACCCTTTATAGACTGCACCCTGCCACGAATGGGAGGTTTGTGGGGGCGTGGAGCTGCCCCTTGGCTGGGGATATGGGGGGGAAGCAGCTCCCCATGGGAAAGTTTGGGGGGTGGAAGCCAGCAAGATTTTTTTTTTTGGGTTCTTATGGGTGGTTTCTTGGCCCATGGTTTTATACCTATTATATTGTATTACCACTCAGAGGTTTCCTATATTAATGTGCGTATAAATACTCGCACAGGGATTATGATTGAGCACTACTGCAAAATACCTTATTGTATTGTGAACAGTTAAGCTAATACAGTGAGTGTTGTTTTGTTGGGTTTTCGTCTAAAAGGATTGCCCAGACTAAGATCTCTTGTGTATACTCTCGAGTGTTATTATTTCTTTCTGCTGCATTTTAAAGATTTTGTTAGAATTGCTTCTTCTTCATATGTTTATCAGTATTTTTCTCTTCAATATCATGTTTTGGAAAAAAGTAGCAGATGAGAATACGTAAAAGCCATAAATTTAGAATAAAACTCACTCATCATAAACTGCAAGAAGAATAAAGAATAGAAGAACCGGTAGCGTTAGATCCCTGGCCATGAAAAAACCCATCTAAGAAGTAAAAAGACAGTTGTGCGAAGGAGAAGAAAGGTAGAAATAAGGAGAATTCAATTTCTAGAGATATTAGTAGATGGTATTGCTGAGGATATGGCTGAAGAGAAAGGTAACAAAAACGAAGTTAGTACATCTTACCCGCAACAACTCACACATCGGGCTAAACACTCACCAATAATCATGGACAGAAGAAATTAAAAAGAATAAGATTAAAAAAGAACTGACAAATCAATAGGGTTGGATCCTGTACATCATCAATTTAAAGGTAGATCAAGTTTGCAAAGGATCAGACGACATTGTCAGACGAAAGTAACTAGCAAAAGATGGAAGGTTCATGGGCATAACAAGCAAAGTAACAGATCCTTCAGGATTTTTAGCAGACAACAAAACAAATATATCAAACCTACAAATTGGCAAACGCCATGAAATACAAGGAGATCTGTTAAGCCAACTGATTTCAAGAAAATGCCAGACGTAGTTATGAGCTAAATAAAATAGACTTAGATCAATTGGACAAATAGATAGAATATAATAGAGCTAGGATAGCATGTAATAGAGCTAGGATAGCATGTTATGAAATTAAACTCTGAACTATTGAAACATAACAGTATTCCCAAGGATGCAAAACAGTCACAGAAGACACAAGCATAAAGTAAAAGATGAAATTATAGGCAAAGGTTGAGAAGCCTTAAAGAATATATTGTGCAAAGCAGATGATGCAATCTGTTGATGCAGTTGAACATCACCTGCTAAATTTTTGCTCGATACAAAGAAACATAGATAATCAAAAACAAGTACTAAGGCCACTTTTCATATTACCAAAACATTCATGCTTCTTCTAAAGAGTCATAATCACTTCCTATTTTGATATAAAACATGTACAGCTAAAATCAATATATATCTACTTACAGTTTAGTGAAATCACGAATCGCCATCCACAAAATATAATCACCATATCAGGTAATTTATCATAAAATCCTTTATGATCTTTGACAAGACCAATATAGATATGTATATTTACCTCCCCTAAACGATCCTTTGCTCCTATAAGACCCCCCACAATGGCAGATAAAACTGTGTACCAAACATGCATCGGTCTATGAACATAGTATACTGCAAAACTCCACATGCTGCAATCAGCTTTTGCAAATTACTAATAAGTTTCTACTAGGCAACCAAAAGTGTCATAACTAAGATTAGACAGATTTCCAGAAACAATAACTGTACAGCTTACAATTGGTGCCCATTTTGACAAATAATAGTCAGAGCATATGTGATTCCAATGCTTTCCCAGGATGACGTACAGTCATTCACTTTAAATTATTACTATTATTTATAATCAATTGCCAATCCTGAAACACACTACTAAGGATGTGCTCTATTGCCAGGATGCGCAGCAATTCAAGTTGCATTCGACATAACACATACTTGAAAAGCTAAACAAGGACAACGGATACACTAGAAATTACGAATAAAAGAAAAAGAAAAAAGAATTATATACCAGGATTTCTCTTGGATACGTGACAGATACATCTAAAGTAACAATGGTTTCCTTGAACATCTATCCTAAGACTTCACTACTAAGGTTTCCATTTTTTAATCCACATACCCAGATCTAGGAAGCATGGATACGCCCAAGACCCCCTGATGTATCCCCTTTGATACGTATCGGATACGGATACGTGCCTAGATACGTACCGGATACATCCAGGATACGTCACGGATATGTACAGTACGTATCCGTGACGTATCCCTGACATATCCTGTACATATCCAGGCATGAAAAACGTCTTTTTGCAGTTTTATTTCAATGTATTTTTTAAGTTTGATGACTTTTCTATTCCCTTTAACCGAACCCTAAATACTAAATGATTAAAATAACACACCCTCACCCCCACAAAAAGTTATAAAAAGCACCATGAACAATGAAATGTAAAATCTTAAGTGTATTGTATGTTTTGAAAATTTGAACATGGATCCTAGTATATTTTTCAAATTTCAAGTTTTGTTCGTATTCATGTTGACATGATATTCGTATATCCTATGTATGGCAGCCACACGATCAATAAAAATGCAAAGTCTTAAGTAACTGTATATTGAATGTTTTGAACATTGATTCAAGTTTTGTATTACTATTTCAGTTTTTTATGGACTAAAAAATGAGTAAAATGAGTAGATGTACATAAAATTTATATATATATATATATATATATATATATATATATATATATATATATATATTAATTTTTTTAAATATATGTACGGACATATACAAGACATATCGTATCCAAGGGTTTTTTTAAATTAACGTATCCACGTATCGTATCCGTATCTGTACCAATACTCGTATCCATGTCCTAGCAACATAGAGGATGTGTAATTCCTAATCTCAGTCTCTACAAGGATTCAATAACAGATCTTGAAATACATGAATATGAGATTTCAACATTTTCTAATTGAAATTGATATCCATAGGATGTGACGATGGAAAGCAGATAGAAGTACAGTCAAACATGTCTACAAGCACTTGATGTGAGTACTTGTTATCTTCTTTTCCTAGCCTTCCTTGGACATCTTATTCATTTGGCACATATATAGTATCCTTTAGGAGGAGTTCCTGTTACCATATTTTCCACACCAATTGGCTAAAAATAGCAATTGGCTAAAAAGAGAGGCTCATGCACCAAAGGGAGACAAGGGAAAAGGTCCATAGAGGAGATAAAATAGAAGTTCCAGTTCTATTTTTAGGAGTGCATTAGTGGATGGTTTAAAAAAGCAAACTCTTGTTCTAATTTTAGCAACCCATACGCCAAAAGGGAGAAGAGGAAGATAACTAAGGATAAAGCAAAACATGTTGTTCCAAAATACAGGTGGCGCCCAGAATGGAAAATGAATTTAATTAATTTTAAAAGCAAACTGTAGTCCAAAATAGAGGTGGCGCCATGAAAGGATAAGGAGAAATAAATATATAAAATTACGAACTGCTGTCCCAGTCCTGCAGTCTACCCATGCGCCAAGGATGGAAGGAATAAATAATTTAAAAATGCAAACCACACTCCTTTTCTAGCACCAGGGATAAAGATGGATTAAAGTAAAAACCATGCAGCTATTCTAACTTGGTTGGCGCCATGAAGAGGAGAAGGATAGATGAAATAAATTAAATAAAGGAACAGAAGTCAAAAATCAGTGGTCTATTCTGAGAAGGCAGAGTCGATTCATCTTCATATAGGTTGGTTTTTATTGTAATAAAAATATAGACACAATTGGGCTGATTTGCTCTAGAAATTCTAGCCTTGTACTTGCACCTCTAAATAAAAAGCTCCATTTTGCCCTCTCATATCGCTGTTTTTTGATTTTTCATTGTGTTTGATAGGATATTGTATTGCCTTAGTGTGGAATTTACTCCCTCTACCGCTGTCCTTTTCTCCTAAACCCTCGAATTTATTACGCAAAATAGCTTAGAGTTGTGCAGATGTGTGAATCTTTGATTTCTCTGTGTGCAGAGTTACATGCATGTGTTAAATTATTGGTGTATCACCCTTATTTCCCAATTCCCGCATTCCTTTTCCCTTTTCCTTGTCAAAGTTTTCATTTTTTAAGGTGATTCACAAGGGAACCAGCCCTCTCTGGAGGTTAGCCTCAGACATAGGTTACCCATAGCCTTGAGGTGTCCCAATTTTGTCAACAAGAGAGAGAATACACACACCATTCTCTATCAAGGGGTGCAACTTCTGGGTGACAACAGTTCCAATAAAAAACGCTAAGCCAGAAATTACAAACTAGAAAACAGAAAAAAAAAAAAAAAAAACTTGCGCTAACCAACTTTGGTTTCAGCATTCTTTACCCTTGTCTAGCATATGCATATAAACCCAAGTCTAATATAGTACAAAATAAAACACATATAAACCTAGGTCTAGTATACACAAATAAGGCTAACCAGCTCTGGTTTCAGTGCACTTTACCCTTGCCTAGCATATGCATATAAACCCAGGTCTAATATAGTAAAAAGTAAAACACATATAAACCTAGGTCTAGTATTACACAAATAAGGCTACTGCCAATATCTATGCACTCATGGTAACAACCCTTGTCGGACCCTTAACTTAGACATGTTTAAAAACACTTAATATAAGTGCTTGCAATCTACAGGTTCCTACCCACATTTTTACTTCTTTGGGCATTGTCTTCATTGGGCATATACATAGTACATTTTAAGAAGGTGTTTGGCCCAAAAAACTGTGGCCAAAACCACAAGCTGGAAAAAGCTAATAGCACTCACTAGCCAGCTCGGGTTCTGGCACTTTCTGCAGTTGTCAAAGACTAGAAAAAACCCATATAAATTTGGGGTCTAGTATATACCAATAAGACCACTTCCAATATTTTTATACTCGTGGTAATGTAATTTGTTCAGTCCTTTGGGTCCCACCTTTGACAAGTATAACCAGCTGGAAAACTAGCACAAATCTGCGTGAATCTAGGTTTGATATACACCAAGTTTACTTCCAATGTTTTCAAACTTATGGTTGCAACCCTTGTTGGGTCTTAAAGCCTCTCCTTCACATGTGTTGCTATGGTTCTGTAATCACCAAAAAACAACACCCTATGATTTATCATGAATGAGCAGCTAGTGTTTTTGGGTAACATGAGACTATCTCCAAGTGTGGGACTTCGTGCTTGAGACAGATCTCTAGAGAAGGCTTGATTTCTCTGCCTATTCCTAATGCTAAAACTATATTGCCGGAAATACAACTATCTAATCCTGATCTAATAATTCACACGGACCAGGGAGAGAGAGATGTATAAATGAGGAAATCCTAAGCTAAAGAGAGGTGATAGCACCAAGAACAAGGGGAAAGACACTCTCAATGAGGGAAATGAAAGAATATGATGGAGGAGAGGGCAAACAACTATGCCACAGACCAAAACAACACCTCACCTTCCACTTTCCAAGCAAAACACAATAGAAATAAACCCTGCAAAGTGGAGAAACATAGACAACATACTTGCAAGTAGATGAAGAGGCAAGGAAATGCAATAAAACACCAACTAGGGCAGAAAATAGCCACAAAACATGAATTTTATTGCCTTATAAGGATGCATAGTCCATTACATTGAAGGAGGAAGGTAGAAACACATTGCAGAAGTCCAAATCTGAGGCCTGCAACTCAAAAAACACTTGTGCAACACTTTAAAATGATGCCCTTGTATTTTGAGAAGGTCCAACCTTTACAAATGAGCATCAATGCCAAATATATAAAAAAAACGAGAGATAGAGAGAAGGGAAAAGAGAGGGAAATTCAGATTTTTGCCTTCAACCACCAACAACATGCATTAAATCACTGAAAACAAGCATGGGCACCCTAGGAAGACCAATCCCCGTGTGCTTTCTCTTGCAGGAGAAGATATGGGCACCATACTTCATCAATTATGGTGGTTGAGCTACTTGGAACTGTAGTTAAATTGTTGGGACTTTTTTTGTCTTTTCCTCCCACCTAACTCCATTAATTTATGAATTTCATGATGTCAAACTAAAGTGCATGACAAGACCTTTCCAAAAAGACCATTTTTGCTAAATTTGGAATTGCACGAACGGAGTTGTGGCCAAGCAAATTTCTAGTGCACAGGAGGAACTGGTTGAGTTCTCTGTGGGACGTGACAGGCTAATTAAACTATGTTTTGCATTGGGGCTGGATGAAGCGGGTGGGTAGAGAACAAAGGGAAGGGCGGAACTGTGCCCTGTGTGCTCGCGGGGCCCGGCTTACTTGCACCGCCGATTATTGCCTGCTCTGTCCCCTTCTCATCAGTTATGTCGCCCAATCGACGAACTGTTGGAACCGTGGAACAATTCCACAAGTGTCAATTGTGCCCGACTTAAGCGATCCGCACGCAACACTACCCTATCTGTTCCTGCCATACCCGACCCGACCGACTAAAATGCCCCCAACCCCTCTTGCGGACGATGCGGCAATGTGAAGAACAGGAGGAACAAAGGAACAGTTCCTCGTGTTCCTCCAAAGGCCGATTTGGCCGATCTGCTTATATTTTGCCCATTTCACCCAAAAATTTGGTTAAGTGTTGCGTTGTGGGGCCCACTAGGGGAGAGAGGAATGCCCTAAGACCATTGAACTTGTCCCAAAACATGATTTTGACCCTTGTCGATCAATTTACACTACCCAAGTCCAAGATGGAAAGGTAAGTTATCAAAATAACCCCGGGGGGGTATTTTGGATAATAGGTTCATTGCATTTATTGTTCATAAATTATTTATAACTGTTTTATTTGTTATTTAATAAAATTTAAAATTTATTAAAGGTGCCCGGTCCCACCACGGAAATCTTTTCCGCACACAATTCTCATGAATATAGATGTGCCAATCTCGCAAATTAAGACACTCAAACTGAAAGTAGCCTCTGGCAACCTTAGACACTCACTAATTTACAATAGAAGCAAATTTCCCTACATGAAATTCAATGAGCCAAAACATTATCTCCATAAATTAGAGACAGATGATTAAGGACATTCCATAAATTAGAGACGGAAGATTAAGGACATACTTCCCTAAAATTCTCAGCTTACAAAAAAAATTGCATCAAAATACGAGGTGACCTCTGAATACTGAAAACCATTTTCTATTGGCTAATAATCTGTTTCTGGGAATACAAAATGCTTCCCTGTCAAGAAAATCCTGGTGAGGGGTAAGGAACTTGCAAGAGAAAAAAAATTAACAATTCAGGAAACGTTTCGACTCTTTTGAGCATTTTTCAGACACTTTCTAAGAGTTTCTATAAGCTTTCAGCACTGGAACTCAATTTCCAGAATTTTTTCATGTTTGCAATAATGCTTTGAGGAGTTTCCAAAAGTTTTGTGATATCAATCCAAGAAAATTTAGAACGTTTCTCCCATTTTTCACACTGTTTCTTGCCATTCTTCTATAAAGCCTACTTCAAAGTTACTGATGTTTCCTGACCTAACAGACCCACTGCCACAGCTCACAATTCTAAAGTTTCCTCTGACCCGTTATGGATTAGTGGTGCAACATAGAAGATAACAAAAACAACTACATCCAACAGCATGTACGAATTAAAAAAAAATTATTTTTAGTAAATTGGTCCAATTATAACAAGTGCAGAGGCTTTCCCGGCATCGTCAGTTGACATCTCAATGCAGTATTATTAAAACCATCTACTAGAAACAATTAATTTCATTTTGGTAAATTACCCCCTTTTAACCAGGGTAAAACTTATGTGACCTCATCATTTGAGTTCACCCCGCTTAAAATGGATGCAGTATTTATGAGAGCATAAATTAACAACAAAAACAATCTCATTGGCATAATGCCCCTTTTTTAATCAGGGCGTCTGTCCATTGACATAATGTTAGTTGAGGTAAGCCACACCCAATACTGAATAGGATATTATCAAGAGCGTCTGGCTCCTCAGTTAAGATAAACCACAATCAGAATTAGATTCCTTATTTTACTCAGTAATACATATTAAAGTCTTTCCAGATTTGAACCTTGGGCATTTGATATGAAAACCCCATTGATTTATCGTATGAGTTTATTCCAATTGCCATAATAAAATTATTATTTCACTGAACCTGCGGAATCTAATAAAACAGACACCATGGATCATAGAACACCACTCTTTGAAACCCAAAGAACATAAACAACATTAACGGAACAGGGGCATCCAACTTACAGACTCGGTGAAAATAGACAAGAGCTTCTGCAACAGCAACTTAGAGATCCTCAAAACCCTCTGGTAATTCTGCGAAATCCACTGCACTTTCTCCGTCTCAGACCTCACTCGCATCAGCTCCCCATAGGCCGACAAAAGCTCATTCAAAGAAGACATGATTTGGGCATAATCAAGAGGACGAGACAACGTCTCTCTCCATGCGTAATGGGCAATGTAATCCCACCCCATTGACCCCACTATTCTCCACCATCTCACACTGCCCTCAAATCCCTCTGCAATACTTCTAGCTCTCTGCGCCCCTAACCATATAAACGGCATACAAATTTATTAGAACGCTTTTATGTTCTCATAGGTAAATCATATAGGGTTTTCTGGAATCCAGTTTATAGCATCTTTAGGTTTACACATGTAATCATCTTGCAGAGAGGTTTTTCTGAAATCTTAAAACTATGAAGCACAAGTTTCAAGATAAAACTATTAACCAAAACAAACTAAAGATTCAGCAATGACATAGAAAAATAAAACTAAAGCATGAATGAAAAAACAGTGAGGGTTATTGACCTGTGGAGTCTCCTCGAGAGGCCCTGAGAGAGGCGACTCTAGTCATAAGGGAATGGAGTAGGGAGGAGATTGCTCGCAAGCTTTTGAATGCTGCAGAGGCCGCAGACCAATATGTAAATGTGCTCGCTGTTGCTGTCGGTGACGCCATGGCCAACACAAGGATGACAATTACAAGCCTCGTAAGCATTGCAGATTGTAACTCTGGTTTCTTGAATGGAGGAGACGTAACCGAGTCTGCTGAATTGCATTCCTGAATACAGCTGCCAAAAAGACAAATGTCTGATAGAGCCGTTTTACATGAGAATTTACATGCATCAGAAGGAACCGTCGCAGCATTCACATATATTTTACAGTGTATAGTTTTTGGGTTTTTTTTTTTTTCTCCTTTGCCGCCCCTCCTTTTATAAGTTTTTAAAAATGAACTTTATAAACAAATAGATTAAACAAAAAGTTTGGCCATGTACTTCCCCAACAAAACATTATTATATAATATTCCATACAAATCTAATTTTTCAAGAATTTCATCACTTGTAAAGTATGTCAACATCATTATTATAATTATGTGTAAAAGGAAATATATACTCAACAAGAGTCCCCTATGCGACCAGTCCCTATTTTTATGGTGAATTGTTTATTGTTTTAAAGTAAATGACATTAAAATGATTTAAAGTAATGGACCTCTTGGTGAAGCACAATAAATAATGCTATGTAAATAATTACTAGCAATCGCACGCAAGCAATGCGATGTGAACACTGAAAGGGATGCAAAGGATGAAAGTTACGTGGAAAAGGGAAGGAAAATAATAACCGTAATTTTGTTGGTTAAGATATTTGATATGTCAGTTATAGGAAGGAAGAGAGAGTGGAATAGTAGTTAGAATTTGTACGATGCTCATGATATGGACATCAACCAAAATATCTTTACAACAAAGATCTAAAGGAGGAAGAAAAGTAATAAACGAGGGAGAGTCTATATATTATGCTTCCTTGTAGATCTGTAGTCATTCACTCGTAGTGGATAAAGGGGTATGGGGAATGATTTCGAAACAATAATTTTCTACAACCACATGACATATTTACGAATCTTTTAAAGGGGTAAGGAGCAGTTACGCAGTCTGTCATTGAGGCAATGTATTATGGAGATACTTGAAAAAATAAAGAGTGGTTGATTGCAAATCTTGAATTGGATAGATGTTTACAATTTCATGCCTTTTGATTTATGGGTACTCAGAACAAACATATATGTAAAGATAATTTGTGTGCGTGTCCCATGGGAAATAAATGAAAATTTAGAAATAAGGTAGTAATTAAATACCAACATGTCTAACACCTTTTCCATTGCTAAAATAATTCTTACCAAAAGAATACTTGTTATTTGTGCTTCACATTATTGATTTCATCTCACTTGCATCATTCATGTGAGTGCAAGTTGTGCTTAAAGAGTTAAAAATAGAAAATGTGGGAAGTGTAATAGGTTACTCGTTTAAAACCCAACCATAATGCTTGTTCCTTGGATTCCTCCCTTTTAGTTGTATGTTGAGTAAAAGTAGGAAAGTAAGAAAAGTGCAAAAGACAAACGATGCGATGTGAAAACAAAAGGGGAAGGGTCAAAGAAGGGAAAATTTTGGGTGAAAACACTATATGCGAAAGACGGGAAACAAATAAGGGGTTTGAGGGAGGAGAAGTTAAAGGATGGGAGAATTGTTGGGGGGAACATACGTGAAACATTGTTTTGTTAGGAACACACAAACCAAATAATATTATTGGAAATCATTTAAATTGGAGAAAAGTGGGGTGTAGGAAGTTATCGATAACAATGAAATCACTTATGATTTTTTGGTAGTTAGAACACATTTCAACTTAAGGGGAATTATCTTTATTGTGTCCCTGATACAATATAAAGATAGGGATATGTGGAGTGGATCCATCATCCAAAGATAACTTATTACAGTGGTTGAATTTGATAACCACAAAATATAGGGTCAATTATGTGCTTTTGTGTCATCTTTATAGAACATTAGCTTATGCAATTTTCCATGCTCTCTTAGGCAATAATAGGTATCATTTGTAAGTTTTTTTCCTTATGGAATTGTAGTGGAATCATGTCCCGACCAATGAAGAAGCCACCGAGCATCAGGAAGTATACAAGTAGAGCGATGAAAATGGTGTAGGATAACATCATATTTGTAATGGTACGGGAGAGGAAGGCGACGAAGAAGTTATCCGCCTAGAAGGAGGCGAGGAGAACCATGAAAAAGAAGTAGAACCTGAAGAATTTTCCACCCAAAGAGACGAAAAAACACATGGTGATGAGGAATGCAAGGGACATAAGCGACAACGATGGTATCGACACCATCTTCGACTCTTCCTTCTACAATTTCATCAAATCCTCAAATGTTTTATTACCTTGAATCTCTCTCTACCATGACGACACAATAAAATAAGCTCACAACATGCACCCTACAGCAGGGTAGGCGAGTTATGCCACAAGACTTGGCACTTACAAAAACACAGGCTATGGATAGCCTTGCCCAGTCTACTAGGAACCCGCTCTGGGACCTTAGAACAATCTCTTAAGAAGAAGCAGTGTTTTGTTCTACTGCATCTTAGCCCTCAGAAATAACCCTCGTAGTCATCATCGACGTAGCTATTCTCATCACATGGCTCGTCCTCCACTCACACTCACCCAGATTCTAATCTGTAAGCACTAACATCTCACAACTCAATGTTGCTGACGACCGGCTGAACATGAAGACAAAGTCCAACAACAGGATCAAGAATTCCAACAAGAAGATCAAGATTTATTATGTTGACTTTGTAGCCAAGGCCTTTTAGGACCACCGCATGATTACCTACAACCAGGTGGACCACTTGTATCATGAAAAAAATAGTAAATTCGTCAAAATATGGATTCATCTTTAGGTCAAATTATTTTATTATATTTATTTTAAAAACTTTGGAACAAAATCCCATCCCCATTATGGTTTCCTGTAAGACGAATCTTGTGGGGATTAAATTAGTGGATAAAAAAATGACATTATTAGTGATTGGTTTACTCGCAATAAGGGAAGAAGAGTTATCTTCCCTTCCAAATGCCCATCCTTGTATTTATCAAACCACCATGTGCCCTCAAAATTACTAATTTTCTATCAAAAGGGCTTATTTTCCTATATTCGCATCCATCGACAATGTTAACCGACAGGCAGAGCGAGGTCAGTTAACAGACCAATAAATGTATGTTGACTTAACAACAACTGATCCAAAATCCGATCAATGACTTATCGTGCACTACACCGAAAGTTCCATGGGATTTTACATGGGAGATTTGCAGGCTAATCCAAACAGTTTTTGAATGAGACGGTGTAAAACGTGTGAATGATTTGGAACGACTTATTTTCATTTAAATTTTTAGTTTCACTATGTTTGATTTGATCTATTAAAAAAATTGTAAATATATGTTTAGGATGACATGAATGGCTTAGATTCATCAGAAAATGTCAATACAATGCTCAAAATTGGCGCCCTAGATTTAGTGTGTACCTTGACATATTTAGGGGGCAAGCTTCTCACTATAAGGACGTTGAACACTTTTAAGGGTAAATGTGTTTGCATCCAGTTTGTCCAAAAATAGGTGGCCATATGAACATTGCTCAAAATATTTATTGTTTCCCCAATGCTGGCAAGTAGGCAGCCGGGGTTAAATTTGACGACCCCCTATGCCAGTCACACATTTTTCATGATACGAATTCGTACATATTTGACGGCCCACTATGGAAGTTATGTAGCTGAGAGGCAACAGACCGTCATTGAACTCGTGGTAAACGTTGCCTGTGTATCCTCCCGTGGAAAAAATTACGGCAGGAACGACATGCTGGACTTGACATGTGGAATTGATTGTGAAAGGTTATACGAATCTGTAGATTTATATTTCTGTAAAATATTTCTTCTTTGCCACCATCTGCAACAGGAAACATATCAGTATAATTTCAAACATTTCCACTAAATAATAGAAAGGAATAAATATATCACGGGCAATAATTAATCTTACATAGTGCAATGGGATTAATGAAGGTTATGCAGGTGAGAGCATAAGAAAGTAATAAGAGGACCGCAATTAATTTGAAATTATGCCTCGCCTTCGAACGAATCATGAATTCTGCCTTGCTCTTCTCCGTCCACCTCTGAAACTATGGCCCTTTGACTTTGAGTCACTTCAAAGGTATTTTAAATGGAGGAGTGAGTAGAAAAGTAGAAAAAGATGAATTTTAATGAGCAGAGGTACGAAAGCATGAAATGAAATAGAAACATGAAAACAAAAACGAGAAGAGAAGCAGAAAAATATGGATTTTATCATGGGGAATTCCGCATGATAATTATGCCGTAAGGCGTTACATAGTGGAGTTGGACCTTCTGATTCTGACACAGGTCAGAATATAGACGATGGAGATTAAAAAGGTGAAGGATGCGTTGAAATCTCACGATCAACAATGCATCTGTTATTTGCTGGATGCGTTGAGATCTCATGTGATCAATAGTGCGTCTGTTATTTGTTGTGCAAATTGCTGTCCACGTATTCCGTTGGTAGAAGATGTTGTAGGCCCTCGTCCAATGTACGTTCTACTTTGGCTTCTAAACCCAGACATTTTCCAACATGGGAGCTCTGGTCACCTATGTCAAGATTTTCCCACAGAGCAGAGGAAGTGTGCTCGGAATTCTCAAGGGATTCGTGGGTCTGAGCGGAGCAATCTTCACTCAAATATACCATGCAATTTATGGCCATGATGACAGAGGCGTAATCCTGCTTCTGGGTGTGCTTCCCTCTGCGATAACTCTGCTTGTAATGTTAGTAGTGACCTCTGTTATGACCCACCAAAACGCTGTTTTTTCGCCACAGTTAGAGAAGAATGAGCTCAAAACCGTTCTACACTTTTCTGTACATCGCCCTCGTCCTGACGAGGTTTCTGATGGTCATGATTGTGGTGGTAAACAGGGTCAAGAATTTTCCACAGTCAGGCTAACGAATTGTGGCTTCCATAGCCATACTTTTTCTGTTCTCTAATCTCGCTGTCGTTACAAAGGCAGAGTTGGCCAAGATGCAAAATTTGGGGCATGCTGCACCTCTGATATGAAAATCACGATGGCGGCCATGAAATTATCTCAACAGGTGAAGCCAAAAGGAGCGAATTAAGAAGAGCCCATGAGATCCCTGCTCGGAAGACTGTTCAGGGGGGGCCGGCAAGAGGAAACGACTTCACCATTCCACAAGCTCTTGTAAGTCTGCACATGATAATCCTCTTCTCGGCTGCAACTTGTTGGATCAGAGCAACCCTCACCACCATTGACAACATGGGTCAGATCGGCAAGGCGCTGGGATACACCCCTGTGAATATCAACACATTTGTTTCGCTCATCAGCATCTGGAATTTTCTAGGGCGTGTGGTTGCGGGATTTCTGTCAGAATTCCTGTTGGCGTAATACAAGTTCCCGAGGCCTCTCATGTTCACAATAGTGTTACTGATAGGGTGCATTGGGCATGTTTTTATAGCTTTTGCTCTGCCTGGTTCGTTGTATGTGGCCTCCATCGCCATAGGGCTGTCTTTCGGAGCACAGTAGCCGGTGTTGCTCGCCATTATTTCTGAGCTATTTGGTCTGAAGCATTATGCTACTCTTTTCAATTTTGGAGCCAGCTGCGAGTTTGTTGGGGTCGTATATTCTTTCAGTGAAGGTGGCTGGAGCTCTGTATGACAAAACAAGCAAGAAAGCAGCAGCAGCATAATCGCATCCATATTTCTGAATCTCACAATAAGCTGACATGCAACACGAGTGCTTTAGGGTTAGCTTTATTATCATGACGTTGGTGTCGTTGTTTGGGGCTCTGATTTCAGGCATTTGTTACGCTGGAGGCGTTTTCCTATTGAATTGAAACCCCCTGAGTTTAACACAGTTAGAATGCAGACGGTTTGGATGTAAAGTGTCGTTGAAACACAGTTTCATCACAACAGTTTAAAATTTTGGTTCATAAGGTTATGTGCTGACTGGTTATCCTGCCACATTTAGAGTACAGGGCGAGTTATTTCCTCATAAACCTATCCGCGTGCGACTACAAAATAATTTTTTGTGCAAGCAATAAGCCCTGATTTTCTGCTGAGATTAATTTGCAAACCGATGTTTCTCTGACGTACCCATTAAGGATTTGCAAAGGAAAAGATTTGTTGTCTGCACGGTCAGGGAGAATGGGAAAAATGGGGAAATGGTTTGAGGCTCGCCCCCTGTAGCACATGTTGAGGGTTTAAACCCTGCATGATCTCAGCCTCTCTGTCGTGTTCTTATTGCCAAAGTGTTGTGTTAATGCCACAATATCCACAGTGAAAAGCCAATCCACACTGAGATTTTTTATTCTTATGTGCATCATCCAAGGACTTCCGAAAAACACTTATTTTTTTCCTATACTGGGTTTTCAGATCTTCCATTTCATGAACAGGAGTCAAAACATTTGTAGTACAATGAAAGGATGATTTAGTTATTTCAACTTAGGTGGATGGCTATATCTCATCACTTTCCAAACAAAGTTGTTGAAGGCGATCCCCGAGATTAAGTCATCCTTTGAATTCAGTGTTCGCCACATCGTACTAGATTCTGATCATGGAAGGATTCTGAAACCAATGCAACGCCATGCGTGAGGGCACCGAATCAAAGTTGGTGTGTCTTAGGGTCTACCCTATTTTGTTTACCGCCTGGTTGGATGCAGAAGTGCCAAAGAGCAAGCCAGAAGTTAGTGATGCAAAGGTTGCAACTGATTTAACCCTTAATGGTGTTGATTTTAGGATGGCTATTAGCGAAAGCTCCATTTAGCACAATTCCCCATAACATTATGTTTACATTTCGATTAGTAGCATATTTTTTATTCTACCGACCTAGATCAAAATTTCAACTGTAACTAATTGAATGACCCTTGGAAGAAGTAATTGTTAATATAAATTCATTCTACATGAAATTTCAAATAATGTCATAAAAATTTCCTTATATAAAATAAAAGGAATTTAAACCTAAATTATATATATGTACAAATATTATTCAATATTAAAATATTATTATTCAACATTGTATACCGTTGACATTGAAATACTCTTTACCATCAAATTGACCAATGAATGTTATTAGGCAATATCACTTTTCCCATAAATTGTAACTTTTACAATGGTTCCAATTATTTCCAACAAGTTTTAACAAACTTTGACTTATATTAATAATGTGTGTGTGTGTGTGTGTGTGTGTGTGTGTGTGTGTGTGTGTGTGTGTGTGTGTGTGTGTGTGTGTGTGTTTTAAAAATCTTATACCAATTCATGCGTGAATCATGATATATATTGCCCTTTCAATCTTAGGTTATATCTTCACGAGAAAATGAAAAAAAATTAACATAATAAAATAACACAAACATTTCAATGTATATCACATTTAACATTCATGAATTTTCATACAATTGCTAGGAGACTAGGACATCAAAGAGCTTTGGTCTTCATATGAAGCAAGACCACTTTTCGTTGCAATCAAATTAGAAATAATGTGTCTTAATCTACTTGATATCATTTTAGTAACATATAATTATCACATAATTACCATTCGATCAAATTTTCTTAGAGCCTGCTATTATAAATGAAAGAAATGTGCTCATAAGAAAAAATGTTTTTGAATATGTTTGTATTATAGCTAAGGAGATAATTACATCCTCACTGACACACATATTGTATGTCAATAGTGAAACAACAAAATAGATGGCGTTGTCAATCCTCCACCAAACCCCTTCTTCTTTGTATGCCATCCTCTTGCTCTTTTTCGCTTCCTCAATTTTCAAATCTTCGCCCCATCCCCTTCGGTGTTTCCATCGTACACTCCACGTACGATTGCTAGTAGATATCTAGTCCTTTTAAAAGCTCTTTATAACCCTGTCGATGGAAATAATAATAACAACTAGACTAGATATCCATACCCAATAGCTCATAGTGTCTGTAACCCCTTGGGCATGACTAGGGTTAGTACACGCATTGGCCCTTAGGCCATGGGCGAGGGAAATGGGACATTACACCATCTTCGACTCTTCCTTCTACAATATCATCAAATCCTCAAATGTTTTATTACCTTGAATCTCTCTCTATCATGACGACACAATAAAATAAGCTCACAACATGGCACCCTATAGCAGGGCAAGCGAGCTATGCCACAAGACTTGGCACTTACAAAAACACAGGGTATGGATAGCCTTGCCCAGTCTACTAGGAACCCGCTCTGGGACCTTAGAACAATCTCTTAGGAAGAAGCAGTGTTTTGTTTTACCGCATCTTAGCCCTCATAAATAATCCTCATAGTAATCATTGGCGTAGCTATTCTCATCACATGGCTCGTCCTCCACTCACACTCGCCCAAATTCTAATTTGTAAGCACTAACATCTCACAACTCAATGTCACCGACGACTGGCTGAACATGAAGACAAAGTCCAGCAACAGGATTAGGAATTCCAACAAGAAGATCAAGATTTATTATGTTGACTTTGTAGCCAAGGCCTTGTAGGACCACCGCATGATTACCTACAACCAGGTGGACCACTTGTATCATGAAAATATAGTAAATTCGTCAAAATATGGATTCGTCTTTAGGTCAAATTATTTTATTATATTTATTTTTAAAACTTTGGAACAAAATCCCATTCCCATTATGGTTTCCTGTAAGATGAATCTTGTGGGGATTAAATTAGTGGATAAAAAAATGACATTATTAGTGATTGGTTTACTCGCAATAAGGGAAGAAGAGTTATCTTCCCTTCCAAATGCCCATCCTTGTATTTATCAAACCACCATGTGCCCTCAAAATTACTAATTTTCTATCAAAAGGGCTTATTTTCCTATATTCGCATCCATCAACAATGTTAACCGACAGGCAGACCGAGGTCAGTTAACAGACCAATAAATGTATGTTGACTTAACAACTAATCCAAAATCCAATCAATGACTTATCGTGCACTACACTGAAAGTTCCATGGGGTTTTACATGGGAGATTTGCAGGCTAATCCAAACAATTTTTGAATGAGACGATGTGAAACGTTGTGAATGATTTGGAACGACTTCTTTTCATTTAAATTTTTAGTTTCACTGTGTTTGATTTGATTTGTTAAAAAAATTGTAAATACATGTTTAGGATGACATAAATGACTTAGATTCATCAGAAAATGTCAATACAATGCTCAAAATTGGCGCTCCAGATTTTAGTGTGTACCTTGACATATTTAGGGGGCAAGCTTCTCACTATAAGGACGTTGAACACTTTCAAGCATAAATGTGTTTGCATCCAGTTTGTCCAAAAATAGGTGGCCATATGAACATTGCTCAAAATATTTATTGTTTCCCCCATGCTGGCAAGTGGGTAGCAGGGGTTAAATTTGACGACCCCCCTATGCCAGTCACACATTTTTCATGATACGAATTCGTACATATTTGACGGCCCACTATGGAAGTTATGTAGCTGAGAGGCAACAGACCGTCATTGAACTCGTGGTAAACGTTGCCTGTGTATCCTCCCGTGGAAAAAATTACGGCAGGAACGACATGCTGGACTTGACATGTGGAATTGATTGTGAAAGGTTATACGAATCTGTAGATTTATATTTCTGTAAAATATTTCTTCTTTGCCACCATCTGCAACAGGAAACATATCAGTATAATTTCAAACATTTCCACTAAATAATAGAAAGGAATAAATATATCACGGGCAATAATTAATCTTACATAGTGCAATGGGATTAATGAAGGTTATGCAGGTGAGAGCATAAGAAAGTAATAAGAGGACCGCAATTAATTTGAAATTATGCCTCGCCTTCGAACGAATCATGAATTCTGCCTTGCTCTTCTCCGTCCACCTCTGAAACTATGGCCCTTTGACTTTGAGTCATTTCAAAGGTATTTTAAATGGAGGAGTGAGTAGAAAAGTAGAAAAAGATGAATTTTAATGAGCAGAGGTACGAAAGCATGAAATGAAATAGAAACATGAAAACAAAAACGAGTAGAGAAGCAGAAAAATATGGATTTTATCATGGGGAATTCCGCATGATAATTATGTCGTAAGGCGTTACATAGTGGAGTTGGACCTTCTGATTCTGACAGAGGTCAGAATATAGACGATGGAGATTAAAAAGGTGAAGGATGCGTTGAAATCTCACGATCAACAATGCATCTGTTATTTGCTGGATGCGTTGAAATCTCATGTGATCAATAGTGCGTCTGTTATTTGTTGTGCAAATTGCTGTCCACGTATTCCGTTGGTAGAAGATGTTGTAGGGCCTCGTCCAATGTACGGCTTTGGCTTCTAAACCCAGACATTTTCCAACATGGGAGCTCTGGTCACCTATGTCAAGATTTTCCCACAGAGCAGAGGAAGTGTGCTAGGAATTATCAAGGGATTCGTGGTCTAAGCGGAGCAATCTTCACTCAAATATACCATGCAATTTACGGCCACAATGACAGAGGTGTAATCCTACTTCTGGGTGTGCTTCCCTCTGCGATAGCTCTGCTTGCAATGTTAGTAGTGCGACCCACCAAAGTCGTCACATAGAAGAATGAGGCTGAGCCTAACGATCACGCACGTTAGCACAGCCTGTACCAAAATTCGAACCCACGACCTCTGTTATGTCAGCGACGCACCAACCACTGCGCCACGCTGTTTTTTGAGCATTTTTAGGAAAACTTACGTGACAGTTAGGCTGATCGGAAGAATGAGCTCAAAACGGTTCTACAATTTTATGTACATCGCCCTCGCCCTGACGAGGTTTTTGATGGTCATGATTGTGGTGGTAAACAGGGTCAAGAATTTTTCACAGTCAGGCTAACGAATTGTGGCTTCCATAGCCATACTTTTTCTGTTCTCTAATCTCGCTGTCGTTACAAAGGCCGAGTTGGCCAAGATGCAAAATTTGGGGCATGCTACACCTCTGATATGAAAATCACGACGACGGCCTTGAAATTATCTCAACACGAAGCCAATCGGAGTGAATTAAAAGAGCCCATGAGATCCCTGCTCGGAAGACTGTTCAGGGGCCCGGGCCGGCAAGAAGAAACGACTTCACCATTCCACAAGCTCTTGTAAGTCTGCACATGATAATCCTCTTCTCGGGTGCAACTTGTTGGATCAGAGCAACCCTCACCACCATTGACAGCATGGGTCAGATCGGCAAGGCGTTGGGATACACCCCTGTGAATATCAACACATTTGTTTCGCTCATCAGCATCTGGAATTTTCTAGGGCGTGTGGTTGCGGGATTTCTGTCAGAATTCCTGTTGGGGAAATACAAGCAGAGGGGGATTAAGCCTAGGGCACCAGCAGTATTTCCTTTTTGTCAGTTAATTATAGAACTTAATTTTAAAATAATTTATCCGAAGATTTAATATTGATCAACCCCTTTATAGATATTATTGTATAGTAACATAAATTTCACGCATACATATAAAAAAGTTTTGTAATATTTTTGCAAGTAAAACAAAATATCACATATTTATAAACACATATGAATTTTTTGGTATTGTTACCCATTCTCTGATGAAGCTCCAAATTATGTAGGTGTGTTGTAATTAGTTATAGAAAAAAGTTAATGTATTTTTATAATGTTGCTAGTGTATTTAGTAGAGGTGAGTATAATTAAACGAAAAAAATATTTGATTTTCTATTCTTAGTTTTTTGGGGAAAAATTATATTATTTTGTTATGGAGGAACCCGTAGACCTGGGCCAAATATGACTCTTTACAAAACTATAAGAGCTACATAAACATTTTTGTTTCTTTACAAAACAATGGTGTTTTATTTCAGGAAAGAGTTCATGTCACCTACTTGATATGGCTAAATCAGACTTGTAAGAAGCCTTGTATTAAATATTTTATTTTTTGCATTATGAGCATCTCCTATGACTAATGTATTCCATCCACAAATTATTTTTCATCCTTCCGTGATAATTTAATAATAGATTTTTATTATTATTTTATTATGACCATGATGTAAATTTAAAAATACAAAAATGTAGACATTTTATTTATTTACTTTATGGAAAAAAATATTAAATAAATTTTTGAAGAGGGCGCCCACCCAAACTATTGCCTAGGGCGCTCCCAACCTTTAATTCGGCCCTGAATACAAGTTCTTGAGGCCTCTCATGTTCACAATGGTGTTACTGATAGGGTGCATTGGGCATGTTTTTATAGCTTTTGCTCTGCTTGGTTTGTTGTATGTAGCCTCCATCGCCATAGGGTTGTCTTTCGGAGCACAGTAGCCAGTGTTGCTCGCCATTATTTCAGAGCTATTTGGTCTGAAGCATTATGCGACTCTTTTCAATTTTGGAGCCACTGCGAGTTTGTTGGGGTCGTATATTCTTTCGGTGAAGGTGGCTGGAGCGAGAAAGCAGCAGCAGCTGCATAATCGCATCCATATTTCTGAATCTCATAATAAACTAACATGTGCTTTAGGGTTAGCTTTATTATTATGACGTTGGTGTCATTGTTTCAAGCTCTGATTTCAAGCATTTGTTACGCTGGAGGCGTTTTCCTATTGAATTGAAACGCCCTGAGTCTAACACAGTTAAAATGCAGACGGTTTGGATGCAAAGTGTTGCTGAAACAGATTTTCATCACAACCGTTTAAAATTTTGGTTCATAAGGTTATGTGCTGACTGGTTATCTTGCCACATTTAGAATACAGGGCGAGCTATTTCCTCATAAACCTACCCGCGTGTAACTACAAAATAATTTTTTGTGCAAGCAATAAGCCCTGATTTTCTGCTGAGACTAATTTGCAAACCGATGTTTCTCTAACGTACCCATTAAGGATTTGCAAAGGAAAAGATTTTTTGTTTGCGCGGTTAGGGAGAATGGGAAAAATGGGGAAATGGTTTGAGGCTCACCCCCTGCAGCACATGTTGAGGGTTTAAACCCTGCATGATCTCAACCTCTCCATCATGTCTTATTGCCAAAGTGTTGTGTTAATGCCACAATATCCACAGTGAAAAGCCAATCCACACTGAGATTTTTTATTCTTATGTGCATCATCCAAGGACTTCCAAAAAACACTTTTTGTTTTTTCTATACTGGGTTTTCAGATCTTCCATTTCATGAACAGGAGTCAAAACATTTGTAGTACAATGAAAGGATGATTTAGTTATTTCAACTTAGGTGTATGGTTGTATCTCATCACTTTCCAAACAAAGTTGTTGAAGGCGATCCCTGAGATTAAGTCGTCCTTTGAATTCAGTGTTTGCCCCATCGTACTAGATTCTGATCATGGAAGGATTATGAAACCAATGCAACGCCATGCGTGAGGGCACCGAATCAAAGTTGGTGTGTCTCAGGCTCTACCCTATTATGTTTACTGCCTGGTTGGGTGCATAAGTGTCGAAGAGCAAGCCATAAGTTAGTGATGCAAAGGTTGCAGCTGATTTAACCCTTAATGGTGTTGATTTTAGGATGGCTATTAGCGAAAGCTCCATTTAGCACAATTCCCCGTAACGTTATGTTTACATTTCGATCGGTAGCATATTTTTTATGCTACCGGCCTAGATCAAAATTTCAACTGTAACTAATTGAATGACCCTTGGAAGAAGTAATTGTTAATATAAATTCATTCTACATGAAATTTCAAATAATGTCATAAAAACTTCCTTATATAAAATAAAAGGAATTTAAACCTAAATTATATATATGTACAAATATTATTCAAAATTAAAATATTATTATTCGACATTGAAATATTGTATACCGTTGACATTGAAATACTCTTTACCATCAAATTGACCAATGAATGTTCTTAGGGAGTATCACTTTTCCCATAAATTGTAACTTTTACAATGGTTCCAATTATTTCCAACAAGTTCTAACAAACTTTGACTTATATTAATAATTTGTGTGTGTGTGTATGTGTGTGTGTGTTTTAAAAATCTTATACTAATTCATGCGTGAATCGTGATATATATTGCCCTTTCAATCTTAGGTTATATCTTCACGAGAAAAATGAAAAAAATTTAACAACACTATAAAATAACACAAACATTTCAATGTATATCACATTTAACATTCATGAATTTTCATACAATTGCCAGGAGACTAGGACATCAAAGAGCTTTGGTCTTCATATGAAGCAGGACCACTTTTCGTTGCAATCAAGTTAGAAATAATGTGTCTTAATCTACTTGATATCATTTTAGTAACATAAAATTATCACATAATTACCATTCGATCAAATTTTCTTAGAGCTTGCTATTATAAATGAAAGAAATGTGCTCATAAGAAAAAATGTTTTTGAATATGTTTGTATTATAGCTAAGGAGATAATTACGCCCTCACTGACACACATATTGTGTGTCAACAGTGAAACAACAAAACAGATAATGTTGTCAATCCTCCACCAAACCCCTTCTTTTTTGTATGCCATCCTCTCGCTCTTTTTCGCTTCCTCAATTTTCAAATCTTCACCCCATCCCCTTCGGTGTTTCCATTGTACACTCCATGTATGATTACTAGTAGATAACATTAGGAGCTAACATGTTAAACATTGTAAAACCATAAAAAATATTTATATTTATATGGTACAAGGCCACCAAGTTTGAATAGTTAAGCATGTCCAATTTTGGAAGGGCAAAGAATAAGTTTAAGTACCGAGGGAATCTTTCCATTGTTAGGAAATTATAGAATATGCAACAATGAATGCGAAGAAATGTGAATAACAAAATAACAATTTATAGAGATAGAGATAGATCAAATATACTAAATACCAAACATGCAAGAGACGAATACCAAATTTACATGGTAAAACCCCAGTTGAGTGCTCAGGGAAACATCTACGGTGCAAGATATCAAGATTTATTAACTCAAGATGAACATATTACATGCAATCTCATTATGAAAAATTGTAGATCTCCACAAAATATATACACCTAATTGGCGAAGTACACTTAGGATTCATCCTCTTAAAAATAGAGTGGAAAAATGGCATTAGGATTTTCCTTTCTAAAAATAGAATTTGGTTGAATTTATCTTTCTAGAAATAAGGGATTGGCTCCTCAATTTTTGATTTGGGGGCTCTACCTCAGAACCCCCGCTAGTTGGGGCTCCATAACATGTCACCCTCAAGCCCCCTGTGACAAGAGTGAGGGGGCAACCCCCCCACACCCCCATTAATAAGTGAGGTACAAACCACACTGCAAAGGGATCCAAAATTTAACTTTGTTGTCACATATCTAATATGCATTTCCCAAAACAACATAAGTTTAGCTTTGCAAATTAGAGGAGTAGATAAAATGAGGTACTTGCCTAGGCATCCCGAATCCCAAATTCTCAATCTCTAAAACAAAATAAGCCAAAGCACTTGCCGTCTCTATTTTAAGCAACATAATTATATTATTTAAAGGAGTAGCCAGCTAGTGTTTCTTATTTTTCATGAAATTACGTTTTTTTAAGAAGTTTTCAACGAAGCCCGTAAATATTTGTTTCAATATTGCAATGATTTTGACTGGGCAGGAAAGAGGTAGCTGAAATCACATGAAACCATGTGTGATAATCAACAAAAATACCATGGTACTCACATATGGAAAAACTCAGATTTAGAAGGGGATGTCGATATAGAATAAAAAATGGACACTCTAGATTTTAACGTACACCTGACTGTGTCAGAGGGGGGTGAGTTTTCCCCATTGTAAAATTCCTTTCAACATAATTATTCTGTGAAATACATTGCACAACGTTGTGTCATCAAGAAGTGACATGTCATGAATGTGATTCATATTTATAACATTGGAAAACAAGCATTTGAGGAAGTTTGAAGCTACAAAGTAATAATGAATTAAAGCTAGAGGAAGAGTCAAGTAGGTTTCTATGCAATTAAACATTCAACTACATCAATTTCGATAATTTGTTGAACTCATAAAACCAAATAACAGTCTGGGGATGGTTGAAATAATCAACTTAGTGTATCTAGACAATGGCTTGAATTGATCTTCTTGGCTGGTCTCAAACCTGCTAATTCCTGTAGAATCTACTGACCATGTGGAAGTCATTACAATTGGTCCTAAATGGATGTATTGCCTATGTGTCATTATGGAAGTTGCTGACTATTAGCATTTGATGGAGACAAGGCTAGTGGCGTCTAAGACTATACCTTAGAAGTGTCATTCCCTTGGTCCTGTGTCATACACAGACTACAATAATGGTATAAAATTCCTTTAAAAACTTCTTGAAGCCGCCAAGTTTCATGTACAAAGAAAAAGACAACACCATAACAAACAACATGTAAGACATGAAAACCATGGCATCAGTGGTTTAGATGAAACGTCTGAATCTATAAGAGTATAATAATGTGGGAAAAGAATCATTTATCTATATTTGACTCAAACCAAATAGTTTTTAGTTCATAGTTTGCAACAAAATAGGCAATATAAACAACAACAATCACCACTTCAACTACCAATAAAGCACAAATTTTCCCTCACAAAATTAGATATCTGACACGGTATTGTATTTACAACTGACATAGTTGACAATTTGAAGACAAATAAAAAATACCCATAGTTGATTAATACAAATGAATAGAAGAAGGCAGAAAGGAAAGCTTACCTCAACACAATCCTCTAGCCACATCCACAACCGATGTCAAAGGATCTACACAATAATCACCTCGAAACACCAGAGTAACGATCATCAAGACCTATCCCACATTTTTGTGACTAAATAATCGTACCCTTATTTTCACTATCATACGTTGATTGAAATTAGGACCCCGCCCACATACCCGTACCTCACATCTCTAGGTGGCTAGGGTTTACATTGATAGACAACGCATAAGAACATTACCCCAGTGATTTTGGTGCATTTGGCTGCAAAAATTGCTATTTTCAATTAGAAAAGGCTTCTGGTTGATTTTGAGCTAGTGAAACTCTGATCTCGAATGTAAACCATGGCTTGTTAGGATTCCCCTCTTCAAGGCATGGTTTCCATGAGGTTTTCAAATAGGGGCATGCATTGGTTGCAAGAGGCTTAATGATATTGGTCAGTTGAGAACTAGAACTAGTCATAGTAAGAATCACCCAATCCTGCGATTGGTAGCAATCTATTAGTCTAGCCTCTGTGAAGCGGTCAAGAAGATTTTCCCTATTTTGTGTGATTTGTTTGATATGTATGCCATTCTTTCGACTAGATCCTACATTTTTTCACCAAAGATTGATGCAAAAGAGTTTCTAGTAGATGAGAATCTTATTGTGTTGTAGAATTAAAAAATTGTTGAACAATATATTCTGATTTTTTTTTATTTGATGCAAAATAGCCAATATATTGTGGTTCAACATATGTTCCAGAAGACTGGAAGGAAAGGTTGTGCTATTTGAGAAAAAAATATAAATAAGCAACTGGATTGTGTCAAGGGCTTATTAGGATGACTTTAGGGATGCTTGTGGGAGTGGAGGAGGAGAATAATAGAGTAACACTCTACCAGAGAAAGAACATGATTTCAGGACAGGGAGACAAGATTTTAGGACACAGGGATAGGTCTCAGAGCCCTAGACCTAGAGAGGAGCATGTAGAGAGGCCTAGGGGTCGCCAATCAACAGCTGCAAACCATATTAGGGAGATCTTGAAGCTTCGACCATCTCACTATTTTGGAGATACAGGTGGGTTTCAGGTAGAGGCCTAGTTGGTGAGCTTGAGTTGGTGCTTCAAGCTCTACCCTTATACTAGCAACATGTAAGCTCGTGTTGTGATCCATCTTTTGAAGGATGGCGTAGGTGTATGGTAGAGGACTGAGGAGCAGAAGCTCCACGTTGATTTAGAGAACATTACCTCAGAGCTCTTTAAGGAGCGGTTTAGGAGCATGTACTTACCTCAAAGATTCATTTAGGAGAGGATAGACGAGTTCCATGACCTCTGTCAGGCATCTATGACTGTAGCTGAGTATGAGAGTTGATTCCTGGACCTACTCTAGTATGTTGACTATATGTAGGATGAGCAGGTATGGATTCACAGGTTCATTAGGGGCCTTAATTTAGATTTGGGAGGTGCGGTGTGCATCCACTGTCTGCAGACCTTAGCAAAGGCCATGGAGAAGGCCTATATAGTAGAGGAGACTCAGTGAAAGATGTAGTAGGCTAGGGACGGAGTTCAGAGCCGCATCCAATAGATGCAGGACAATAGGTCAAGGGGGTCAGTCCCTCCTCCTCGTGGTGGACAAGGTTCAATATAGTCTTCATTCAGGCCACCATAGAAGCCACCTCAGCAGCAACATCAATAGCAGACCTACCCACCTTACAGATCTCCATAGAGATTCGACGCATAGAGGGGGCAGAGTATGGGACCTCCTCCTAGGGGTCATGTACGAACCTGAAATTGTAGGGTACCACACCGCCGGAACAACGTAACACGTGCCCCAATGATGATACAGGTCTCCTCGCAAGGTGTTCGGGATCTGGAAAAGCTCTCCAAGTATGCGTTATCATCCCGCATGCCCCACTTAGCCCCTGCATGCTTTATTTTTCCCTTTTTCCCTCTTTTCCTTGCCTTTTTCTCTTCAGTTACAAAACCGCCGCCCTAGACAGGGCGGCGGTCCTGTAACCGCCACCCTGCTCAGGGCGGCGGTCCTTCACGCGTTTTCTAGAATGCTCTTTTAACACGAATCACGTAAATTTCAATGTTTACCAGCTTTTTTTCACCACCTTGGGCTTGCATTAATGATTCTGGTTCCCTAGAATAGTGTTTTGCCATTGTTTATAGTTTAAGAGATCAATTTGGTTTTTACCTTGGGTAAATGCAAATGCGATAAATAATTGGCTTGTGCTCAAGCAAATGGCCCCTCAAATTTGCCTCTGAATTTCTCATTGCAATAGATTAGTCTTTCATTTTGCTTAGAATTCTTAGTTTCATTCATTGCATGCTTAGTTAGTGTTGTCTCGTTGTTAGGAAGCCACATATCCATCTTGTGCAATTGTTGTTATCACTTCATCCAAATCAATTGGAATAGGATATTTTGTTTTCAATAGGAAGCCATTAAAGTTGCAGGTTTTGTTCTTCAAACATGATAGTTTCAGGTTTTGGACATTTTATGTTGCATGAATCGCAATAAATCCCGCTAGGAATTGCATAAGCCAAGCTCTGTACTCTTGCGTTATCTCTCTCCTACTCGCATTGTATTCAGTCTGTATCCTAAGCTGCCTTTGTCCCAATATCTACTTCTATTGATGCTAGCAGTACACGATTTTCTGGATCCACGTGAGCACGAAGGAGTGAGGAGATCACACTGAGGGGACAAAATCACACACACCATCGGATTCACCACTGTTTTGCAGAATCCAGGTTCTAGCTTTCAAAGTTCTAATCAGAAGCATATCAAATAGAGTAGCCAATCACTTTATTTCAGTCAATTTTACTTTCGATATTGCCAAGGAAGCTATGGGGATTGATAGTTTCTGAGAGAATATGATTCATTCCTCACTTCTGAGGTAGGATCGAGAGTCTTTCAAATAGATTAGATCAGTTATTTCATTGTTTAGAATAGATTTATAACTACACAGGCAAGTGGCTATACTCGATTGCTTTGTTTGTTTTAAATTCGTCAATAGATTAATTGTCAATTTCTAGATATATTAAAATAGTTGCTCTTCAATTTCATTCATATAAATTCATCAGAAAAATACAAAAAAATAGAGAAGTCATATATGTTATAGATATACTTCACATAGTTAATTTTACGTTGTTGCTCTTGTATGACAATCACGGGACCTAGAGAGCCTAGAGAATACATATTCGAGCCAATCGTGCCCCAGCCTGATCTCGTCACAACAATAACTGACATAGATTAGAATCTTAGGATCCAAGTCTTCCAAACAACGGTAAATTTACAACAGATCAACCTCCAGTTAAGCGGGTTAAGCATAGAAGACGACAAAGCGCACACGTTTTGGTCAAATCAATCAAACTACAAATTACCCTAGATATATATCCGCATGGCTGTGGAAGGGTTTGAAAGAGAGAAAACATTCAGTTGTGACCCTTTGGTCCCACAGCCAGATGCAGGAGACACTCTCACAGATATAGATACCAGCTTAAGAATTCAGGTTGCACGAACACCTGTGAGATACTCTGAAAAGATCACACAACTGTTAATTCTGATTATAGAGGCTGAGAAAGCATATGACTATTGGATACTAGGGATTAGGGACTAAGTCCGCACAAAACCTTAGCAGGACCACAACAAACACGAATTTATGGTTGTGACCCACAAATCCCACAGCCCAACGAGTCCATAGGTGAATCAGACATAGATGTTGGCCTACGTACATTAGTATTAAGATCTACTCCACTTCCACCTATCATCATTGAATAGTTATCCTTGTTAGACATAGCAGCTAACGAAGCTAAGGAGTTATGGACTAGGCCAGAGAATCACCCATAGATTCAATAACATTTACCATCCACCCCATGACCTTATCTGGAGACATACATGAAACTATCCCAGGTCATTTTCCACGTATTCCACAACCCATAGACCGAATCACGCCAAAGCTTGATATTGATTGGAGCCTTCGAGTAGTCATCCTTGCTGATCGATCTATCACACCAGTTCAGGTTAGGAGGGCCTTCTTTGCCTTAGATTCACAATTTCCACTAGTGCGCGTCGAAGACATCAGATTGCCTAACTAGTTTGTCTACATCCCACACATATTCAATCCCCACCGGCTGTCTCGGCACGACCTTGGGAGGTCAGGTGCGAGGAAAAGTTACTTGTAGATTCCCACGCTTGCTTGTCACTTTTCCATCATACAAAATTGGTGAACCTGACGTGAAAACAACATTAGTAAAACTAACGTGAAGCAGCACAGTGCTTTCCTTTTCCATATTACCTATTTTGTCCACCTTCTCTCTTTCCCATTATTCTGCGGGTATTCATATACCCCCCAAATATGTCAGGATTCGATACATATGGCAGGCCTCTCTTAGGTCTTGAGGCATACTACGCTCAACTGAATAGACAATCGTCACCCTCACTCTCGGTATGGGGTGACAACTATTCAGATAACCAATTATCAACACAAACTCCATCGCCAAGGGTCAGATATAACTCATCTTTCCAAACAGAGGAGTTGGATCAATTCGCTCAAACACAACAAACAGAGCCTTCAGGCTCGAACAATATGACGCTCACAGGAGAATCTAGTTCGTCTCCTCAGGTACTACTTAGACCACAAATTAGTAGACTAGCTGACCCATACCTTGTTTTAGATGATGAACATTTGATACGTTATACAAGGAATGAACAACGTTCCCAAAGTATGTACCCACTTATAGAGAGTTTACAAACACAACCTGAGGTCTCTTTTCAATAAAATACCTCCATGCCATTACATATAGGAAATGCCCTCGGGGAAACTTGGCAGGGCAGCGATCAGTTCATAGCAGGATATCACATGCCTATGCAACATCAGGATATACAACAAACGCCACTAAGGAAAAATATCGTGACTTCACCAAATGAGGTCATTTCAACTTTAGTAGAAAAAGTTAGTGGGTTAGAGCTTGCTCAGGAAAATCACCATTCTCAGTTCATGCGGGTAGAAAATCCTAATCCTCCACACCATCCTAGCCAAGTAGACCTCCTCACAGGAATAGGCACGTTGGGCATGCCTCCTCAGTATTCACAACAAGCACCAACAAGAACCGCCATTTCTAACACCATTCTGACACCTCCCAGTCTAGTATAAAATAATCCATTCTTGGAAAATACCCCTTCATACTTAAACATGTACTCCAAATCACCAAAAGGGGTATGTTCTCCTCTCCCAGCATGATTCCTCAAACACAAGGGTCTCCTTATGCCCCCGCCAACGCGTACGATACGCCATATCAACAACCCATTCCACCTCCACTCCCTCAACATGCACCATCAATGGTCGAAACCTATGCAATAGGGACATATTCAGAATACTTGAAAGAGCCCTTAGATTTCACCATATGAAGCGTCATGCTTCCAAGACCTCTTCCCGATTTACCCAAATAAAAAGGTGAGGGAGATCTAAATGCACATATCAAGGCTTACGCCACAGCCATCCGAGAACTACTCCCTTGGGATGGGGTTGTTGCTAAAATATTTCCCAAAAACTTGGAAGGTATCGCTCTCGATTGGTATTATAGAATACCTGAGGCTTCCATCCATTCATTCAAGCAACTCGTTTCAGAGTTCATCAAGGCATTTGACATGAACAAACTATTAAGAACATGAATCAAGGAATTATTGCACATTAAGCAAGAACACAATGAATTTGTTGCCCATTTCATCCAGAGGTGGCGTACAGTTCTTTATTCTTCAGCTAGTGCTCCAAATATGGACCAAATGGAATTATGTGATTTATTCCTTCATTCTCTCAGCAGAGAAGTGAAGGAAGAAGTCCAAAAGTTCCCACTAAGGACTTACAATGAAGTACTTGAAAGCGCTCTCTGAATAGATCAAGTGGCAATAGATAGCGTTCGTAAGACGTATGGAACAAACGGGAGGTTAATCACCTCCAACTAGAACACTACAACTTATCCTACTACCATAAGTGTTAATCAAGGACCTAAAATCCTTAATAAAAATCGTGGAGTGACAACAGATGGACTAACTGATTAGGCCAAAAGGGTAAATGTTGTGAATACTCCACCACTAATAAATAGCCAACGAAACAACAATTTTACCCCAACAGTCAATACAGTGGATTTTAATCATCCACAACAACAACAACAACAACAACAATGGCGAAACCCTACACAGGGTCCAAGCCAAAACTCAACTGGATATCAAAACCAAAGCCAAAACCAGAAACAACAAATGCAAAACTTTAATCCTAATAGGCAATGGTTTGATCAGAGTTTTAGGCCACAATATACACCAAGTCAACAAACTAGGAATTACAATCCTAACTCGTATGGTGGTTTTCACAAAATCTGAGGCCATGACACTAGAATGTGCCGTGACTACAATAAATTCATGCAACGTTTTCCAGAGGAACAAAGACAACTTTTTATAGATATGTTCTTGGCAGATCCTACGTCACTAGCACCAAATACTTTTACAGGGGTAGTTTCCCCTCAAAATGCACCCCTCAAGATCTTCAATGATCCGCTCCCAAATCACAACAATAACAAGTTAAATCCAAATGGGACAAACAAGGGTGTAATTACAGGAAACAATGATCATGAAGCCTCAACTTCACTTAATCCATTAGTTGCGCCACAATTAGGAAGTCAGCCACGACCTAAGATAGTCAGTTTAGTGGAGTTATATGCCGAACTACCCATAGAAACTGTAACAAGGACACAAGAGTATTCCTCTCAGCTAAGTCCAAGCTACCCACTAGAGACAGACAATATCCAACAAGTATTAATAAAACCCGTGGGTGCTTATGATTTAATTAATGATCTAACGAAAACCTTCTCGCACATCTCCTTTTTGGATTTATTGAAGAACTCCCCTGCCCACAAGGCTGCTCTTTTAGAGGCATTAGGCTTAGGCCATCTAATTAACATCACTCCACCTCCTGAAACATAGGTAAACCATATAGACTTTGATATCCACCCTCCGGGGAAGCCAGATAGGGACACCAAATTCATATTCGAAATAACAAAATACCAACAGACGCTGAGATTGCACGCCGAGGTGATCTAACCTTACATTTGCAAGTATGGGTTTATAACAATTATGTAAAACGAGCGATGGTTGATGATGGGGCAGCAGTTAACATAGTCCCTTTTTCTTTCCTTCAAAAGCTAGGGTATGGAGAAATGAATTGTTCCACGACGTGAAATACACTAAGCGGCTATGATAGCCTTAAAGCCACCTCGATTGGAACTATAATACTACCGGTCACCTTAGGACCCAAAACAATCTTGACTGAGTTTTATATTATAGATTGGGAAACTAACTATAATATGATCCTCGGCCAACCATGGATACACCGTATGAAGGCTATCCCTTCTACGTTATTTCAGGAAGTAAGATTCTTGCATTTAGGAAAGGTATTCATAGCCAAAGGTGATCCAAAACCATTCGATATACACCTGGCTGACCTAAAGAAAAGACCAGGTGCGCACTCGGAGTTTGAACTCCCAATAAACCAACTTAATAAACCTACCGGCCCGAAACCGGAAGAAAAGTTGGTACCTACGATAGATCTTGAAACCATGAGGCTATCCAAGACAATCCCAACCCTCAAAGATGAGGCTAAGATTGTAGAAACAGTATCATTAGAAATTACTGCAAAAATTGTTGAATTGCTAGAACAGGATCTACCAATGTTTCTACCATTTGATTCGGTAGGCATGGGATGCACCCTAGGTGTCGGTTCTCTCCCAGTAGTAGATCTTTGCATGGTAGAGGTAGAAGATGTTAACACAACAAATATCCTAACACGCATATTCCCAGCTAAGTATTGGAATCTCCATTTCAATGGAGCTAAATGTCGTTACAGAGTTAGGGCAGGTGTAATTATTACTTCTCCCAAGGGAAGAGTCCTACCATTTGCCTTTAAACTAAATTTCGAATGTACAAACAATGGTGTTGAGTATGTGTTGGTCGTCAAAAAGGACTTCAAGAAGAGCAACAGTCAGGGGACAAGAAGTCCCTCCTCTTTAATGGGAGAGGTTCCCTTATTCATAAACGAACCTATTTACACATATACAAAGCATGATTTTCTTGTGGAACTTGGATATTATGAAAGTGTTTTCTATAAGGATCATCAATCACAAAAGGACTGAGGAATGAAAATGCGAGAACGAGCAGAAAGGCACCATTCAGAATTATAGATGACAGAGTAATTCTTTATGCATGCGAGGGTACAACGAATTGGAATAAGATCATTTGTATCATATTAATAAGATGAAATTTGAAAAGACACAAAGTTTTGTAAATAACATCTGCAAGAATACAAAGCTTCTCAGCATAATACAAACAAATGATCTAACAAGATTAAAATGAATAGCTTAGGAATAAAGGAAACCTGATAGACAAAGAATGAAAAATCCTTCTGTATTGATTCCTTTAAGATTTATTTACACTTTCAGAAATAAGCCAAGTTCTTCCTTTTTTCTCAAAATGGCAAGGAGAGGCCATTATATGGTTTACAAATTAGTTACTCTCGGTAACTACTTATTATTATGTTTGTGGAGCCTATTTTCATGTTAGAGTATGGTACACCTTCCATGTGTTACACTCGGGTATTTTTACGGCGGTCCCGCTTGCCGGTGAGCGGGTCAGGGGGGTTTGGGGGGTTGAAGCCCCCCCGATGAAAGGGGGTTCGGGGGCGAAGCCCCCAAAGCAAATTTTCATGGGTGGTTCATTAACCCATGGGTAATGGGTAACCGTTATGGGCTGTTTTTGGGCCCATGGTTTTTTCGGTCTTTTGCCCATTGTTTTGATACCCACGGTTTTTTGCCCTTGGTTTTTGATACCCACGGTTTTGTATCAAACTACTTAAGCAGTTGTCTATTTATATGGTCTTATGCATATGATAGATGCACAAGCAAATGTATTGCAGATGTGTTTTAAAATCGGCTGTGAATTCTATAGAGTTTGTTGAGCATAGCTCCAAACGGATCTGGGTATTGTATTGAGAGAGCAGTGGCTTGCAATAAAATCTGAGCAAGTGATTCTTGGTGCACGTAGCCCAAATTGGGTGAACCACGTTAAATACTGTCTCTTTGTGTTGTGTTATTTTATTTTGTAATTTTATTTGAGATCTGTAATAATTTCTGCATATTAGTTTCTTCTGTTGCGATTCTGTGAGGGATTATTCCGCATATTTTATCTCTTATTTCCTAACACTTATTTTAACTAATGATTAATTAAAGGGCTGCAAATTGCAATTCCCCAACTAATTACAACAAATCCGAGAGAAAGAAGGAGAAGAAGACAAACGTTCAAGATTGGGAGGGACCCACTGATTTAAGGATTCGTTGTCTGAATCTCTTCTATGCCTCGGCTATGTCTCTACCACGTGGGACTGATGTGTTGGCGGTGGCATCTAACTTGGCAATGAGTTCTCCATGCACGTTTGTTAGTTCGCTTGAGTCAGGACTGAAATGAGCTCCGTAAGCGAGTACTGTGTCTGTACATTGTACTGAAATTGGGAAGCCACCGGAGAACGCCAAGCCACTGTCATGAATCATCTGTGCCATAGCTGAAGGGTTTGCATCTGTCATCCTTGCCCAAAAATCCCAAAAATCAAGGTGGCGAACTTCACTGTCCCCGATATCAGGAACGACAAACTCGAGTGGTGAAACTTGTTCCTGCCCCTGGAATTTGATCTTCATGTTGATAGTGACTCAGACAACAAAACTGCAAGCTAGACTTGGGATGGAATCGCAAGGGAAATGGATACGCGCGCATAAATTTTGGTTGTAAAGGTTCAAGCAATAGGTAGCATGAAAGCAAAGTGTAAAAATGCATAGGGGGTAGTTCATTATATAGTCATTTAGGAGAGAGAAAGGAAATAAATGCGTAATACATATCTACCAATTTGAAAAGCAAGATATTCGGGTAGAGCGGGAAATACTAACACGAATGGCACTTGGTTCATTTGGGACACGAGGGATGTGAAAGCGCGAAGTACGTGGTTCGGCCGATTCGGGCGATGTGGGGAAAAGATGCACAAATGCTTTTGGGACATGCGGGATGAAAGTACACGAAATACGTGAATCGGTCGAATCGGGCAAAAAGGGAACAACGGGTCTGGGCAAATTTGGGACATGTGGGACGAAAGTACGTGAAATACGCGAATCAGCCGAATCGGGTGAAAAGGGAACAACGGGTCCAGGCGAACTTGGGACATGTGGGACAAAAAGTTCCAACGGGCCTGAAAAGAACGGACTTCGGGTAAACCGACCGATCAGGGAATAGAGAGCCCAAGTGAACCCGGGACACGCGGGACAAAAATGTCTGACATGCCCAAAAAACACACAAAATGACCCAAAAAAGTAGATTTTCCCAATTTTCTGACTTTTCACACCACCAGGACAACAGAAAAGACACTTAACCTCAAAATTTTAATTTTCAACTTCTTAAAAGTAGGGGAATTTTGAGTGGACAACAACTGGCTCCTTCTGGGGATGACTTGGCATAGATTCAAAGAATGAGACAAGGCAAGAATTTAGACAAACTCGGGGAAGTATACCAGTACCTTATCCATTGGGCCACGGAATCAAAAAGTAAACCAATATAGAAGACAACACCGCAAACAACACACAAAAACAAGGGAAGGAAAGGAGGGGACACACTATATAGAATATACAAAGGACTCCCTAATCACCTAAGACTTAAACAGTTTCAGGTACTGCCCACTATAAGGAAGTGGGAGAGAAGAACCATCCATATAATCGAGGTAAAAAGAATTTTTACCAGCGAAGTTCCTGATCTTGAAAGGTCCGAGCCAAAGGGAATCAAACTTGCCATGGCTGCCACGAGGTTCATGCCTTTTATCCCACAACAAAACAGTGTCTCCAATTTTGAAATCCCTGAACCTGGCTTTCTTATCAAATAAGACCTTTACTTTCTGTTGGTGAGCAGATATCCTATCAACAATTTCCAATCTGTCCTCATTCAATTTGTGAAGATACATGATTCTCTTATCCAAAGAATCATTGAAACTGGTATCTTCAATGGCCTTCATTAAATGCAGAGCTGGAAGCTCCACTGTAACTGACAATTGGGCCTCCACTCCATACACTACCTGAAAAGGAGACATCCCAATGGCTCTCTTAGGTGTGATCCTATCTGCCCAAAGAGCATCATAGAGTTTCTTGTGCCAGTTCCGTTGGGATTCATTGACTAATTTCCTTATTATGGCCACCAGATTTTTATTTGTTGATTATGCCTGTCCATTTCCCTGAGGATAGTAATCTGAGGAGTGAGCCAAGGAGATGCCATATCCATAACAAAAATCCATCATCTCAGTTGAAGAAAAGTTTGAAGCATTATCTGTCACAATCTTGTTTGGCACACCATACCTTACCAAGATGTTTTCTTTGATAAAGCTACATACTACTTCGGAAGTAGTACTCTTTACTGGAATGGCTTCTACCCATTTGGTGAAATAATCTATGGCAGTTAATACGTGAGTATGACCAACACTAGAAGGGGGATTAAGTGTTCCAATGAAATCTAAACCCCATTGCTGAAAAGGTTCTTCGATCACAACTGGTTTCAGGGGCAAGGAGGCCAACTTGGGTCTACCCACGAAATTCTGACAAGCCTCACATTTATCAACCCATTTTGATGCATCCTTGAACAAGGTAGGCCAGTGATATCCTCCACGAAGTATTTTATGAGTAGTGACAGTTGATGAGTAATGCCCTCCACATGCCTAATCATGAAAAGCTGAGAGTAGCTTCTTCTGCTGTTCCTTGTCCACACATTTCAAAAACCTTCCATCCAACCCATGTTTAAACAAGGCATTTTTCCACAACACATATTGGGTTGATCTTAGTTTAACAACTCTCTTCTCTTTGGCATTCAAATGAGAGGAGAATTCTCCATAGGTGAGAAAGTGAGCGATATCAGCATACCATTCATCAACTGAGCTAAGAAACAGAACGGTAGGAAGACCAACTTTATCCTCCAGTAACTCATGTCTAGCTCCTTCAGCGATGAGTTCACACAGGCCTTTTCCACGAAAAAGCTTGGTTGGTTTGATGTCAATATCATATTCTTGAACCTTGGCCACCCAGTTCCCTCTCTTGGATCCAAATTCCTGCTGTGTGAGAATTGACTTGATAGTCGTATCTGGTACCAACACCGTGGAGTGAGAGTTAAGAATGTAAAAACGAAACTGCTTGACAGCTTTAACCACTGCAAAAGCATGTTTTTCCATTATGGTGTATTTTAACTCATGATTTTTTAGAATATAGCTCATAAAAGCAATTGGGAGTTTGTGCTCATTAGAATCTTCTTGAGTCAAAACAGCAGCTAAGGTGTTATCCGTGGCGTAGCAATAGATAATGAAATCTTTGCTGAAATCTGGACATGCTAAAACATGAGTTTTAGCAATGGCCCTTTTAATACCTTCAAAGGCTTCTTTCCCTTCAGGAGACCATCCAAACGTTTGTTTTCCTTTCATCATTTGGGAGATATTCAAAGTTAGCTCTGCAAAATCAAGGATGAACCTTCTCAAAAAGTTGATCTTACCAAAGAAAGAGTGCACTCCCTTTTTGCTGGTTGGAAGAGGAATTTGTTGAATAGCTTGAACTCGCTCAGGATCGATTTTTATACCATCTTTGGAGACAACGTGCCCCAATAATTTCCCCTCCGTGACACAAAAAATAGATTTCTTAGGATTCAAAGAGATCCCATGTTCTCTACATCTTAGCAGAACTGTCTCTAGATGCTGGAAATGATCTGCCCTTGTTTTAGAAAACACAATCAAGTCATCAAGGTATACAACAATACACTTCCCTTTCAAACTTCCAAAGGCCAAATCCATAGCCCTCTAAAAAGTGGCACCAGCATTAATGAGCCCAAAAGGCATCCTTTTGTAAGCAAAGGTACCCCAAGGGGTAGTGAAAGCCATTTTGTGTTGATCTGCGGTATTAACTTCTACCTGGTTATATCCTGAGAAGCCATCAAGCATAAACAACATTTCGGATCCCGTTACTGCTTGCAAGACCTGATCCATCATAGGTAAGGGATAATTATCTTTCAAGGAAGCTTGATTTAGATTCCTGAAGTCAACACAAATACGAATCTCACCATTTTTCTTTCTAACGGGCACAATATTGGCAATCCATGTTGAATGATGGATAGGAAAAATGATTTTGGCTTTCAATAACTTCTGTATTTCTTGAAAAATGGTGTCAGCTATTTGTTATCCCGTGAAATTGGCAAGGGTAATTTTACGAGTAACCATGCCAAATTTTGTTCTGGTCCCTCGTCAGGGATCCCTCCACGTTCGGAACGTTGCAAAAAACCCTTTTCCGGGAAATCTGGTTTTCCAAACTTAGCCTTTTTTAGGTCTTTTGGTCGGCGCACCTAATGTCTATGCAACATAGAGTAAGCATGCGCCCCCTGCAAATCCTTTGGTGCACCGTTTGAAGTTTCGACACACATTTTGGTGCACCTCACCATGTTGCGCCTTTCTTGCATGCGCCAAGGCGCATGCGCCTTCGTGTCAACAATACTTTTGTTGTGCCACGTTTTGGTGCGCCAAAGGTGCATGTATTTCTGTGTTGAAAGCACTTTTGGTGCACCAAGGGTGCACATAACTTCGTGTTGACGGGTGTTTTGATGCGCCACTTCAAAAAGTGGTTGGTGCATTTATTACAACTTTACCTATATATAGGCGCATCCGCACTGTCACTTTCACCAGTCAGAAAACACGTGATTATTCTCTTCCCTCTGCACCTGTCAGCACGCCTATCGTTCTCATATCACGTCGTGGACCCAGTTTCACCTCTCACATTATATATATTCCTGGTAAGTGGTCCTTATTGCTCTTGTGTTTTGTGTTTTGGTTATTGGTTGTTTGTTTGTGGGGTTGGATTAAATAGATCTGTGAAACCATGACATCCCTTTGCTACTTTTGTTGTCCTCCCCCATGCACTTCTCCCTCTTTCCAGATCTGCTGGTAAAGAGGACTCTGTCTTGGAAAAAATCACTTGGATCTCTTTGTTTTAGCTTGTTCATCATCCAAGGAACCCTACAGAAGAGACTTAAACACATGTAACCCCTCCAGAGAAAGAACAAGACTTAAAAATTGATAGACTACTTTTTTCCTCTTTGGTGCAGTCGCCACCTTTGCAACATGAAGTACAGTCATGCCAATGGCCCATCCACCATGCCTGCTGCATAAAAAACAAGTGCGCCCTCAAAAGCGAACTTTCCTTGCTTGTTACACCCGCTAACCTTGCGCCCTCTTGGTGCACCAAACTCATGTGTAACATTGCAAAAACTAGCGCCATTGGCGCACCTTGCATCCATGCAACACCAACCTTATTTGCGCCAAGTACAAAGCCGTTAACGGCGTAGGCGCATCCATTATTACAGCAACATCATGTCATGCAGACCTTCCATGCACCGCGCCAAGTTTCCCCTGTGGCACATGAAAAAATGATGTTACACGCATTATACCTGTGCCCTTTGGCGCATCCTGTACCCGTTGTAACATGAAAAATATCAGCGCCCGTTATAAAAATGCATATATATGGCGCATGCACACTTCCGCTTGCAACAACAAAAAAATGTCATCTGCAGTGTCCATGCACCATGCGCCATTTGGCGCTAATTTATCCTTTACAGCACCCCTTTTCTGTGCACCATACTATTTAACCCTGCAACCTATAGTGTTCATGCGCCCTGCACCGCTGAGGCCTTTAAAATTACTAACTCTTCTTTCTGCCAACACTTTAATGGAAGATCAAACAGCTAATATGTCTTTCCTACATTGGGTTTCACTTCTTCTTCTTGCAGATCAGCAACTGAGTTCAGAACTACATATGTCAACATCAAGTAAGATACCAACCAAGTCTAAGCGCAAAGCCAAGCTCACAAAGGAAGAAATGAAGTACAAATATCAGAGGGGTCAAGATGCCTGAATCCCAGGCAAAGTGTGGACCTGGACATAAGAGACTCAAAACTTGGTCACATTGATATGGAGGATTTCTGGGCCAGAACCCAGAGGGTCACAGGAAGTCCCTAGATGGAAAAACTGGTAGGCAGTGGCCTGCATTTTGCTGGAGGGATCCTAGTTAGTGCTGTGTGAACAATGAGTTCATGACGGTAGTAACCCGCTGCTACAGCAAAGACACAAGATGCGTCCAGAATGAGAAGGGCGAGGTTGTGACCAACCTCACTACCCGACACTTCGAAATAATGCTCAGCATTCCTCACCACTGGAACTTTGTGGCCGTAAGCTAGGAAGATTGCACCAAGGCTTGGGAAGATAATGAAGATTAGTGCATGCAATTAATGAATGAGGTATACTTGAAGAACAAGAAGGTGGTGACCAGATGGCCACAAGTCATTCATCGCAGCGATTTCTCAGAGGAACTCAGTGATACAATCACGTTCCTAAGTAGAGTATTTGGGCTTCCTGACGCCCACTACTTTCACAAATGGATGCTGAGATACTTGGAGACGAATGAACAAAAATGTGCCAGATCAACGCTTCGAGTGGGCGGAGATCATAAGCAGCACCATATCTGAGCAGCTCCAACAACTTACCACAATGGGGGAGGTTCTATATGAACTCCTACGTAGTTTATGCTGCGGCCTCAGAAAGAGATTATCCAGCCTTAATGCGGTGCGGGGTTTGGCCCCAAGTCAAAATATATGAATACTATCCAGAACTGAAGCTGGAAAATAGTATCCCCCAGTTTACAAAGATTAACGATGCCTTCTTCTACGACCATCGTCTGCCTTTTGAGGCCAAACATGACTCACGGTCGTACGACCAAGAGCATTGTCGCAGCTACAGAGAAATGGGGGGCCTTGTTCACTCAATTCCCCACCTTCACTTATCTAAGGGCAGCCAAATTCTTGGGGGAACCAACCAAATTGCCAAGATATGCCGGCCCCAAGTTGATCCTGTTGGAGCTGTCAAGACAGCTTATAACCTACCACGAGAAGTGCCTAAAGAGAAAGAAGGGTGGAACTCCTTTCCCCCTCACAGTGGGCAGGTACACTTGTCTCTCTCACCACAAAGCACGGGATATGTTTACAGAACTGGAGCTGCTAAATCTAAAGCACAACTTCCCGGCAAGGCCCACTTTCGACCCAAGGAATTGCCCTGCCCAGAGCCAAACTCGATCCGATCCACATTCCACAAGATCGAGGATATTTATATCGACCTATATCATGAGGTCGAGCTCAGAAGGAAAGACCATTCCCGCTTGGCCTTGGCTGAAATCATCCAGTACGGCGTAGCCATCGTCCCAAAAGGTTATCAAACTGCTGATCAAGAGGTTGATCAGGTATATCTTGACACGGGTGGGGACGACTGGCCTTTCGCTGTAATTGACAGAACCAAAGCGCCTCAGACAATAGAAGAAAGGGTCAAAGAAACTCTGTGAAGAACAGAGCACTGGTGCAGGATGAATGGTCTCATCTACCTCAGAGTTGATTTCACCACTTCTCCGTTGGGCAACGCACCTTCCAGGCCAAAATAGCTGCCAAAGAGCAAAGGGAAAGAAAAGGAGGGTGAGTCAAGCTCCACCCAAGAGGAAGCTCCTGAAAGTCCTCCTTCCGCTTCACAAGAATGGGTTGTAATCCCAGAAAGCCTAGAAAAAGAAGCAGCGGAAGATGTTCCGATAGGCACATCCACTCAGGATGTTGCCACTACTACAACTATTGAAGTCCCTTCTATCTCTTCTCCCTCTCCTCCTTCCCCTCCTCGAGTGACCCAAGCGACCATTCCTTTAGTCGTGTCCTCTCCCCCATCTTCTGTTGTTCCCCCTTCCTCATCATCCATCTTCTCTTCTCTCGCGGAGCTGTCCCCCACCATTTCTTCCCTCATCTCTCAGCTCCCTTCCTTTCCCATGTCTACCTCCCCTGCAATATCTCTTCCCCCCGTGAGCACTTCCTCAGCCTCCCTCTCGATGCCGCCTCCAAGTGTCTCCACGCATTTTCCTTCTACTACTGCAGCTGCTCCCTTTTCTATTTCCGGTCCCTCTCCCATAAGTCCAGCATGGATCTCTCAGCACCTGAGCCAACAAAAGAGGAAAGTTCCCATTGCACCGATGGACTTTTCCGTTATCCCATCAAAGGGGACCAAGAAGCAAAATCCTTTAACCCACTTCTCTCAGAGTGCGTCAGGAGAGAGAGTAATGGAGATAGCATACCCCAATCCTTTAAAGGATAAAAAGGATCTGTCTTCGACAGATTACACAGTGACCCAAGTCACAATGGGGACATCTTCAGAAAGCCTTCAAGGAGAGGCCCTATCTGCAGTTGATGCCCTTTGCAAGAAGCTCTAGGAAGCAAAGGAAGAGAAAAGGCTATTAAAGGAGCAAAATAAACATCTTCTCCATGCCTTGCAGAAAATGGGCAGTGCGCCTCCTACAACTGCCGCCAAAACTCCTGAGCCTTTGAGCCAGGATAAGATTAATGAATATGCCAAAATCGGTGAGCAGGGGCATGGCAGTTTCCGCCTGGAGGAACCAAATCCTCAAAGAAAGTGAGGGAGTGATCGCCAAGTTCACCAGATTATATCAGAATATCAATCAGACGAACAGAGAGCTCCAGGTGATAGCAGGACCCATCTCCGAAGAGCTGGACCATGCCAAGATGCAGCATGAGACCTTTCAGAAAATGCTCGACTGTTCAGTCGAAGATCTGGTCAAGTTCGGCGTCTTTGGACACCCCAGAGCCCTCAACAAAATCCTTTCTACTCTGGATTATCGGGTTGATCAGCTGGAGTTTGTCCTAGAGAAGATCGACAAAATAAAGGAGGAAGCCCTGGATGTAATGCATCAAATGGAGCAAATTGTCCTGAGAATGTCTCCAGGCTTGCTCACTCCTTCTTTCACCTTAAGAAAGGTAGAGGAAACTATTCGGATCTTCAAGGAGATCGTTTCACAAGGGCTGGGACCAGAGGTCACTTTCGACGCCGAATCCATCAACAACCTGTTGGCTTGTCGTGACTTCATTGGGTACCTGATAGAGGTAGAAAATGATTATTCCAAACTCCCAGAAAAGCTCACGGATGAGCGAGGAGACTTGCGAAGCTATCAGTGATCGACACAAGGATCCTTCCCAGGATCAACTTCAACCCATGATCAGCAAGTTCATGGAATACCGTGCCCAGTTCCACATCTCGTCGCCTGAGCAGCAGCAAAAGCAGGATACCCCCTTTCAGCCGCGGGACGACGATGAATAGTTTCCTTCTTCCTGACTTTCTCCTTGTAATTATCTAAAGTGTGTTGACACAAATGATGACATCATCCATGTTGCACCATGGGATGATGTCATCCACAAAGTTGTCAAAAGTCAACAAATGACTTTGGAATCTCTTGTAAGATATTTTTGTAATTAAGTGGTTGGTTTGCTTTTGTCTTCTTTTCTTCTCTCCTTCTATATATACTTGAATACTTGTTGTATTCAAAGGTGTGGATATTTTTTAGATGAAAAATAGAAGTGAGAAGAAAAGGCTTTGTACTTTTTGTAACAGAAGAAAACATTAATACAAATATTGAGACTTTGTGCTGAATATGTGTGTTATGGGCATCTGATCTTTCTTATGTCAGATCTATGCATTTATTCTGTTGGATCTACTTCTACTTTTTTGTCATTTATTCATCAGTATTGCTTTGTTCGTCTATGCAAGTAGGTTCGGCTCTGTTTACTACCAGCCCAAAACATAGACCCTCTGACCTTTCTACTTTGGAATTCATTTCTTTTCTCCCTTCAGATCCGTCTTCTTTCCTTTCCTTCTTCATTCCTTTTTGTTCTTCGTCGGAACTACTCTACTGGGATGAGATCCCAACCCCTGAAGGCAGAATATTGTGAGACTTGCACAAGATTCCTGCTGGTAGAATAGCAATAAACTAGTTTCGCTTTGCTGACTCAAAGAGGGGCTATGCCCTGCACACTGTTGGCTCGTTTATCCATAGATCTGTCCATTCGACAGATTTTCAAACCAACAGTTTTTGGTGACTCCGCTGGGGATCGAACAGATCTATCAGATCTATGATAGTGGTATGATAGAAAATCAGTAAAAATCAGAAAAATCATTACCTGTTTGCAAATCTAAACTTTTGCTTAAAATCCAATTTTTTTTTGCAAAATACTCCAAAATTGAAAATTTTCTTCTGAGATCCATAGATCTGGCCTAGTTGGAGATCTTTAATTCGCTGATTTTTTATAAAAATCTGTATTTTTCCGTAGATCTGAGTTTCCGACAGTTTACCAAAATTTTCAAACTCTTTGAAAAGTCAACTCTAGATTCAAAAATCAGCTTACTAAGCTCTACCATCGTTTTATCCTCGTTGTTCTTTGTCATTAAACCGCAATTGGTTTTCAAAAGAGGGATAAAATTTAAATATTTAGAAAAGTACATGCTGCTGGTTTTTGTCAGAAAAATCAGAAAATCAGCAAGTACAACCAAAAAGAGTTTTTAAATCTGCTCCACAATATTGCAGATCTGGAAGGTACACTGGCGGGTGAACCATTTACTCGTAGCAGGAGAGCTCATGGAGAAGTTGATCTTACCTTCGACCTGCTTCAAAGGCACAACTTCAGTATAACACCAGCTCGCTTCTCATCACTAAGTTCAGCTGAACGGTCATCCAGGAGTGTCTCACCTCCACGAAGGAAACGGTCTCTCACAAGGAACGTCTACATCACTTTGTAGTGCTTGCTGCTCAGCGGAACTGTACTTCCAGCCCGTGTTCTTTTTCCACCCGTCCAGATGGCAGTACCATGGGGAAATGCTATGGGCCCCCTGGCTTTGCCACATCCTGTTCACGCGCTCCCACATGGAAACCGAAAGAATTTTCCCAAATTTGATGGGAGCGGAAACCAAAGCATGGATTCACACATATCTGCATTCATCATGTCATGCAGTATCCTAGATGTGACCCATGAAGATGTGTCGGTTCACCTTTTTCTAGAAACTTTACAAGGGCCCGCAGCAGAATGGTTTCAGCATTTGCCGACCGGATCTATTACCAGTTGGGCCACCTTGCGGGATGCTTTTGAAGACAGGTACAAGCCTTCGGAAGATGCATTTGCGTTTTTATCACAGATCACTCACCTAAAGAAGGAGGCCAATGAGACCATGCGCGATTTTATCGCCAGGTTCAATGCATTAATCAACCGTGTGCCTGTTGCCATGCTTCCAACACCGGAAAATCAGAAGTGTTTCTTCGTAAACGCTATGAGCTCGAAAGTAAGTTTCTTACTCCTGCAAGAACAAGTAGCTACCTTGATTCTCACCCAGGCTGCTGCCATCCGAATCGAAGATAACTTGCTAATATCTGGTGAATTAAAAAGGGAATCATCCAAGCTTAAATCTTCGGGCCCTTCTCCCACTACTTCGTTTGATCCGGCATTTCAAAAGATGGCGAATGACTTGCTCGCATTAAAGAAGCAGTTAGCCCAAGCTTCCCCCAGTTCCTCATACCGGGATATCCCACGGAGGAATTTCGTTTCCAACAATGTTCCACAAAGGCCGCGCTTGCTTGCAACTGCTCCGTGGTTGGCGCTTGAGGCTCCTCCGGTCAACGCTTTAGCCGAAATTGAAGAAGAGGAACAAAATTATGAAGAACCTTCGTCTCAAGGCGAAGATGATCAAGATGTCGGTGAACCAACTGGCGACTCTACTATCGGGTATATGGAATTTGATGAGGAAGAATCCGACGAAGAAGAGGGTACCCAAGGATATGCAAGCGGACAATCATATGTTGTTTTTACCCGCTCGCAAGGAAAAGAAGCAGAGGTCGCTGCCAATGTGCAGAAAGAGAAGGCTGCATCATCCACGCCCCCAACTATTGCTAAAAGAGGTAATCCTCTTCCTACTCAACCCCCTGTTAAGTCTTTTACAAAGAAATATTTTCCTCCTATCTCTCCTCCAAATCAGCCTTCTTCTATTTCCATGAAGACCAGTAACTTTACCCTACCATTGCGAAATGAAGGACTCATTCCTCCATCAATGCAACCCTTGGCCGCGTTTGACATAATTGACCACGCTAAAAAGACCAAGATTCAAATGTCCGAAGCCGAGTACCTTCAGTCAAACCCCGAACAGCTTGTAAGGTTGACTGAATACATCCAAAGTCAGGTTGTCATAACTAATCAGGTTTCCCCAAAAGGAATCCTTTCCACCCCTCCTTCATCCCGCATAAATGTTGCCTCGACTTCTGCATCAGGCAAGATAGAACCTTTCTACCTCTCCCTCCTAATCAATGGCCACAAACTAAGCAACTGCATAATTGATTCTGGAGCTTCCGATAATGTCATGCCGGTAAAAGTCGCCCATGCTCTGGGCCTCACCCTTACCAAGCCTTTTGGCAGATGTTATTCCTTGGAAACCAAGCAGGTTCCGTTGATTGGTCAAATCAAAGACGCACAGTTTGCATTTGCAGCGTTCCCAGAGAAAAGAGTAAAGATGACCGTCCTTGTTGCCGATATTCCAGCAGCCTACGGAATTCTACTGGGAAGGAGTTTTTGCAGTGAAGTTGGTGGGGAGATTCATATGGACTGGTCTAAGGCTAGAATCCCTGTCAAAGGTGTAATGCAAACATTGGAGCCTGAATCACAAAAGAAGTACCTGGTTACTAACTCTGATGACCCCAAATCCCAAATTCTCTTCGAATCATCAGGGATGGGAAACTATTTCTTGTCTACCGAGTCTGACAATATGGATGTCCTCGTCCAAGAAGGAGATCTTAACAAGATCTGGACTTTGCAGTTTGATGGTAGCTGCGCGACTAGTGGGTGTGGCGCTGGTGCCGTGCTTATATCTCCCGAAGAAGAGATTATTCCTCTCTCTTTCAAGTTGCAGTTTTTCAACACGAATAATACTGCTGAGTATGAATCCCTGCTGCTTGGCATGCAAGCCGCGAAGGAAAGAGGGATCAAGAATCTTAAGGTACAAGGTGATGCAGAGCTGGTCGTAAATCAAGTTAAGAGGATATACCAAGTGAAGAATGAAAGGCTCAGACATTACCGCAATGCGGTGTGGGACAACATCGAGGAGTTTGATGCTTTTTCAATAAAAGCCATCCCAAGAGCTCAGAATGACATGGCCGATTCATTGGCCGTTTCAGCATCCCTCATGCTCCCTCACCCAGGTTTGAAAATAGACAAATATACCATTGAGGTGGTTTTCCGCCCAAGCGTGCCAGACAATTCTCAGCATTGGCAAGTATTCAACAATGACAATCAACTCATTGCCTTTCTAGAAAAGGTGGAAAATTTTAGTGAACTTCATTTTGAAGGATCCACTTCTACATGCCGCGAATCAGTTACCGATCAAAATGAAGAATCGAAAGGAGGAGACGGCATATGTCAGCTCAAAGGAAATAAAATCCCAAAAGGCCTGGTCTCCCTAGAGCGGTTGTTCGACAGGCATGATCACTTTGTTAAAAAGAAAAGACAAGATGATCCTAATTCCTCCCCAGAAACTGAACCGGTCAATTTAGGTTCGGTAGAACATCCGCAGTTTGTGAACATTGGAAAATGTTGCACACCGGAAGAGAAGCGGAAGTTTGTCAAACTGCTGAAGAAATACATGGATGTATTGGCATGGTCCTACGCCGATCTAAAGTCTTTCAAGCCGAAGGACGTCCAGCATGATATCCCATTGAAAGAAGACGTCAAACCTTTTCGCCAGAAGCAAAGACACTATAACCCTAAGATCTCAGGTACTATCCAGGCTGAAATTCAGAAAATGCTGGACGCACGGATTATTTTTCCTATCCATCACAGTACTTGGGTGGCAAACATTGTGCCAGTGCGCAAGAAGAATGGCGAGATACGCATATGTGTAGATTTTCGCAACCTGAATCAGGCGTCCCTGAAGGACAACTACCCGCTTCCCATAATGGACCAGGTTCTGCAAGCAGTAACTGGATCAGAAATGTTGTCCATGCTTGATGGTTTTTCAGGCTACAATCAGATTGAAGTCTCACCTGAAGACCAATTTAAAACAACATTCACTACTCCTTGGGGTACGTTTGCCTACAGCAGGATGCCTTTTGGCCTGACCAATGCTGGTGCCACTTTCCAGCGGGCCATGGACCTTGCGTTCAAAGGTATGATGGGGAAGGTCATCGTAGTCTATTTAGATGACTTAACTGTGTTCTCCAAATAGTGAAATGATCATTGTGATCATTTGGAGCAAGTATTGATTAGATGCCGAGAGCACGGGATCTCCCTGAACCTGAAAAAGTCTGTTTTCGGAGTCACAGAAGGAAAATTGCTGGGACATGTTGTTAGCAAAGAAGGGACAAAGATAGATACCGAAAGAGTTAAGGCTATTCAGAGCCTTACTTTACCTACAAGCAAGACCGGCGTTCACTCTTTCTTCAGAAAGGTGAATTTTCTCAGGTGCTTTGTTCCTGACTTTGCTGAAAAGACTCGTCATATATTAGACATGATGAAAGGGTCACCAACTTTCTGATGGAGCGAAGAAGGGAAGAAGTCGTTTGAGGAAATAAAATCCTCCGTTGCTCACGCACCAGTCCTGGTATGTCCCGATTTCTCCAAGGATTTTATCATGTATAGCTATGCATCTGAGCATACTGTATCTGCCATCTTGATGCAAAGGAATTCCTGAGGATGTTGAATCCCCAATTGCATTCATGAGCTCTCCCCTCAAGCCTCATGAATTAAAAATGTCTCAGTTGGAAAAGCATGCCTTCGCCATTGTCAAAGCAGTCAAAAACTTCAGGTATTACATTTTAAACTCTCATACAGTGGTGCTGGTCCCTGACACGGCAGTCAAGTCAATTTTAACTCAACAGGAGTTAGGAAGCTTGCGGGGGAATTGGATTGCAAAAGTCTAGGAGTATGATCTAGATATAAAACCAACCAAGCTGGTAAGAGGCAAGGGCCTATGTCAGCTTATGGCTGAAAACAAAGATTCAGAAGACCCTGAGGAAAAGGATGATTGCACCAATGGAGCACAAAGCCAGCTGGAGAAAACCGATTCACCACCGATGGTCCTATTTGTCGCAACCAGTGACGAGTGGTATTCCGATATTGCTTTCTTTCTCACCTATGGCGAATGCCCATCCCATCTGACTACAAAGGAGAAGCGCGCTATAAAGCTCAGAGCAGCCAGATATATCATCTGGGATGACGGTTTATACAAACGCGGAATAGATGGCATCTTCTTGCGATGTGTTGACAAGCCACAGCAAGTGAAGTTACTTGAGAGTTTTCATGATTCGGCCTGTGGAGGCCATTTCTCCTCTTCCGTGACAGCGCACAAGATCATCCGGGCCAGGTATTATTGGCCGACGCTTTTCCAAGATACAGCTACCTGGGTAGCAAAGTGTGAACCTTGCCAGCAGTTTGTCGGCAAGCCCAAATTGGCTACTTTTCCCCTCAGGCCGGTCGTTGTCGACGAACCATTCAAGCAGTGGGGAATTGATTTTATCGGTGCACTCAATCCCCAATCAAGTGCCAGACATAGTTATGTCCTAACAGTGACAGATTACTTCACCAAGTGGGTGGAAGCCATACCTGTTAAACACGCCACTTCCGAGGTCATTTGCAACTTCATCAAAGAGAATATTATTGTCAGGTTTGGCGTTCCGAACAAGATTGTTGCTGATAATGCTTCCAACTTCTCTTCACGGGAAGTTATTAGTTTTTGCTATGAATACGGAATAACTTTGGCTCACGCCTCAGATTATTACCCTCAGGGAAATGGTCAGGCAGAATCCAGTAACAAAAACTTAGTAACCATCATACGAAAGCTAGTAGATGAGAATCAACGAATGTGGCACAAGTCATTATATGACGCTTTGTGGGCGGACCGCATCACTCCCAAGAGGTCTCTCGGCATGTCTCCTTTTCAAGTGTTATATGGCACCGATGCTGAGCTTCCCATTTCTGCGGAACTCCCTGCTCTGCGCTTGGCCCGAGCAATCGAAGATGAGACTTTCCAAAATTCCCTTGAAAAGAGGATCATGTATCTAGCAGAGCTCGAAGAAAAGAGAGTAAGAGTGGTCGACAGGATCACCGAGCATCAGAATCAGGTAAAAAGATTGTTCGATAAAAAAGCTAAGCAAAGAAATTTCCAGGTGGGAGACCTTGTCCTTTTGTGGGACAAACGAAGAGAGCCAAAGGGCATGCACGGAAAATTTGATTCCCTGTGGAGAGGGCCTTTCAAGATCAAGCAGCTCAATGGAGAGAATACTTTCTATCTCTCGTATCCGGACGGAACTGGACTCCCGCTTCCCTATAGCGGGCAGCATCTGAAAATCTTCAGGAAGTAGAGCTTGCTCTCTTCTTTGTACAGTTTGCTTCAGTTTGTGTGTTTGTTTTTGTCGTGTGTTTGTTTTTGTTGGTTGTGTGTTTCCCTTTTCGGTCGCCCTTGTTTTTGACTCTGTTACCCAATGGATAGGCACGTGTAGATCTGGGATTCTCTACCCCTGATTTCCATTCAGAGATAGTCCCCAGAAAGAGCCAGTTGTTATCCCGTAAAATTGGCAAGGGTAATTTTACGGGTAACCATCCCAAATTTTGTTCTGGTCCCTCGTCAGGGACCCCTCTGCGTTCGGAACGTTGCAAAAAAAACCCTTTCCCGGGAAATCTGGTTTTCCGAACTTAGCCATTTTTGGGTCTTTTTGGTTGGGCGCACCTAATGTCTATGCAACATAGGGTAAGCATGCGCCCCCTTTAAATCCTTTGGCGCACGGTTTGAAGTGTCGACACACATTTTGGTGTGCCTCACCATGTTGCACCTTTCTTGCATGCGCCAAGGTGCATGCGCCTTTGTGTCAACAATAATTTTGTTGCGCCACATTTTGGTGCGCCAAGGGCGCACGTATTTCCGTGTTGACAGCACTTTTGGTGCGCCAAGGGCGCACATAACTTCGTGTTAACATGTGTTTTGATGCGCCAAAGGGCGCAAGCTTTCCAGTGTCGACAGGCGTTTTGATGCGCCACTTCAAAAAGTGGTTGGTGCATTTATTACAACTTTGCCTATATATAGGCGCATCCGCCCTGTCACTTTCACCAGTCAGAAAACACGTGATTATTCTTTTCCCTCTGCACCTGTCAGCACGCCTGTCGTTCTCGTATCACGTCGTGGACCCAGTTTCACCTCTCACATTATATATATTCCTGGTAAGTGGTCCTTATTGCTCTTGTGTTTTGTGTTTTGGTTATTGGCTGTTTGTTTGTGGGGTTGGATTAAATAGATCTGTGAAACCATGAAACCTCCCTTTGCTATTTTTGCTGTCCTCCCCCATGCACTTCTCCCTCTTTCCAGATCTGCTGGTAAAGAGGACTCTGTCTTGGAAAAAATCGCTTGGATCTCTTTGTTTTAGCCCGTTCATCATCCAAGGAACCCTGCAGAAGAGGCTTAAACACATGTAACCCCTCCAGAGGAAGAACAAGACTTAAAAATTGATAGACTACTTTTTTCCTCTTTGGCACAGTCGCCACCTTTGCAACATGAAGTACAGTCGCGCCAACGGCGCATCCACCATGCCTGCTGCATAAAAAACAAGTTGCGCCCTCAAAAGCGCACTTTCCTTGCTTGTTACACCCGCTAACCCTGCGCCCTCTTGGCGCACCAAACTCATGTGTAACATTGCAAAAACTTGCGCCATTGGTGCACCTTGCATCCATGCAACACCAACCTTACTTGCGCCAAGTACAAAACTGTTAACGGCGCAGGCGCATCCCTTATTACAGCAACATCATGTCATGCAGACCTTCCATGCGCCGCGCCAAGTTCCCCTGTGGCACATGAAAAAATGATGTTACACGCATTAAACCTGCGCCCTTTGGCGCATCCTGTACCCGTGTAACATGAAAAATATCAGCGCCCGTTATAAAATGCATATATATGGCGCAGGCGCACTTCCGCTTGCAACAACAAAAAATGTCATCTGCAGCGTCCATGCGCCCTGTGCCCTTTGGCGCTGATTTATCCCTTACAGCACCCCTTTTCTGTGTGCCATACTATTTAACCCTGCAACCTGCAGTGTTCATGCGCCCTGCGCCCTGAGGCCTTAAAATTGCTAACTCTTCCTTCTGTCAACGCTTTAATGGAAGATCAAACAGCTAATATGACTTTCCTGCGTTGGGTTTCACTTCTTCTTCTTGCAGATCAACAACTGAGTTCAGAACTACATATGTCAACATCAAGCAAGAGACCTACCAAGTCTAAGGGCAAAGCCAAGCTCACAGAGGAAGAAATGAAGTACAAATATCAGAGGGTCAGGATGCCCGAATCCCAGGCAGAGTGTGACCTGGATATAAGAGACTCAGAACTTGGTCACATTGATATGGAGGATTTCTGGGCCAGAACCCAGAGGGTCACAGGAAGTCCCTGGATGGACAAACTGGTAGGCAGTGGCCTGCATTTTGCTGGAGGGATCCCAGTTAGTGTTGTGAACAATGAGTTCATGATGGTAGTAGCCCGCTGCTACAACAAAGACACAAGATGCGTCCAGAATGAGAAGGGCGAGGTCGTGATCAACCTCACTGCCCGACACTTCGAAATAATGCTCGGCATTCCTCACCACCGGCACTTTGTGGCCGTAAGCCAGGAAGATTGCACCAAGGCTTGGGAAGATAATGAGGATCAGTGTATGCAGTTGATGAATGAGGTATACCTGAAGAACAAGAAGGTGGTGACCAGATGGCCACAAGTCATTCATCGCAGCGATTTCTCGGAGGAACTCAGTGATACAATCACGTTCCTAAGCAGAGTATTTGGGCTTCCTGATGCCCACTACTTTCACAAATGGATGCTGAGATACCTGGAGACAATGAACAAAAATGTGCCAGATCAACGCTTCGAGTGGGCGGAGATCATAAGCAGCACCATATCTGAGCAGCTCCAACAACTTACCACAACGGGGAGGTTCTACATGAACTCCTACGTAGTTTATGCTGTGGCCTCAGAAAGAGATTATCCAGCCTTAATGCGGTGCGGGGTTTGGCCCCAAGTAAAAATATATGAATACTATCCAGAACTGAAGCTGGAAAATAGTATCCCCCAGTTTACAAAGATTAACGATGCCTTCTTCTACGGCATCGTCTACCTTTTGAGGCCAAACATGACTCACGGTCGTACGACCAAGAGCATTGTCGCAGCTACAGAGAAATGGGGGGCCTTGTTCACTCAATTCCCCACCTTCACTTATCTGAGGGCAGCCAACTTCTTGGGGGAACCAACCAAATTGCCAAGATATGCCGGCCCCAAGTTGATCCTGTTGGAGCTGTCAAGACAGCTTATAACCTACCACGAGAAGTGCCTAAAGAGAAAGAAGGGTGGAACTCCTTTCCCCCTCACAGTGGGCAGGTACACTTGTCTCTCTCACCACAAAGCACGGGATATGTTTATAGAACTGGAGCTGCTAAATCTAAAGCACAACTTCCCAGCAAGGCCCACTTTCGACCCAAGGAATTGCCTGCCCAGGGCCAAACTCGATCCGATCCATGTTCCACAGATCGAGGATATTTATATCGACCTATATCATGAGGTCGAGCTCAGAAGGAAAGACCATTCCCGCTTGGCCTTGGCTGAAATCATCCAGTACGACGTAGCCATCGTCCCAAAAGGTTATCAAACTGCTGATCAAGAAGTTGATCAAGTATATCTTGACACAGGTGGGGACGACTGGCCTTTCGCTGTAATTGACAGAACCAAAGCGCCTCAGACAATAGAGGAAAGGGTCAAAGAAACTCTGCGGAGAATAGAGCACTGGTGCAGGATGAATGGTCTCATCTACCTCGGAGTTGATTTCACCACTTCTCCATTGGGCAACGCACCTTCCAGGCCAAAACAGCTACCAAAGAGCAAAGGGAAAGACAAGGAGGGTGAGTCAAGCTCCACCCAAGAGGAAGCTCCTGAAAGTCCTCCTTCCGCTTCACAAGAACGGGTTGTAATCCCGGAAAACCTAGAGAAAGAAGCAGCGGAAGATGTTCCGATAGGCACATCCACTCAGGATGTTGCCACTACTACAACTATTGAGGTCCCTTCTATCTCTTCTCCCTCTCCTCCTTCCCCTCCTCGAGTGACCCAAGCGACCATTCCTTTGGTCGTGTCCTCTCCCCCATCTTCTGTTGTTCCCCCTTCCTCATCGTCCATCTTCTCTTCTCTCGCGGAGCTGTCCCCCACCATTTCTTCCCTCATCTCTCAGCTCCCTTCCTTTCCCATGTCTACCTCCCCTGCAGTATCTCTTCCTCCCGTGAGCACTTCCTCGGCCTCCCTCTCAATGCCGCCTCCAAGTGTCTCCACGCATTTTCCTTCTACTACTGCAGCTGCTCCCTTTACTATTTCCGGCCCCTCTCCCATAAGTCCAGCATGGATCTCTCAGCACCTGAGCCAACAAAAGAGGAAAGTTCCCATCACACCGATGGACTTTTCCGTCATCCCATCAAAGGGGACCAAGAAGCAAAAGCCTTTAACCCGCTTCTCTCAGAGTGTGTCAGGAGAGAGAGTAATGGAGATAGCATACCCCAATCCTTTAAAGGATAAAAAGGATCTGTCTTCGACAGATTACACAGTGACCCAAGTCACAATGGGGACATCTTCAGAAAGCCTTCAAGGAGAGGCCCTATCTGCAGTTGACGCCCTTTGCAAGAAGCTCCAGGAAGCAAAGGAAGAGAAAAGGCTGTTAAAGGAGCAAAATAAACATCTTCTCCACGCCTTGCAGAAAATGGGCAGTGCGCCTCCTACAACTGCCGCCGAAACTCCTGAGCCTTTGAGCCAGGATAAGATTAATGAATATGCCAAAATCGGCGAGCAGGGCATGGCAGTTTCCACCTAGAGGAACCAAATCCTCAAAGAAAGTGAGGGAGTGATCGCCAAGTTCACCGGATTATATCAGAATATCAATCAGACGAACAGAGAGCTCCAGGTGATAGCAGGACCCATCTCCGAAGAGCTGGACCATGCCAAGATGCAACATGAGACCTTTCAGAAAATGCTCGACTGTTCAGTCAAAGATCTGGTCAAGTTCGGCGTCTTTGGACACCCCAGAGCCCTCAACAAAATCCTTTCTACTCTGGATTATCGGGTTGATCAGCTGGAGTTTGTCCTAGAGAAGATCGATAAGATAAAGGAGGAAGCCCTGGATGCAATGCATCAAATGGAGCAGATTGTCTTGAGAATGTCTCCAGGCTTGCTCACTCCTTCTTTCGCCTTAAGAAAGGTAGAGGAAACTATTCGGATCTTCAAGGAGATCGTTTCACAAGGGCTGGGACCAGAGGTCACTTTCGACGCCGAATCCATCAACAACCTGCTGGCTTGTCGTGACTTCATTGGGTACCTGATAGAGGCAGAAAATGATTATTCCAAACTCCCAGAAAATCTCACAGATGAGCGGGAGACTTGCGAAGCTATCAGTGATCGACACAAGGATCCTTCCCAGGATCAACTTCAACCCATGATCAGCAAGTTCATGGAATACCGTGCCCAGTTCCACATCTCGTCGCCTGAGCAGCAGCAAAAGTAGGATACCCCCTTTCAGCCGCGGGATGATGATGAATAGTTTCCTTCTTCCTGACTTTCTCCTTGTAATTATCTAAAGTGTGTTGACACAAATGATGACATCATCCATGTTGCACCATGGGATGATGTCATCCACAAAGTTGTCAAAAGTCAACAAATGACTTTGGAATCTCTTGTAAGATATTTTTGTAATTAAGTGGTTGGTTTGCTTTTGTCTTCTTTTCTTCTCTCCTTCTATATATACTTGAATACTTGTTGTATTCAAAGTGTGGATATTTTTTAGATGAAAAATAGAAGTGAGAAGAAAAGGCTTTGTACTTTTTGTAACAGAAGAAAATATTAATACAAATATTGAGACTTTGTGCTGAATATGTGTGTTATGGGCATCTGATCTTTCTTATGTTAGATCTGTATGTTTATTCTGTTGGATCTACTTCTACTTTTTTGTCATTTATTCATCAGTATTGCTTTGTTTGTCTATGCAAGTAGGTTCGGCTCTGTTTACTACCAGCCCAAAACATAGACCCTCTGACCTTTCTACTTTGGAATTCATTTCTTTTCTCCCTTCAGATCCGTCATCTTCCTTTCCTTCTTCATTCCTTTTTGTTCTTCATCAGAACTACTCTATTGGGATGAGATCCCAACCCCTGAAGGCAGAATATTGTGAGACTTGCACAAGATTCCTGCTGGTAGAATAACAATAAACCAGTTTCGCTTTGCTGACTCAAAGAGGGGCTATGCCCTGCACACTGTTGGCTCGTTTATCCATAGATCTGTCCATTCGACATATTTTCAAATTCAAAATTATCCTTGAGTTCTAAGAAAGAAAGCAAGTGTTGATCGTTATTGAAAACTTGCCAGTTACTTGTATTATTAGGTACACTATGTCTATGAATCATTTCAATGGTGAACTTATCTTGAGAAAAGTCAGGATGAGGAATAAGTAATGACCCTGAGACTACTAGAGAATTAGCCCTGGTGTTCTTCTCCCTAGGCACTGCTTCGATGGAGAAGGTGTCAAGAAATTCAATGGAGTCCTAAACCTGATTCCTGTAATGTTTCAACCTTCCATTCTTTACCTAGAAGAGGTTTCTAACTTGCTTGACAATCAATTCCGCATCCCCACGAGCTAGAAGATTCTTCACACCCTGTTCTTTTACCACCTGGAGTCCAAGAATGAGAGCTTCATACTCTGCTGTATTATTGGTATTTTCAAATTGTAACTTGAATGAGAAAGGATGAATGCTTCCTTCAGGCGACACCAATATGACACCAGCTCCAGAACCAGCTGAAGAACAACTTCCATCAAACTCAAGTATCCAAACGCCATTAGGATCTTTAGGTGACACTTTGGGGAGTTGGATTTCTTCTGGAGACATAATCATGTAGTTGCCATGTCCCATATCCTCATAGAGTATTTGTGCTTTGGGATCATCAGTTTTTTGTACAATATACTCAGACTGCTTCTCAGGTAGCAGCTTCTTCATTTGGCCATTAACAGGTATGAGGGCATGTGACCAATCCATTTGAATTTCTCCACCCACATCCTTACAGAAGTTTCTGCTTAGCAGCATCTCATATGAAGGAGGAATATCTGCTACTAAGATAGTAGCCAAAAATTTCTTCTCAGGAAAAGTTGCAAAAGCCACTTGTGAGTCCTTAATTCTTCCGACCAAGGGCACTTCCTTACTCTCCATGGAATAAAAAGATCCATAAGTGCGTGTGAGATTCAACCCTAAGGCATGAGCTACTTTGGCAGGCATTACATTTTATGATACTCCTGAGTCTATGACGCAGTTACTGAGCCTATGGCCAGCTATAAGGAGTGTTACATAAAATGGTTTGATTTTGTCATTGGGTGAGGTGACAACGGCTACCAGATTAGGCTGTGGTGTAGAAGGAGTGGTTAAAAGGCCTTTAGAGGTAGTTTTAGAATGGGAATTGACAAAGTGAATCATTTTAGCAAAAGCCTTGGGATGGGTTTGATAATATTCAGCCTCTGAGACTTGAACCTTAATCTTTTTTAGGTGATCAATAATATCGAAAGACCCAGAAGTGGACGGGCTATCATCACTTGAGATCCTAGTTTTATCAATTTTAGGGGAAAAAGAAGTAACTTTAGTAGCAGGATCGACAGGACTCACCTTTGGTGTAGATGAAATGGGGATCGGAGATCCTCTTTTTGCAATTACAGGGATAGTTGTTGGCTTCTCCTTAGATTTCTTGGTGGGCTACATCACTTTCTCCCTCTGATTTGTTTGCTCTCGAGTCATGACAACATATGATTCGCTATTCATGTCTGCTACTACTTCGTCATAATCATCCCCTTCATTGATGCCTTCATTGGTGAAGAAATTAACTCGAGATCCCTCAAGTTCATCTGTTTCATCATTAACCTCTTCAACAAATTCCTCACAATCTTCATTAACCTCTCATCCTCTGGTTCCTCAACCTCACAGGTTGCATTGACAGGAAATTTAATAGGAGGTCCTTCAAGTGCTAGTCTTGTTTGAGAAGCAGGCAAACGATTTCTGGGCTGAAAATTCCTCCTTGGAACGTCTGCATAGGGAGCATGCTGAGCCAATTGTTTCTTAATGGCAATGAGATCATTTGCAAGTTTTTGTACCAATGGATCAGTATTAGGTCCAGGAGTGGAAGAGGAGGAAGAAGCAAACTTAAATTTAGAAGGGTCTCTCCTCAACTTCCCTGACATGATTAAATCATCTTCGACACTAACAGTAAGAGTTTGATCCTCAGCCAATGTTGCGAGATTAGCCCTTCTTAGTGCATAACTAACTTCAGGCAATTGGGCGTTTAGGAAGAAGCATTTTTGAATTTGATCTACAGGTTGAGTATTTGGTGGAATTTTGTTAATCAACCTATTGAATCGAGCCACAAATTCTCTCATGGGATCTTGTGATTCCTTCTTTATTTGAGAAATTTGGGCTAGCAAAGCATGCACGTCTTCCGCTAGTTTGAAACGGTTTTCAAACCTAGTTCTCATTATGTTCCAGCTAGTGATAGCTCCGGACGGAAGGTGATAGAACCAATCAGAAGCATTATCTTGTAAAGTCTCAACAAAAAGCCTTACGGAGACGTCTTCATGTTCAACTCCCAGAACTCCGCATGCAACTATGAAGGCTGCGATATGTTCATCAGGATGTACTTTACCATTGCCCTTGAATTTAGGAAAGTTCTTCCGGTTACCTTTGGGTAACTCATGCAAAGGCTGAGGAAGGGAAAGAGGCCCAACATGATGGCCCCAAGGAAATGGTACCGCCATTCTTGGAAAAATGGCTTGAAGAGGAACTGAAACACCAGCAAGAATCAAAGCTCGAAGATTAGGACTGATTTTCTCTGAAGGAATACCACCCGTAGGGATTCTATCTTGGATAGGTGGAGTGCTTGTTGAACAAGCCTTTCTATTTCTCCTTGTTGAAGGGAAAGGAAAACTGAGAATCTTCAATACCAAGGGCCCTTCTCCCTCGAGTAAAACGTGGAGTCGCCAGATCAAAAGATGATCAATAAATGATTATAGAAATGGAATATGATTCCCCAGCGGAGTCACCAAAAATTGTTGGTCGTCAAAAAGGACTTCAAGAAGAGCAACAGTTAGGGGACAAGAAGTCCCTCCTCTTTAATGGGAGAGGTTCCCTTATTCAGAAACGAACCTATTTACACATATACAAAGCATGATTTTCTTGTGGAACTTGGATATTATGAAAGTGTTTTCTATAAGGATCATTAATCACAAAAGGACTGAGGAATGAAAATGCGAGAACGAGCAGAAAGGCACCATTCAGAATTATAGATGACAGAGTAATTCTTTATGCATGCGAGGGTACAACGAATTGGAATAAGATCATTTGTATCATATTAATAAGATGAAATTTGAAAAGACACAAAGTTCTATAAATAACATCTACAAGAATACAAATCTTCTCAGCATAATACAGAAAAATGATCTAACAAGATTAAAATGAATAGCTTAGGAATAAAGGAAACCTGATAGACAAAGAATGAAAAATCCTTCTGTATTGATTCCTTTAAGATTTATTTACACTTTCAGAAATAAGCCAAGTTCTTCCTTTTTTCTCAAAATGGCGAGGAGAGGCCATTATATGGTTTACAAATTAGTTACTCCCGATAACTACTTCTTTTAACTAATGATTAGTTAAAGGGCTGCAAATCGTAATACCCCAACTAATTACAACAAATCTGAGAGAAAGAAGGAGAAGAAGACAAGTGTTCAAGATTGGGAGGGACCCACTGATTCAAGGATCCGTTGTCTGAATCTCTTCAACGCCTCGGCTATGTCTCTGGCACATGGGACTGATGTGTTGGTGGTGGCATCTAACTTGGAAATGAGTTCTCCATGCACGTTCGTTAGTTTGCTTGAGTCGGGACTGAAATGAGCTCCGCAAGTGAGTACTGTGTTTGCACATTGTACTGAAATTGGGAAACCACCGGCGAATGCCAAGCCACTATCATGAATCATCTGTGCCATAGCTGAAGGGTTTGCATCTGTCATCCTTGCCCAAAAATCCCCAAAATCAAGGTGGCGAACTTCACTGTCCCCGATATCAGGAATGGAAAACTCGAGTGGTGAAACTTGTTCCTGCCCCTGGAATTTGATCTTCATGTTGATAGTGACTCGGAGAGCAAAGCTACAAGCTAGACTTGGGATGGAATCGCAAGGGAAATGGATACGCGCACAGAAATTTTGGTTGCATAGGTTCGAGCAATAGATAGCATGAAAGGAGTGTGTAAAAACGCATAGGGGGTAGTTCATTATATAGCCATTTAGGAGAGAGAAAGGAAATAAATGTGCAATACATATCTACCAATTTGAAAAGAAAGATATTCGGGTAGAGCAGGAAAAACTAGCACGAATGGCACTTGGTTCATTTGGGACACGAGGGACGCGAAAGCGCGAAGTACGCGGTTCGGGCGATGCGGGGAAAAGACGCACAAATGCTTTTGGGACATGTGGGATGAAAGTACGTGAAATACGTGAATCAGCTGAATCGGGTGAAAAGGGAACAACGGGTCCGGGTGAACTTGGGACATGTGGGACGAAAGTATGTGAAATACACGAATCAGCCGAATCGGGCGAAAAGGGAACAAAGGGTCCGGGCGAACTTGGGACATGTGGGACAAAAAGTTCCGACGGGCTCGAAAAGAATGGACTTCGGGTAAACCGGCCGATCGGGGAACAGAGAGCCCAAGTGAACCCGGGACACGCAGGACAAAAATGTCCGACAGGCCCGAAAAACACACAAAATGACCCAAAAAAATGTAGATTTTCCCAATTTTCTGACTTTTCACACCACCAGGACAACATAAAAGACACTTAACCTCAAAATTTTAATTTTCAACTTCTTAAAAGCAGGGGATTTTTGAGTGGACAACAGTACGAATCCCTCCTCCTTGGCCTCATCTTAGCTAAGAATCGGTGTTGATAACATCAGAGTGTTAGGAGACTCGCAATTGGTAGCAAACCAGGTTGCTGAGATGTATGAAACCAGAGCCGAGCACTTACAACTCTACAAAATAGTTGTACTAAATTTAAGCAAGGAGTTTGACTTTATATCAATTGAAGCAATCCCACGAGAACAAAATATTCTCGTCGATTCAATAGCAACCTTAGCATCGCGCTTTACTCCAAACAGTAAGTTAGAGGATACCCATTTCATGGTATCCCTTCATACTGAACCACTGATAAAAACAATGCCAAATCCTCTTTTAAATGGAAATGAAAACAAATCTACTATCGTATACCACATCGATAGTGATACAACCACTCTTGATTTCTTAAACGCCTATGCGGCGCTACATCTCACCCATCACATGGTAGATTTATCCCTAATCTGACATTCATCCTCCTACTTTGGAAATACCATGACAGAGCTTCCCCCACAAAAGGAACTTAGCATATACACAGTCAAAAATAGAGATGATATGGAATTACCTCCAGCCCCACCTGAGTTTGAAGAAGGTAACGCTTCTCTAATCGAGGAAACAATCGATATTAATATCGGAGCGGAAGACGAACCAAGGATATTGAAGTTAGGATCCTCGTTAACTCCATCAGAAGTAGAAATAAACACTCAAATCCTCAAAGAACATCAGAAGGCTTTTGCATTTAATTATAAGGAAATGACAGGGGTTGCACCACACATTGTGGTACATAACCTTGTCACTAAATCAGATGCAAAGCCGATTAAACAAAAATCAAGACCAATGAAACCTAAGGTAGCTCTCATGGTAAAAGAGGAGGTAACGAAACTCCTCCAGGTAGGATTCATCAAGCCAGTCGATTACTCTCAGTGGATATCTAATATCGTTCCTGTTCTCAAAAAGAATGGGAAGATACACATCTACATAGACTTCCGAGACATTAACAAGGCATGTCCTAAAGATGACTTCCCGTTACCGTCCATAGACGTCATTGTTGATGCAACAACTGGATTTGAGCTGTTGTCTCTCATGGATGGATTCTCAGGATACAATCAAATCAGAATATTTGAACAAAATCAAGCTAAAACCATGTTTATAACTCCTTGGGGAGCCTATTGCTATGTTGTTATGCCATTCGGACTCAAGAACACTGGCGCTACATACCAGCGGGCTATGACGTATATATTTCATGATCTTATTCATAAAATTATGGAATCCTACATAGATGACTTGTTGGCCAAGGCCAAGAAGCGTTGTGACCATCCGGAAGTGCTTCACGTCATTCTTTCACATCTGATAGAATACGGAGTCATGCTAAATCCAGAAAAATGCGTCTTTGGTGTGACAGGAGGGAAGCTCCTAAGTTATATTATATCATCACACGGGATCGATATTGACCCAACCAAAATTAAAGCTGTTCTCGAAATGGTCCCACCTTCGGATGAATCTGGAATCAGATCATTTCTCAGAAAGCTTGGTGCAATCCGGAGATTCATCCCAGACTTAAGTTTCGCCATTCATCCAATCAACAATCTACTCAAGAAAGATTATAGTATTGATTGGACCGAAGATTGCAATGAAGCTTTCGACGCAGTCAAGCGTTTCTTGTTATCACCACCTATGTTAATGCCACCTAAGCCAGATCGCTCGTTAATTTTGTATTCGCGAGCTACCATTGTCTCGCTAGCCTATATGCTGGCTTAAGAAGATAATGACATGAGAGAAATTTTGATCTATTTCATTAGTCGAACGTTGCTCAACTATGAAACACGTTATACACATGAAGAACAGGAATGCCTTGCCATAGTCTTTACAACCAAACGCTTAAGACATTACATGCTAAATCAAGAAACAAAGGTCATTGTAAAGACAGAGCATTTACGAACTTTCCTCACGCAAGGGTCCTTGTCTAAAAAGACTGGACGCTTTATAACCTTAATGGGGGAGTTCGAACTAACGTTTGTAAATCAAAAGTCTATTAAAGGACAAATCATTGTGGATTGGTTAGCTAATAACCCACTAGACAGAGGCAATCTAGTAGATCTGGAATTTCTGGATGAATGTGTATACTACATCAAAAATAGACCTCCCATCTCTGAGTGTTCCTGGTATACTGATATTATTAATTACATCATGGATCATATGTATCCGGAAGGCATTACATCGCAACAAAGAAGGTGGTTACGCATTATTGTAGCTAAATATGTCGTTATATAGCCAGTGCTCTATCAAAAAGCATTCGATGGAATGCTTCTAAGATGTGTCGACACAGAAGAATCCAAGAGGATTCTCCACGAATCTCACAGTGGAATGTGTGGAGGCCACTTCGGTGGCCATGCCACCACTCGTAAAATACATCGAATGGGCTATTTCTGGCCTACTTTAGAACACAACGCAATAGAGTTTGTACGAAGGTGTCATATGTGCCAAGAATTCTCCCATGAGATCCACATGCCAGCACAAGCTCTACAACCAATCGCTACTTCATGGCCCTTTTCTACGTGGGGCCTCGATTTGATAGGGAAATTCTCTCCCTCATCTACAGACGACCATAATTTCATAATCACGGCCACCGAATATTTTACCAAGTGGGTAGAGGCCATGCCTCTTACCACTGTACCAGGTTCTGTAATCACCAAGTTCATTTTGAACCAAATCATTTGCAGGTACGGTGTCCCGCAAATCATTATCTCAGATAATGGGACTTATTTTAAGAATGATGAAGTACATGAATTGTGCAATAAATTTAAAATAAGCCATCATACGGCCTCCTTGTATTACCCCCAAGCTAATGGACAAGCTGAAGCAACAAACAAAACGTTAAAAGCCATTCTCCTTAAAACGGTGAAAGAAAACAAATGAGATTGGCATTTGAAGTTATATCCGGCCTTATGGGCCCACCGAACCTCAAAACACCAACAGGGGTGACTCCTTTCTCGCTAGTATTCGGGGCGGAAGCAGTTCTCCCGCTTGAGGTTGAAATACCCAATCTCCGTATCTCATTACAAGAGATTCTGGATGAAGATGCTTACAAAGAAGCATGCCTCTCCCAACTAGAAAGCCTAGAAGCTAGGTTATATGTTGAACAGCGGCACAAAGTCTATATTGACCAGACGTGCCGGCAGTATAACAAGAAGGTCTATGAACACGACATATATGAAGGTGATCTAGTTCTAAGGCTAGAAAACCAGATCGACAAAAATACCGGCGAAGGAAGGAAGTTCCGACCCAAATGGTTGGGCCCATACCAAGTCATGAAGGACTATGGAAATGGTGCATATCTCTTATGCACACTGAAAGCTGAGGAATTTGGTGAAATGGTCAATTCCCTACACCTTAAATGATTCTATGCATAAGCAACCAGCACTACTTGTATAATTATAGCTACATTGCATCTTCATATAGTTAGGATCATTTTGTCCACTTGTTTTGTACAACTTTGTGATCGAGGAATTTATTCTTAAAAGCAATTCATTACAAACTTCTGATGGTATTGGCATAAACACTCTAATCATACTTCTCCATTTTCGCGATATCATCAACTATTTCGGAAACATTTCATCGAATAAAGTTAGATATGACAAAGTCTTAACGGTAACCATACCAAGATCTGCATGCTTGTTCTAAATTTTGGTTTCTTCTTAGGATAGGTGTCTTTCCTATGGTCTGTTCTAGAAGCTTCATTGTGTCAAATCTATCCCATATGAATATCTCTTTGGAAGTAAGAGCCCGCTGACATTTTACTCAAACAAACAAGTCAAGTATAAATCAAATAGAAAATTTTAAATTTACACATTTCCTTGCCCCACCAGCCTTTGGTGATGAGCTTACGTCTCTTACTAGTGACGTAGGGTTGGGAAAGGATGGAAATGCCCTTACTTGCCTATGCCTTGCCTAAGGTGATAAACCCACGCTTCTTACTAGTAGCATGGGGCAAGGTGTGGGGGGTCCTCTTGATAAACAAATGTGAAAGGTCATAAAATCTTGAAGTCTTGAGTCAAAAACAAATAAATCGGATGTCCAAAATTCCAAGAGAATTAAAAATCCTAAAAACCCAGATTTTGTCTACCATGTGGCCATCTATGGATCTAAGTCTAGATAAACCACAAAGCAAGTTGCATCCCAAACTATGGAGTCACTCAAGTAGAGTAGGCTTGTAGCATCCTAATTTGGTTCCACCAAAGCTTTGTCTATCTTTCATCACTATCATTTCAACACATTTCATAACTTGTGCCCTTTCCAACTCTCGGTGATGAGCCCTCGCATCTTACTAGTTGCGTGGAGTTAGGAGTAGGGGTAGGTTTATCTGCTCATCGTACTGGCTTATCTTCACCACTTTGCCAAAACAGATATGAGGTATCAAAATTGCTTAAAGAAACTAAAAATTCAAAATCACGTTATATCTACATTATCATATATCAGCATCATGAAATACAAAAAGAAAGTAGACACTTGTATCATTTGTTCTTCATTGCATACATTCTAAAAAACATATAAGCATAACATCATAGCTCACATGAGGAAACGGAAATGAAAGCAAAACCATAAATGCCAAGAGTCTGATCCAAAAGGAATATATATATATATATATATATATAAATGATCAAAATTCTTGTACAATGCCATCATACGCTAAGTATGGTCAAAATGCTCAAAGAGCCCGGGAAGTACACAAATATCACATAAAAATATAAGAGAGCCAGGTGGCTTCTCAACCCCTATGAGATCCCTTTGAAGGTGCACGCCCACGCCTAGGACTCCGGCTATGCTGGCGCTCTAAATGCATGGAGGGCTCACGATCCCGAGGGGCAGCTGTGGTCTCACCATGAGAATGACTCCTCATCAAGCACTCTGCTGTCCTATACCCCTGCCACCTCAGTACGGAGGGTAGATACCATCTTAGCCACATGCCAAACGGGGGAAAAGACGTCAGTATGTCTGCCATCTGATGAGGGCTCCCCTACATCCACAGACAACTCTACACGGGTCCTCTCCATGGGGATCATCAGGGTATCAGTGCATACCCTACAAATCAAGTCTCGCCATTCATCGGCGGTCTCTGCAAACAAAGGAGAAAATGAATTAGACATAAGACAAGAAATAAAACCCAAGTGGAAACAAAAGGAGAGATAGTAACTAAGGAAATACTAATTAAAAACAAACATTAAAAGGAAGGATGGCAACCTTACTTGGATCACCAGGCCTCGAGGATGGATATCTAAGGTCAGCACCTACCACAAATGTCGCCGTTGACTGAGATGCTACCCCCATGTGGCATGGAGCAACATAGCATCCCACAATGGACTCATCCTCCCCACCATGGCCCTGGGAAGAGTGGATCCTCTGAAACTAGAGTCACCCTCTCTGAACTCTTCTGCTCTGCCCTCTTTACCTGCATGATATCCTGAGTGTCATACCACTCAGGAGCACTGTCCTCCTCAGTGTCCTCCTCTATCTCTCCCCCTGTGAACTCCTCAGACTCAGAAGTCTATGTCGATGGGCTAATCGCTGCTATAGGTAGGGACCTGCGGCAATCTAAAGTAAGGGTGCCTAAGGAGCACCGGCTCTCCCTCGGGCATGTACTACCCGCCTAGCCGCAAATAGGAATTCCAAGGGTAACAACTGTCCAAACCCTTGGCCTTTAAGACCCCCTCTGGCATCTCGAATTGACCTGTATAATGGCACTATTGGGGGAAGGATACCCATGTAAGGTATGTCAAACTGCTAAGGAACTCAGCCAAAAGGGTGTATCTCCACTCACCCTACTCTGTTAATGAGATGCCCTGTGGTGGAGTAGGAGATCAAAGTAAGAGCCTACTTGCCCCATAAGCCTTCCATGGCCTGATAAGGTGTGGCCTCCATGTCATCGATGGTTAGAGAAGAAACTGGCTGATGAGGTGCTTTGAGCACCGACATGTATGTCCATCTAGCCACCCTCACAGCTCCAGGATATGTCACCTCTACACCTCTGCCATAAGGTATGAAGCGCTTGTAAACCCAACACATAACCAGGGTCAGGTGGCTCAAATACTTGCCCCCTATAAGTAGACTAACCCTATATAAGTCGTAGTAGGTAGTCCCAAGTATATCTACTCCCCAGGCATAAATCTGGCCATGTCCCCTTGATCTGTGCAATGATGGGGGACAAACAGTATAATAGTGTATCTCCTCTCTTGTCCCCTTGATCAATCTTGAGGCAAGGATCCCCATTAATGGCCTGGTGAATCAAGGGGATGGGCAGGCTAGGAATAGACCGAACTCTCACCCCCTTGTTTGAACCAATGGAGATGACTGCATCTCCCATGTAAGAGGCCCCACTGTGCTATCTGGGCCCATGAACCTGCTGTCTCAAGAGTAAGACCATCTCCCAATGATCGGGACCCCCCAATATACAATAGAAATCCTCCAAAGTGATAGTCCACTCACCTCAAACCCCCTGGTAATTGAAAGGTGTTCCGATCAACATCCTAAAATGAGAATAAATCACAAAGTATGTGATTAGAACGGTGCAACATGTGGGACGTGCGATATACATAGTATACCAGCCCCTCTGTAGAGTGTCTTGCTCATCTTGTGAAAGGGCATCTAATACTGTCGGGATCCAGTCACACTCTCTCTCTCTCAGCTCCACCGAATGTACTCCTCCCCTCACTTGCATACACCCAAAAAACACATAAAACAGAGCAAGTTAGCATCCAAATTGACATTAGAAAAATCACGAAAACAAATAAAGATGCTAAAAATGCAAAAATAATTCCAAACAAGTGTTCTTTTGGCATTATGTAAAGAACCGCCACCCTGAGCAGGGTGGCGGTTTCGCAACCACTGCTTTAAAGGCAGCGTAGTCTTGTAAACCACCGCCCCTGAAACAGGAGCAGTGCAAGTCACGTGACCGCCACCCTGTTCCAGGGCAGCAGTCGTGTCCCAAAAACCCATTCATACAGGTTTTATAAGTTAAAAAAGCAAAAAAAACATGGAAAAGGACCATTTCAACTAAAAACAAAGCCTACCCAGTACGCGCCCCCCCCCTAGATGGACCTTTTGAACCTAACATTTTCAAAAATACCCCCCCCCACGACAAATAATTTTAGCATTTTGAAAGTTTTGAGGTAAAAATGATAAATTGTGGAAAACTAACCTATGATCTCGCGGGTCGATGATCTTCTCGCGGAGGCATGATCGCTATCTCGCCATGAATGTTTTGACTCTACTCTCATAAGAAACCATCACCGTGGGTCTCAGAGCTCAAAACCAACCAAATCAACACACGCAAATGAATAGGAAAATGGGCCCACTTTCATATATATAGTAACCTAACTCAGTTTTTTTTTAATTCCCTTTTTCACAGGTTTGGAGCGCCAACGGAGGTAAGTTCTTACCCCCCGTACAAATGGTATGTTCTCATTTCATGTTATTTTAGCATTTATTTTTGCGATCTATTTTGTCTATCTGCACTTGATTCCTCTTTTCATTTTACAGGTGGTGGAAATTTCTAGATGGCGTCATTTGCGACACACGAACGTATCAGGTATAACTTCCAACTTCCCATTTCAAAACCACCATACTCGGAACACCACCGTTTTACGCCTCTTCATGGCTAAAACGCTTCTTCCGAGGCGGAAATATGTACGTAGCCAAAATTTTAGGGAACTTGCACCACCGGAATAACGTAACACGTGCCCCAATGATGATATAGGTCTTCTCGTAAGGTGTTCGGGATCCGAAAAAGCTCCCCAGGTGTGCGTTAAACATCCCGCATGCCCCACTTAGGGCCCCGTGTGCCTTGTTTTTCTCTTTTCCCTTCTGTCTTCCTCTTGCATTTTGAGCTCTTCAGTTAAGAAACCGCCACCCTGCCTGGGTGGCAGTCGCGTGACTGCCGCCCTAAACAGGTGCGGCGGTCTTATGACAACCGCCGCCCTGCTCTGGGCGGCAATCCTTCACGCATTTTCCATAATTCTCTTTCTAACACGACTAACGTAAAATTTTAAATGTTTACTAGACTTTTTTTTCCACCGCCTTGGGCTTGCATTGATGATTCTGGTTCCCTGGAATAGTGTTTTTCCATTGTTTATAGTTTAAGAGATCAATTTGGTTTGTTCCTTGGGTAAATGAAAATGCTATAAATAGTTGGCTTGTGCTCAAGTAAATGGCCCCTCAAATTTTCCTCTGAATTTCTCATTTCAATAGCTAAGCCTTTCAATTTTTCTTAGGATTCATAGTTTCATTTGTTGTATGCTTGGTTAGTGTTGTATTTAACAGTTAGAAAGCCACATATTCATCCTTATGCAAGTGTTGTTATTATTTCATCCAAATCAATTGGAGTAGGATAGTTTGATTTTTATTAGGAATCCATTAAAGTTATAGGTTCTACTCATTAAATAGGAAAAGTTTCAGGTTTTTGAAATTTTATGTTGCATGACTCACAATAAATCCTGCTAGGAATTGCATAAGCAAACCTCTGTTCTCTTACGCTATCCCTCTCCTACTCGCATTGTATTCAATCTACATCCTAAGCTGCCATTGTTCCAATATCTACTTCTATTGATGCTAGCATTACACGCTTTTTCTGGATCCACGTGATCATGAAGGAACAAGGAGATCACATTGAGGGGACAAAGGCACACACACCATCAGATTCACCACTGTTCTACAAAATCCAGGTTCAAGCTTTCAAAGTTCTAGTTAAAGCATATCAAATAGAGTAGCCAATCACTTTCATTTCAGTTAATTTTACTTTCAATATTGCCAGGGAAGCTATGGGGATTGATAGTTTCTAAGAAAATATGATTCACCTCCTCACTTCTGAGGTAGGATTGAGAGTCTTTCAAATAGAGTAGATCAATTATTTGTTTATTTAGAGTAGATCTACAAACTACACATACAAGTAGCTATACTCAATTGCTTTGTCTATTTTAAATTATGTTATTAGTTTAGTTGTCAATTACCAAATATATTAGATAATTTCTCTCCTTAAATTTTGTTCATATAGCTTCATCAGATAAAATCAGATTTAGTAATATACATAGATCATATCTTGTGTAGTTAGATACACTTATTCATAGTTAATTTCACTTAGTTAGCATTTGGATTTATCATGTTCCTTCTTACATGACAATCACGGGACCTACAGAGCCGAGAGAATATGTATTCAAGACAATCATGCCTCTACCCAATCTTATTATGGCAGTAACTGATATAGATTAGAATCTTAGAATCCAAGTCTTCCAAACAACAACAGACTTACAACAAATTAGCTCACACTTAAGAGGATTAAACGTAGAAGATGAACAAAGTGTATACATTTTGGTCAAACCAACCAGACTACAGGTTAAACTAGATAAATATCCACATGACTGTAGAAGGGTCTTGAAAGAGAGCAAACGTTCGGTTGTGATCCTTTGGTCCCATAGCCAGACGTAGGAGACACTCTCACAGACATAGATACTAGTTTAAGAATTCAAGTTGTAAGAGCACCTGTAAGATACTCTGAAAAGATTGCACAACTGTTAATTCTAAAAATAGAGGCTGAGAAAGGCATACGACTATTAGATACTAGGGATTAGGGACTTATCCCACATATGACCATAGCAAGTCCACAACAACACATGAATCTATGGTTGTGATTCAAAAATACCACAACCCAATGAGTCCACAGGTCAATCCGATGTTGAAAATGGCTTATGCACAATAGTATTCAGATCCACCCCACTTCCACCTATCATCATCACACAGTTATCCTTGTTAGATGTAGCAGCTAACGAATCTAAGGATTTCTAGACTAGACCAGAGAATCGACCCGTAGAGTCCACTATACCCATTTTACCATCTATTTTCATGACCCTGTATCTGGAGACATACATGAAACAATCCCAGGTCATTTTCCATGTATCCCACAACCCTTAGATCAAATCACGCCAGAGCTCGATATTGATTGGAGCCTTCGAGCATTCATCCTCGCTGATCTATCTATCATGCCAGTTCAGGTTAGGAGGGCCTTCTTTACCTTAGATTCACTGATTCCACTAGTGCGCATCAAAGACATAAGATTACCTAACTAGTTTGTCTGTATCCCATGCATACTCAATCCCCACTGGCTATCTCAGCACGACCTTGGGAGGTTAGGTGTGAGGAAGAGTTACTTGTAGATTCCCACGCTTGCTTGTCACTTTTCCATCATACAGTCACCCTGTATATCTATATGGCCATTGAAGATGTTTAGTACCATAAAATATCCATAATCACTAGAAATTATCAATTTATGGCAAGTGGAATACATATTAAGATTTATATCAAAATATCACAACCAAGAATATAACTAAAATTCAATCACTTGTAAGAACAAATATGAAGTGCAATGAAATTTACAAATAAGGTAAGAATGGTTTATGAATCACTAATTCATCAGTAACTATAAGGTGACGTGATTCGTTGCAGCGTTGGATATGCACCTACACTATCGTACATACTTCCTTACAGAAGTATGTGTGAATGTATAGATGCATATGTAGCCTCACATCAACACATGATAGCTTGCCTCTATAGGTAATTTAATAAGTCATAACTCATCTTGTCTCGAAGGAAGAATAACATGGTGGGGTATGAAAAACCAAATACAAACCCAATGTGTTGTCTTAACTCATCGAGGTGTTCATTGAATCCCAAGCCATCTCCCAACTTTGCACCAATGATCTCACTTGAGAGCTTAGCTTGCTGAGCTGTTTTATTTGCACTACCTACCCCACATTTAGAATAGGTTGACAGAGCTATATATGGGTTCGAGTCACCTGTGAAATGTGCTTGCTCACCGAGCCACTTTTGGATTGATCACACTTTTGAGGGACTTTGGGCATATTTGATCATTTTTTGGCATTTTTTCTTTTTTTTTGGATTTTCTTAGGGCCAGAAGGTCATCAAGGGGGTCAATGAACACACTCTAGCTGATTTTGACACTCTTGTTATTTTTTTCCTGTTTTGGATTAGGGGTGGGTTCGGGAGCCTTGTTTCACCTTGTGGTGGAGCTATGGGGACTTCCAAGACCAAGAAGAGGAAAAAATTCCTCTAGTGACTTCAAATTTCCTTAAATTATTTCATATGATCCTGAAACTCAAAATTTCACCTGTGGTCCTCAGATTCTCATGTGGATGACCTATCCAATTTCTAAGTCAATTATTCCCCTATTGTCCATTTTTCTCGGGGGGAAATAGAAAACATTAGTTACATGTCATATTTGAGCTGATTTGCAGTGGTCTTGAGGACCGAAAGTGAAATCAGTTTGTTGGAAAGAACTCTTTGGTAAAGGATATGAGCCTATGGGCTCATTTAATGATTTATTTGATCAGATGAAGGGGGCCACAATTTTCTCCAAGATAGATCTTAAGTCGGGTTATCATTAACTAAGGATCACAGAGACAAATATTCATAAGACCACCTTTCGTACGAGATATGGCCATTGCGAGTTCACAATAGTGCCTTTTGGTCTGACGAATGCCCCTGCAGTGTTCATGAGCTTGATGAATGGGGTGTTTAGGACATTTTTGGATCACTTCATGCTCATTTTCCTTGATGAAATTATGATTTAATCACGTACACATGAGGAGCATGAGGAGCACCTTCGCCAGGTTCTTCAGTGTCTTTGTGAGCATCATCTTTACGGGAACCTCGAGAAGTGTGAGTTTTTTCAGACAAAGGTGCAGTATTTGAGCCACATCATTTCTGGGAAAGGTATCATAGTCAATCTTTCCAATATTTGAGCTATGATGGATTGACTGACACACACTAGTGTGACTAAGGTGCGCAGCTTCATGGGTTTAGCAATATATTACAGTAGATTTATTCAAGACTTCTCTCGGGTTGCGCACTCGATCACTTCCCTTCAGCAGAAAGGGAAGAAGTTTGTATGGTCAGATAGATGTGAGCAGGCCTTTAGAACACTAAAGGAATTCCTCATGACAATGCCTATCCTTGCAGTACCAAATGCTTAGGGAGAGTTCTTCGTTTACACAGATGCTTCTTTGGCAAGACTTGGAGGTGTGTTGATGTAGGAGGGCAGAGCAGTTGCTTTTGAGTCTCACAAACTCAAAGATTATGAGCTCAATTATCCGACTCATGATCTCAAGCTTGTGATAGTTGTTCATGCCTTAGTTCGATGGAGACACTTCCTTCTTGGCTAGAGATTTACACTCAAGACTGGTCACTTGAGTCTTCACCACCTCTTCATGTAGCCCAATCTGAACACTCGTCAGTGGCATTGGATGGAGTTGCTTTGTGAGTATGACATGGAGATAAAGCATGTGAAGGGGAAGGAGAATGTGGTTGTGGATGCCTTGAGTAGACAGAGACATGTGGTTATGGCCACTTCAGTGGGCACATATTTACGGAGTAGGATATTACAGTAACTTCCCCATGATAGCTTCTACCTTGTAGCTAAAGTAGAGATTGAGTCTTAGAGATCCCTTGAGGGGAATTTTGATGGAATTTCATTAGAGACAGATGGTCTTCTCTGACACAGAGGTTGGATATATGTGCCTAGAGAGGAAGACTTGAGACAAGACATTTTGACAGAGGCTCATTGTGCACCCTATTCAGCCCATCTCAGGGTGAAGAAGATGCACACCACCTTGAGGAAGTTATACCATTGGAGGGGACTTAGGAGATATGTGGCTCAGTTTGTGTCACACTATTTAGAGTGTCAGAAGGTGAAGGCTGAGCATCAACATCCAACTGGCCTTCTCTTCCCTCATGCTATACCGGAGTGGAAGTGGGACACCATTTCCATGGACTTCATTGTTGGGTTACCAACGTCGAGATACCACCATGATGCCATTATGGTCATAGTGGATAAATTGATGAAAGTGGCTCATATTTCTCTGGTGAAGACCACCTACACAGCTAGTGTAGTGACACATGTATATCTTAATGAGATCGTCAAGTTGTATGAGATTCCATGGAAGATCATTTGTGACTGAAATCCTTTGTACACTTCCCACTTCTGGACTACGATGCATCATGCTCTTAGGAAGAAGATCAATTTCAGCACATCGTATCACCCTGAGACAGATGGATAGACTGAGTGAGTGAATAAGATCTTGGAGGACATGCTTAGGATGTAAATTATGGATCACCAGTCAAGATGGGAGGATTATTTGTACTTGGTTGAGTTTTCCTACAATAATAGCTTCCAGATTTCGATAGGCATGGCTCCTTTTTAGAAATTATATGGCAGGAAGTGTAGGACACCTCTGAGTTGGGACAGGCTAGAGGACATGGTTTCTATTGGGGAAACATTACTATAGAACATGGAGTAGTAGGTTGTTATGATCAGGTAGAGATTGCAGGAGGCACAAGACATGCAGAAGAAGTATGCGGATCAACATAGGGCAGATTGTAGATATGACGTGGGCACGAAGGTGTTTCTTTGTGTTAGACCACATAAGATCCCTATCCATTATGGAAAAGGTTCTAAGCTTGCTCCTAGATTCATGGGTACTGTACGTACCCAAAATTGTAAGCTACTGTACCGCCAGAACAATGTAACAAGTGCCCCAATGATGATACAGGTCTCCTCGCAAGGTGTTCGGGATCTGGAAAAGCCCTCAGAGTATGCATTAACATCCCGCATGCCCCGCTTAGCCCCCGTGCCCTTTGTTTTCCCCTTTTTCCCTCTTTCCTTGGCCTCTTGACCTTCAGTGACAAAACTGCTGCCCTGAACAGGGCGGCGGTCTTGTAACCGCCGCCCTGCTCAGAGCGGCGGTCCTGTGCGCGTTTTCCAGAACGCTCTTTTGAAGCGACTCGCGTGAAATATCACGTTTCACCAGCTTTTCTTTTCTGACTTGAGCATGCATTAATGTTTTTGGTCCCCTGGGACAGTGTTTTTCCTTTGTTTATTGTTTAGGAGTTCAATTTGGTTTTGGTTTTGAGAGTTGGAAATCCTATAAATGCATGGTTTGTGTACATGCAAATGGTCTGAGTTTGGATGAAGAATTTGAGCTGGAGCTTTGGTCACCATTTTTTCTTGTTAGAGTCTTCTGATTTTTAGTGTTTTGGTTAGCTTGCTTAGGACTGATAGCATAGTTTATTTCGTACTTGGTTAGTATTGCTCAGTTGTTGGTAAGCCACAGACCCATCTTGTGCAGGCAGTGCTGTTGTTCCACCCAATCCGGTTAGAAGCTTGCCTCTAAATTCCTCCTTGCTGTAGATTTGTTTTACTGTGACTTAGAGTTCTTAGTTCAATTCATTATATACCTGGTTAGTATTATTCAGCTGTTGGTAAGCCACATATCCAACTTGTGCAAGCAGTGTCTTTATTTTGGAACGGAATAGCTTAGGAAGCCATTAAATTTTTAGGTTTTGCTCTTCGTATAGGATAGTCAAAGGTTCTAGTCGCTTCACGTTGCATGACTCGCAGTAAAATCCTACTAGGAATCGCATAAGCCAAGCTCTGTACTCTTGCGCTATCCCTCTCCTACTCGCATTCTCGGTCTGCATTCTGAGCTGTCCTTGTCCCAAAATCTACTCCTATTGGTGCTAGCATTACACGCTTTTCTGGATCCAAGTGAACGCGAAAGAACGAGAAGATCATACTGAGGGGACGAGATCACATACACCATCAGATTCGCCACTGTTCTGCGGAATCCAGGTTTTACATTTCAAAGTTCTTGTCAGATTCATATCAAATAGAGTAGTTAATCACTTTATTTCATTTCATTCTATTCTCGACATTGCCAAGGACGCTGTGGGGATTGATAGTTTCTAAGAAACTATGATTCACTCCTCACTTCTGAGGTAGGATCGAGAATCTTGCCGGTAGATTAGAAAAACTGTTTTATTTAGAATAATTCTATAAATCGCACAGGAAAATAACCACACTCGGTTATCTTGTCTGTTTTAAATTATTGCTTAGCTATTATTTATAGATACGCTTAAAATAGTTTGCTTTCCTTAAAATTGTTAGAATATTTCATAGAAAAATAAAATTTATATGTAGTTAGATTTATTTCACTTAGTTAGAATTTGTTTCATCACAGTTAGATTGCATTTTGTTTCGTATGACAATCACGGGACCTCAAGAGCCCAGGGAATATATATTTGAGCCAATCGTGCCTCAACCAAACCTAGTCACAGCAATAGTTGACATAGACCAAAATCTCAGGATACAAGTATTCCGAACAACCACAGATTTACAACTGATCAGTTCATAGTTAAGAGGATTAAACATAGAAGACGACCAAGCACATGCGTTTTGGTCAAGTCAGCCAAACTACAGATTACTCTAGAAAACATCCACATGACTGTAGAGGGGCTCGAAAGAGAACAAACATTTGGGTGCGATCCTCTAGTTCCACAGCCAGACGTTGGAGACACCCTCGTAGATATAGATACCAGCTTAAGAATCCAAGTTGTGAGAACGTCTGTAAGGTATTATGAGAAGATTGCACAACTATTGGTTCTAAACATAGAAGCTGAGAAAGCATACGATTACTGGATACTAGGGATTAGAACTTGATCTCACGTATGACCATAACAGGACCGCAACAACCAAGAGTCTACGGTTGTGATCCACAGATCCCACAACCCAACGAATCCACAAGTTAGTTAGATATAGATACTGGCCCTATGCACACTAGTGTTTCAGTCCACCCCCACTTTCCACCTATCATCATTCGAACAACTGTCCTTACTAGATATAGCGGCTAACGAAGCCTAGGGAATGCTGGACTAGGCCAGAAAATCGTCCATAGAATCAATTGTATTCATCATCCCACTATATGACCTTATCAGGAGATATACACGAAACAATCCCAGGTCATTTTCCACGTATTCCGCAACCCATAGATCGAATCACACCAGAGCTCGATATTGATTGGAGCCTTCGAGCAGTCATCCTTGTTGATCGATCTATCACACCAGTCCAAGTTAGAAAGGGCCTTCTTTTCCTTAGATTCACAAATTCCACTAGTGCGTGTCGAAGACATTAGATTGCCTAACTAGTTTGTCTGCATATTCCATCCCCACCGGCTATCTCGGGCACGACCTCGAGGGAGGTCAGGTACGTGGAAGAGTTACTTGTTGATTCTCACGCTCGCCCTGTCACTTTTCTGACGTACAAAATTGGTGAACCTGATGTGAAGCAAACAACTATTTCGACCTTCTCTTTGAGAAGTTTTCAAATCTTCTCTTGTCCACCTTCGCTTCTTCCCATTATTCTGTGGGTATTCATATACCCCCCGAATATGTCAGGATTCGACGCATATGGGCAGACCCCATCCTGGGTCTTGAGGCATACTACGCCCAACAGAATAGGGAATCAATCACTCTCGCTCTCAGTATGGGGGTGACAACTATTCAACTAATCAGTTGTCAACACAAACCCCAAGAATCAGATATAGTTCGTCTTTTCAAACTGAGGAGTTCAGATCAACCCCCTCTAACCCCAACAAACAGAACCTTCAGGTTCCAACAATATGACGTTTACAGGAGAATCTGGTTCATCTCCTCAAATGTTACTCAGACCATAAATTAGTAGGCAATCAGATCCATACCTAGTCTTAGATAATGGACAGTCAACACGTTATCCTAGGAGTGAACAACACTCCTGGGGAATGTACCCATCTATAGGCAGGTTTACAAATACAACCCCGAAATCTCTTTTCAAGAAAATACCTCTCTGCCACTGCATACAGGAAATATTCTGGGAGAAACTTGGCCAAAATAGCGATCAGTTTATGACAGGATAATCACGTACCTTTACAACACCAGAGGTATAGCAACAACACACCACTCAGGAAAAGTACCGTGGCTTCACTAAAGCTGAAGTCATTTCAATGTTAGTAGAAAAGAGTGAGAGGGGTTAGAACTGGCTCAAGCAAGTCAATATTCTCCGTTCATACAAACAGGAAGTTCCAATCCTCCATACCACTCTGGTCAGGTAGATCTCCTTATGGGAGTAGGCACGTTAGGCATGCCCTCATCAATATCCACAGCAAACACCAACAAGGCCTAGTCATCATCTAACACTACTCCTCCCGGTCTAGTGTCAAACAGTCCGTTCCTCGAGCAATAACCCCATCCTATTTAAACATGTACTCTAAATCACCACAAGGAGATGTGTTCTCCTCTCACTGATATGTTTTCTCTCCAACGCAGGGACCCTCCTTATGCCCTTGCCAACGCATACGTTGCACCCGTATCAGTAACCTATCCCACCACTCCCCTTAGTAAACACCATCAATGGTCGAAAGCTATGCGATAGGGACATATTCAGAATATCTAAAGGAACCCTTAGATTTCACCATACGAAGCGTCATGCTTCCAAGACCTCTCCCCTGATTTTTCCCAAGTTCAAGGGTGAAGGAGATCTAAACGCGCATATCAAAGCTTACGCTACTAGCCATACTACGAGAATTACTCCCATGGGATGGGGTTGTTGCTAAAATATTTCCCAAAACACTGGAGGGAATTTCTCTCAATTGGTATTATAGAATACCTGAGGCTTCCATACATTCATTTAAACAACTCGTGTCAGAGTTCATCAAAGCCTTCGACATGAACAAACTACTGAGAACAGGAATCAGGGAATTCTTGCATATCAAACAAGAACACAATGAATCTGTCGCTCATTTCATCCAGAGGTGGCGTACAGTTCTTTATTCATCAGCAAGTGCTCCAAACATGGATCAGATGGAACTATGCGATTTATTCCTTCATTCTCTCAGCAGAGAAGTGAAGGAAGAAGTCCAGAAGTTCCCACTGAGGACTTATGATGAAGTACTTGAGAGCGCTCTACGAATAGACCAGGCAACAATAGATAGTGGTCGTAAGACGTATGGAGCAAATGGGAGGTTAATCACCTCCACTCAAAATACTACAACTACCACAAACGTCAATCAAGGACCCAAAATCCTTAACAAAAAATTGTGGGGTAACAACGGATGGGGTAACCGACCAGCCCAAGAGGGTAAATGTTGTTAATACTCCGTCACAAACAAACAACCAACGAAACAACAACTTTACCCCAACGGTCAATACAGTGGATTTTAACCATCCACAACAACAACAACAACAACGGCGAAATCCCATACAAGGGCCAAAGCCAAAACTCATTTGGTTACCAAAACCAAAGTCAAAACCAAAAACAACAATTCCAAAACTTTGGTCCTAATAGGCAACAGTTTGATCGGAATTTTAGGCCACAATACACACCAAACCAACAAAATGGGAATTATAATCCCAATTCTTATTGTGGTTTCCATAAAATTCATGGTCACGACACTAGAACGTGCCGTGACTACAATAAATTTATGCAACGTTTGCCAGAAGAACAAAGACAGTTCTTCACAGACTTGTTTTTGGCAGATCCCGTCTCATCATCACCAAATACTCTCGCAGGGGCAAGTTTCTCCTCAGAATGCTCCCCTCAAGATCTTTAATGATCCACTCCCAAATCATGACAGCAATAGGCTGAATCCAACCGGAACAAACAAAGGGTGCAGTGACGGGAAACAATGACCATGAAGCCTCGACTTCATTAAATCCGTCAGTCGCGCCACAGTTGGGAGCTCAACCGAGACCTAAGATAGTCAGTTTGGTAGAATTAGACGCTGAACTACCTATCGAAGCTATAACGAGAACACGAGAGTATTTCTCTCAACCAAGCCCAAGTCATCTGCCAGAGGCAGATAAGAGTCAGCAAATAGTTGAAAAACCCATCGGTGCGTATGATTTAATTAGTGACCTAACAAAGACCTTCTCACACATTTCATTTTTGGACTTACTAAAGAACTCTCCCCCCTCACAGAGCTGCTCTTTTAGAAGCATTAGGTCTAGGCCATCTAATTAACATCACTCCACCTCCCGAAACACAAGTAAATCACGTAGATTTTGATATCCACCCTCCGGGGCAGCCGGACAAGGATGTCGAATTCATCTTTGAAATAAGTAAAATGCCCACAGATGCTGAGATCGCATGCCGAGGTGACCCAACCTTACACTTGCAAGTGTGGGTTTATAATAACTATGTAAAACGGGCAATGGTTGACGATGGGGCTGCAGTTAACATAGTCCCTTTCTCTTTCCTCCAAAAACTTGGATATGGAGAAACAAAACTGTTCCACTACACGAAATACCTTGAGAGGCTATGATAGCCTTAAAGCCACTTCGATAGGAACTATAATACTGCCAGTCACCTTAGGGCCCAAAACCATCTTGACTGAGTTTTATATTATAGATCGGGAAACTAACTATAATATGATCCTCGGCCGACCTTGGATACATCGAATGAAGGCAATCCCTTCCACGCTATTTCAAGAAGTAAGATTCTTGCATCTGGGAAAGGTATTTGTAGCCAAAGGCGATCCAAAACCTTTCGATTTGCACCTAGCTGATTTAAAGAAAAGACTAGGGGTGCACTCAGAATTTGAGCTGCCAACAAACCAACTTAATAAACCCTCTGACCCAAAGCCAGAGGAAAAGTTGATACCTACAACGGATCTTGAAACTACCAGCATAGCCAAAACAACTCCAACCCCTAAAGGTAAAACTAAAGAAATAGTATCATTAGGGACTACTGCGAAAATCGTTGAATTGATAGAACAAGATTCACCAATGTTCTTACCATTCGATTCAGTAGGCATAGGATTTTCCCTAGGTGTTGGTTCCTTACCGGCAGAGGATCTCTGTATGATAGAAGTAGAGTGTGCAAACGTGGCAGATGCCCCAACATCTACAATCCCGGCTAAGTATTGGACTCTCCATTTCGATGGAGCTAAATGTCGTTATGGAGCGGGGGCAGGTATAATTCTTACTTCACCCGAGGAGAAGGTCCTCCCATTCTCATTTAAGTTAAACTTTGAATGCACAAACAATGGCGCTGAGTACGAAGCCCTCCTTCTTGGCCTCACCTTAGCTAGAAGAATTGGTATTAATAACATCAGAGTCTTGGGAGACTCGCAATTAGTAACAAACCAAGTTTCTGAAGTATATGAAACTAAAGCCGAACATTTACAACTCTACAAAAACGCTGTATTAGATTTAAGCAAGGCGTTTAACTTCATATCCATTGAAGCGATCCGCGAGAGAAAAATCTTCTCGCCGATTCAATAGCAACCTCGGCATCACGTTTTACTCCAAGCAATGAGCTAGAAGATACTCACTTCACAGTATCCATTCGTGACGAGCCATTAATAAAAACAATGACAAATCCTCTTTTAAGCGGAAGTGAATCTACCATCCTAGACCATGTTGGAAATGATGCGGCTACTTTGGATTATTTAAATGCCTATGCAACATTACATCTCTCCTATCACATGCTAGATTTATCCCTGATCCCACATTCGTCCTCCTACTTCGGAAATCCCGTAACGGATCTTCCGTCACAAAGGGAACCTAACATATACGCAATAGAAAATGGGGATGATTTAGATTTACCTCCAGCACCACCTGAGTTCGAAGAGGGTAACGCCTCTTTAATCGAAGAAACAATCGATGTCAACATTGGGACAGAAGATGAACCAAGAATATTGAAACTAGGTTCTTCGTTGACACCAGAAGAAGTGGAAATACATACTCAGGTTCTCAAAGAACATCAGAAGGCATTTGCATTTAATTACAAGGAGATGACGGGAGTCGCACCCCACATTGCGGTACACAACCTCGTCACTAGATCGGGATGCAAAGCCAATTAAACAAAAATCAAGGCCCATGAAACCCAAAGTAGCTCTCATGGTAAAAGAGGAAGTAATAAAACTCCTTCAGGTAGGATTTATCAAGCCAGTTGACTACTCCCAATGGGTATCTAATATCGTTCCCATTCTCAAGAAGAACGGAAAGATACGCATTTGCATAGATTTCTGAGACATCAACAAAGCGTGTCCTAAAGACGATTTCCCATTACCATCCATAGACGTTATTGTTGATGCAACAGCTGGTTTTGAACTTTTGTCTCTCATGGATGGATTCTCGGGATACAATCAAATCAGAATATCCGAGCAAGATCAAGCTAAAACCACGTTTATAACTCCTTGGGGAACCTATTGCTACGCTGTTATGCCATTCGGTCTTAAGAACGCCGGTGCTACGTACCAGCGGGCCATGACATACATATTTCACGATCTAATTCATAAAATCATGGAATCTTACGTAGACGACTTATTGGCTAAGGCCAAAAAGCGCTGTGACCATCCCGAAGTACTCCGCATCATTCTTTCACGCCTAATAGAATACGGAGTCACGCTAAACCCAGAGAAATGCGTCTTTGGTGTAACAGGAGGAAAGCTCCTAGGTTACATCATATCGTCACGAGGGATCGACGTTGATCCAACCAAAATTCGGGCTGTCCTCGAAATGGTCCCACCTTCGAGTGAATCTGGAATCAGATCATTTCTCGGGAAGCTGGGTGCAATCTGGAGATTCATCCCGGACTTAAGCTTCGCTATTCATCCAATCAACAATTTACTCAAGAAAGACTATAGCATTGATTGGACCGAAGACTGCAACGAAGCTTTCAACGCAGTTAAACGTTTCTTGCTGTCACCACCTACGCTAATGCCACCTAAGCTAGATCACCCGTTAATCCTATATTCACGAGCTACCAATGTCTCGCTGGCCTGTATGTTGGCCCAAGAAGACGATGACAAGAGAGAACGTGTGATTTATTTCATTAGCCGAACACTGCTCGACTATGAAACACGCTATACACAAGCAGAGCGAGAATGTCTTGCCATAGTCTTTGCTACTAAACGTCTAAGACATTACATGCTGAATCAAGAAACAAAGGTCATGGTAAAGACGGACCATTTACGGACTTTTCTCACACAAGGTTCCTTATCCAAAAAGGCTGGACGTTTTATAACCTTAATGGGAGAGTTCGAATTAACATTTGTAAATCAGAAGTCAGTTAAAGGACAAATCATCGCGGATTGGTTAGCTGACAACCCATTAGATGGAGGCGATCTAGTAGATTTGGATTTTCCAGATGAATGCGTATACTACATCGAAACTCGACCTGCTATTTCTGAGTGCCCTTGGTACACTGATATCATTAATTATATCATGGACCATACGTACCCGGATGCAGTGACACCGCAACAAAGAAGGCGATTACGCATAATCGTAGCCAAATATGTCATTATAGAGCAGGTGCTCTATCGAAAAGCATTCGATGGAATGCTCTTAAGGTGTGTCGACACAGAAGAGTCCAAGAGGATTCTCCATGAATCCCACAGCGGTATATGTGGAGGCCACTTTGGTGGCCATGCCACTGCTCGAAAAATACATCGAATGGGCTATTTCTGGCCCACTCTAGAACATGACGCGATAGAGTTTGCACGCAGGTGTCATAAGTGCCAGGAATTCTCTCACGAGATCCACATGCCAGCACAAGCTCTACAACCAATCGCTACTCCATGGCCCTTTTCTACATGGGGCCTAGACTTAATAGGGAAATTCTCTCCCTCATCCACAGACGGCCACAATTTTATAATTACGGCCACTGAATATTTTACCAAATGGGTGGAGGCCATGCCTCTTACTACCGTACCTGGTTCTGTAATCGCTAAGTTCATTTTAAATCAAATCATTTGCAGGTACGGTATCCCACAAATCATTATCTCAGATAATGGAACTTCTTTCAAGAATGAAGAAGTTCGTGAACTATGCAACAAATTTAAAATAAGCCATCATACGGCTTCCTTGTATTATCCCCAAGCCAATGGGCAGGCTGAAGCAACAAACAAAACGCTGAAAGCCATTCTCCTTAAAACGGTGAAAGAAAACAAGCGAGATTGGCATTTGAAGTTATATCTGGCCTTGTGGGCCCACCGAACCTCAATAAGAACACCAACAGGAGCAACTCCTTTCTCGCTAGTATTTGGGGCAGAAGCAGTTCTCCCGCTTGAGGTCGAAATACCCAGTCTCCGCATTTCACTACAAGGGATTCTGGATGAAGACGCTTACAGAGAAGTACGTCTTTCCCAATTAGAAAGCCTAGATGAAATTAGGTTAGATGCTGAACAACGGCATAGAGCTTATGCTGACCGAATGTGCCGGCAGTATAACAAGAAGGTTTATGAACGCGATATATACGAAGGTGATCTAGTTCTAAGACTAGACAGCCGGATCGACAAGAAGACCGGCGAAGGAAGGAAATTCCGGCCCAAATGGTTGGGCCCATACCGAGTCACGAAGGACTATGGAAATGGTGCATACCTCTTATGCACGCTAGAAGGTGAGGAATTTGGCGAAACAGTCAATTCCCTGCACCTCAAGCGTTTCTACGCATAAGCAGCTAGCACTACCTATATAACTATCTACATTGCATCTTCATATAGATTTAGATCATTTTGTCCACTTGTTCTTACACAAATTGTGATCAAGGAATCTATTCTCAAAGTAATTCATTACAAACTCATGATGTTGTTGGCACAAAACTTTCTAATCATATCTCTCCATTTTCGCGATATCATCAATCACTTCAGAATCTTTTATCAAATAAAATCAAACATGACGAAGTCTTAACGGTAACCATACCAAGATCTGCAAGTTTGTTCTCGCTTTGATTTCTTCTTAGGATTGGTGTCTTGCCTATGGTCTGTTCTAGAAGCTTCATGGTGTCACATCTATCCCATATATACATCTCTTTGGAAACAAGCATATACTGACATTTTACTCAAAAAGACAAGTCAAAAAGTGATTAAACAGAAAATTTTATTTTTACACATTTCCTTGCCCTACCAACCTTCGGTGATGAGCTTGCGTCTCTTACTAGTGACGTAGGGTTGGGAAAGGATGGAAATGCCCTTACTCGCCTATGCCTTGCCCACGGTGATAAACCCACGCTTCTTACTAGTAGCATGGGGCAAAGTGTAGGGGGTCCTCTAGACAATGCAAACATTAAAAGGTCATAAACAAACTATTCAAACTTTGAGTCAAAAATGAATGAATCAGATGCTCAAAATTCCAAGAGAGTTAAAAATCCTAAAAACCAGATTTTGTCTACTATGTGGCCATCTACGGGTCTAAGTCTGGATAAACCGCAAAGCAAGTTGCACCCAAAACTATGAAGTCATTCGGGTGGAGTAAGCTTGTAGTTTTCAATTTGGTTCCACCAAAGCTTCGTCTGTCTTTCATCACTATCGTTTCACCATATTTCATACACTTGCGCCCTTCTTGGCTCTTGGTGATGAGCCCTCGCATCCTACTAGTTGCGTGGAGTTAGGAGTGGGGCAAGTTAATCTGTTCATCATACTGGTTATTTTCATCACTTTGCCAAAACAAACGTGAGGTATCCAAATTGCTCACAGAAGCTAAGATTTAAGATCACAATATATCTACAATATCATGTATCAGCATCATGAAACACAAAAAGAAAGCAAGCATTTGCATCATCTGTTCTCCATTGCATACATTCTAGAAAGCATATAAAACATACATCGTAGTATACACAAAGCAGTTGGAAATAGAAAGGACAAACGTGAGTGACAAGCTTTTGATCTAAAATCAATGCATATATATAAATAATCAATGTTTGTATACAATGCCATCATGCATTAGGCATGGTCAAAACGCTCAAAGAGCCCGTGATATACAAAAGAATCCATGATACAAAATATACAAGGGCCAAGTCACCTCTCAACCCCTACGCGACCCCTCCGAGGGTGCGCGCCCTCGCCTAGGACTCCGGCTACGCCGGCGCTCTGAATGCACGGAGGGCTCAGGGTCTCGAGGAGCAGCCGCGGTCTCGCCACGAGAATGGCTCCTCATAAGACGCTCGGCTGTCCTATAGCCTGCCAACTCTGTACGGAGGGTCGACACCATCCTGGCCACATGCCAAATAGGAGCGAAGACGTCAGTATGCCTACCGGCTGCTGAAGGCTCCCCGGCATCTACAGATAGCTCCGCACGGGTCTTATCCATAGGGATCATCAGAGAATCAGTGCATACCCTATGGATTAGATCCCGCCACTCGTCAACAGTCTCTGCAAAACAAAGAAGAAAAACAAATTAGAAGCTAGGCAAGAGACTAAAAGATACAATATCAAAACATAAGGAGAGATAGCAATTAAAAATCCTAAATTAAACAAACATTGAAAAGATGAGAGGATAACTTACTCGGATCACCGGGCCTCCAAGATGGGTCGCTGGGGCCAGCACCCGCCGCAGATGCCACTGCCGACTGAGGGGCTGCTCCTGTAGTAGGAGCAACATGACGCCCCGCAACTGACTCATCCTCTCCACCATGGCCCTGGGAGAGTGGCTCCTCTGAAGCTAGAGTCTCTCTCTCTGCACTCTACTCGGCCCTCTCTGCCTGCAAAATATCCTGAGTGTCATGCCACTCAGGATCGCTATCATCCGTCTGCTCCTCCGACCCTCCCTCTGTAAGCTCCTCAGAATCGGAGTCGATATCTATAGGGTCATCGCTGCTATGAGCAGGACCCGCGGCAATCTGAAGCAAAGGTGCCCGAGGCACACCAGCTCTCCCTCTGGCCCGAACAATCCCCCTGGCTACAATAGGAATACCAGGAGTGACCACTGTCCAACCACGGCCTCTAGGCCCCCCTCTAGCCTCGCGGACTGATCTATAAACCGGTGCCACTGGAGGAAGCATGCCCACATATGGGAGGCCGAACTGCTGAGGAACCCTGCCGAAAGGATGTACCTCTACTCGTCCCACACGGTCAATAAGCTGCCCTGTGGTGGAGCAAGAGATCAGTGTAAGAGTCTCCTCTCCCCATATACCAGCCATAAGCTGGTACGGTGTGGCCTCCATGTCTGCTGTAGTAAGCGAGGCAACTGGCTGGTGAGGTGCTCTAAGCACCGACATATCTGACCATCTGGCTACCCTCACACCCCCAGGATCTGCCACCTCCACGCCTCTGCCATAGGGAATGAAGCGCTCATACACCCAACTCATAACTAGAGTAGGGTGACTCAAAGACTGTCCCTGTAGATGGACCACCCTGTATAAGTCATGGTAGGTGGTCCCCAGAATATCTGTGCCCCAGGCGTATATCCGGCCATGCCCCTCTATCTGTGCAATGATGGGGGCCCAGCAGTATAGTAAAGTATCCCCTCCCTTGTCCCCGATCAGCCTCGAGGCAAGGATCCCCATGATAGCCTGTCGAAATACGGGGATGGGCAAAGAAGGAATGGATCTAACTCTCACTCCCTTCTTCGGCCCCGTGGAGATGGCTGCATCCCCCATGTAACCTGCCCACTGTGCAATCTGTGCTCGGGACCCTGCTGTCTCCAGTGTGAGTCTCCTCCCGATGATCGGGACCCCCAGGATACGGTAAACATCCTCCAAAGTAATCGTCCACTCACCGCGGACCCCTGGCAGTCGGAAAGTGTTCCGATCTGCATCCCAATAAGAAAACAAGTCACAAAGGATGTGACTAGATGGTGCGACATGAGGCACGCGCGATATACGCAGTATGCCGGCCCTCTGCAATGTGTCCTCCTCATCTGGTGAGAGGGCATCCAATACCCCGGGCAACCAATCACACTCCCTCTCTCGACTCCATCTGATGTACTCCTCTCTCGCCTGCATACACCCAAAAACACACAAAACAGAGCAAGTTAGTATCTAATCAATGCCGAGAGAGTCGTAAAAACATATAGAAATGATAAAAATACAAGTGCAATGTCTAAAGCAAGCTCCTTTTGCTTTCTGTGCAAAACCGCCGCCCTGAGCAGGGAGGCGGTTCTGTAACCGCCGCCTTTAAGGCGGCGGTCACGTAACCACCGCCCTGGTCAGGGCGGCGGTCGTGTAACCGCCGCCCTGGCCAGGGGCGGCGGTCGCGGTCCGAAAACCCGCGCGGGTTTTTAAACCTAAAAAGCCCAAAATGAGCAAAAAATGACCTTTTTAACTAAAAACAAAGCCTACCCAGTAGGCGCCCCCCCTAGGTGGACCTTTTGAACCTAACATTTTCAAAAATAACCCCCCCATTACAAAGAATTTGCCATTTCAAATTTGAAGGGGGAAAAATGCAAAATTAAAGAAAACCAACCTGTGATCTCGCGGGGTGGCGTTCCGCACGTGGGGGCATGGTCGCTATCTCGCTCCAGACGTTTTGACTCTATTCACGCAAGAAACCATCACCGTGGGTCCCAGAGCTCAAAATCAATCGAATCAACTCGCGCAAATGAATAGGAAAATGGGCCCACTTTCATATATATATCGTTCTGTTTCGTTTTAAAATGGCTTTTTCGCAGGTTCAGAGCGCTGTTGGAGGTAAGTTTCTATCCCCGCACAAATGGTACGTTCTCTTTCCCTGTTATTTTAGTGTTTGTTTTCCAAATTATTGTATCTATCTGCACTTGAGTTCTCTTTTCATTTTGCAGGTAGCGGGAATTTTGGAATGGCGTCATTTCAACACACGGACGTGTAAGGTATAACTTCTAACTCCCCATTTCGGGACGGCCATACTCGGACCCACCGTTTTATGCCTCTTCATGGCTAAAACATTTCTCCGAGGGGGCAATATGTACGTACCCAAAATTGTAAGGTACTGTACCGCCAGAACAGTGTAACAAGTGCCCCAATGATGATACAGGTCTCCTCGCAAGGTGTTCGGGATCCGGAAAAGCCCTCAGAGTATGCGTTAACATCCCGCATGCCCCGCTTAGCCCCCATGCCCTTTGTTTTCCCCTTTTTCCCTCTTTCCTTGGCCTCTTGACCTTCAGTGATGAAACCTCTGCCCTGCAGGGCGGCGGTCTCGTGACCGCCGCCCTGAACAGGGCGGCGGTCCTGTAACCGCCGCCCTGCTCAGAGCGGCGGTCCTGTGCGCATTTTCCAGAACGCTCTTTTGACGCGACTCGCATGAAATATCACGTTTCACCAGCTTTTCTTTGCCGACTTGAGCATGCATTAATGTTTTTGGTCCCCTGGAACAGTGTTTTTCCTTTGTTTATTGTTTAGGAGTTCAATTTGGTTTTGGTTCTTGGATGCTTGAATTCCTATAAATGCATGGTTTGTGCACATGCAAATGGTCTGGAGTTTTTGGTCTGAGTTTGGATGAAGAATTTGAGCTGGAGCTTTGGTCACCATTTTTTCTTGTTAGAGTCTTCTGATTTTTAGTGTTTTGGTTAGCTTGCTTAGGACTGATAGCATAGTTTATTTCATACTTGGTTAGTATTGCTCAGCTGTTGGTAAGCCACAGACCCATCTTGTGCAGGTAGTGCTGTTGTTCCACCCAATCCGGTTAGAAGCTTGCCTCTGAATTCCTCTTTGCTGTAGATTTGTTTTACTGTGACTTAGAGTTCTTAGTTCAATTCATTATATACCTGGTTAGTATTATTCAGCTGTTGGTAAGCCACATATCCAACTTGTGCAAGCAGTGTCTTTATTTTGGAACGGAATAGCTTAGGAAGCCATTAAAGTTGCAGGTTTTGCTCTTCGTATAGGATAGTCAAAGGTTCTGGTCGCTTCACGTTGCATGACTCGCAGTAAAATCCCGCTAGGAATCGCATAAGCCAAGCTCTGTACTCTTGCGCTATCCCTCTCCTACTCGCATTCTCGGTCTGCATTCTGAGCTGTCCTTGTCCCAAAATCTACTCCTATCGGTGCTAGCATTACACGCTTTTCTGGATCCAAGTGAACACGAAAGAACGAGAAGATCATACTGAGGGGACGAGATCACATACACCATCGGATTCGCCACTGTTCTGCGGAATCCAGGTTTTACATTTCAAAGTTCTAGTCAGATTCATATCAAATAGAGTAGTTAATCGCTTTATTTCATTTCATTCTATTCTCGACATTGCCAAGGAAGCTGTGGGGATTGATAGTTTCTGAGAAACTATGATTCACTCCTCACTTCTGAGGTAGGATCGAGAATCTTGCCGGTAGATTAGACAAACTGTTTTATTTAGAATAATTCTATAAATCGCACAGGCAAATAACCACACTCGGTTATCTTGTCTGTTTTAAATTATTGCTTAGCTATTATTTCTAGATACGCTTAAAATAGTTTGCTTTCCTTAAAATTGTTAGAATATTTCATAGAAAAATAAGAGTTATATGTAGTTAGATTTATTTCACTTAGTTAGAATTTGTTTCATCACAGTTAGATTGCATTTTGTTTCGTATGACAATCACGGGACCTCAAGAGCCCAGGGAATATATATTTGAGCCAATCGTGCCTCAACCAAACCTAGTCACAGCAATAGTTGACATAGACCAAAATCTCAGGATACAAGTATTCCGAACAACCACAGATTTACAACTGATCAGTTCACAGTTAAGAGGATTAAACATAGAAGACGACCAAGCACATGCGTTTTGGTCAAGTCAGCCAAACTACAGATTACTCTAGAAAACATCCACATGACTGTAGAAGGGCTCGAAAGAGAACAAACATTCGGGTGCGATCCTCTAGTTCCACAGCCAGACGCTGGAGACACCCTCGTAGATATAGATACCAGCTTAAGAATCCAGGTTGCGAGAACGTCTGTAAGGTATTCTGAGAAGATTGCACAACTATTGGTTCTAAACATAGAAGCTGAGAAAGCATACGATTACTGGATACTAGGGATTAGAACTTGATCTCGCGTATGACCATAACAAGACCGCAACAACCAAGAGTCTACGGTTGTGATCCACAGATCCCATAGCCCAACGAATCCACAAGTCAGTTAGATATAGACACTGGCCTACGCACACTAGTATTTCAGTCCACCCCACTTCCACCTATCATCATCGAACAACTGTCCTTACTAGATATAGTGGCTAACGAAGCTAGGGAATTCTGGACTAGGCCAGAAAATCATCCATAGAATCGATTGTATTCATCATCCACTATATGACCTTATCAGGAGATATACACGAAACAATCCCAGGTCATTTTCCACATATTCCGCAACCCATAGATCGAATCACGCCAGAGCTCGATATTGATTGGAGCCTTCGAGCAGTCATCCTCGCTGATCGATCTATCACACCAGTCCAAGTTAGAAGGGCCTTCTTTGCCTTAGATTCGCAAATTCCACTAGTGCGTGTCGAAGACATTAGACTGCCTAACTAGTTTGTCTGCATATTCCATCCCCACCGGCTGTCTCGGCACGACCTCGGGAGGTCGGGTACGCGGAAGAGTTACTTGTTGATTCTCACGCTCGCCTGTCGCTTTTCTGACATATAGGTACCTTTGAGATCTTGGAGCAAATCGACCCTTTGGCTTATCGTCTAGTGTTTCCACCCATCTTGTCTCACATCCACGATGTGTTTCATGTTTATGTACATAGGAAATATATTGCATACCCTTCTCATGTTCTAGATTGAACCTCCTTATAGGTGCAAGTTCAGGGGTAGGTGATGTTGGAGCCCTTTGGCATTTTAGAGTGCAGGACCCTGGGCCTTTGAGGCAAAGAGATTGACTAAGTTCGAGTCCAGTGGGACATATATGATGAGACTGTGGCTACATGGGAGGATGCTACATTGCTACGAGTCCAGTTTCCACACATGTTCTAGTGACTTCCAAGAGAAAGTCGAGTCTAAGGGGAGGGGGATGTAGTGCCCACTTCCCTTTGACACCTTTTGTTATTGATTTCGATACTTTTGACTATACTTATGGATATTATTGTAGCTTTGTTTATTTAGCATGATGTTAGATGTTAGAGACACTGGATTGTTGTTGATTTCGATTCATATATGATGCATTGGATTATTAGAGACATTTTAATATTGATGTTGATATGTTGTTGAATTGGTTATAAACACACACACACACACACACACACACACACACACACACACACACACACACACACACACACACACACACACACACACACACACACACACATTGACATATGATATTTTGTCACACCGAGTAGACCTTGATAATTGAACTAAGTTTGTGATCCTATTGATATTGATGAAATGTAGAATCAAGATGTTCTTAGAAATTGTAAATGACATTGTAATTGCCTAGATGATGATTTGATGTATATATAGATGATTGTCGATTTATATTACATATTTTATCTTGGATATTTTAATACAGCCACGAGGTTGAAGGAGGTATTTATGTGTTTTGCAAGTAAATTTATTCACAACAAACAACGGGGGGATTAGAGACCAACCACATTGGAATTCTAGGTGAATTCAATAAGGGTCACCATAGCAACATGTGTTTGTGTCTATGTTTAAACTATTGTTAGGGGTAAATTGTGACCAAGGAGTTATGTGTTGTATTTTGTTTAGTTTCCTTTATTTAATGTAGTATGTGATTTTTAGTGATGTAATTTCCTTGTTTTAATTATTTAGAAAATGATGTATTCTTCCCCTTTATCTTAATGGGTTTAAGTGTCTCAATTAAAGTAAATTAATCTTGTTATTAACTAATTATGGATGTGACCAATTTTTTTCATTTATTAGACTAGATGGCTCTTGGATTTTGTGATGTAAGATTGAGTGCTTGTGATCTTGAGTGTTGTACAGTCTATCCCTCATGGAAATTCGAATTTGGCCTTAAGGGCCAATTTTGAAGGCTTGTGGGACAAGTTAAACTTGTCCCACACCTCTTGAATTTCTATGCCATCCCTACCTATGGGTTGGGGGATCAAAATTAAACCCCATTATATGTTTTGGGAAGACAAATTGTAAATTTTTATTGCACTTTCTTACATGTATTTATTTTAGTCCTTAAGGGGTGTGGGCTTAGATTGTGTGTATAAGTAAAATGTCATTTCTTCAACCACTTATTAATTGTGCTTTGGAGTATGGGGTTGACTAAGGTGATGTGAAGTGGAGAGGAAATGAGGTGACATCCTACTTGGAGCCACATCCTCCTCCTCTATCCCTTTTCTATTTATTCAAGTTCTTTTGCTTATTTGGGGGTTACTTCATTATTTTGTACTCTTGAATTTCTTGGAGTTAGAGGATTTTGGAGAGCTTGTGGTCTTTATGGGATCTTGTTGGTGATTGTTTGGGTTTGAAGGAGCTTAGAGTTTGAATCCTGGAACAAGCTCTACTATGGGAAGGTAGGAACTTTACTTTTTCTTATGTTATTCCTTTATTTTGTGTTTGTGTGCTTGTTTTTGTTGAGTGTTTGGAATACTTGTTAGGTGCTTGGGTATATTGCCTAAGTGTGGTGTAGGAGGGGAATATGGGGAGAAGTCATGTAGGGAGGCATATGATTTATTTCCTATTTTGGAGGGAGTTTGGGATGGGTGCCCCACCTTGGATAAGGAATGCTTGCATTTCTTACTTGTTCTTGTATGAGGGAGGCATAAGAGGTACTTGAGGGAGGCATAAGAGGTACTTGAGGGAGGCATAAGAGTATGTATGGGATTTGAGATATGTATTGAAGGTTTTTAAGGTGGGCACCCATTCCCCATTGGGAGGCATAAGTCGTCTCCCCATAGGTTCTTTCTCCTTTGGCTCTTCTTTTAGAAGCCTTGTATATTTTGTTGTTTCTCCATCTTGTGTTTGTATATTGAGTTGAATGTGCATATGGAATGGTTGTGAAATACTTGGTTTATGATGTGGAAGCTTTTTGTTTCCATGTGTTGGAATCACCTCTCATTGTAATGTGTTTGGGGCTCGGGGGCCAACGAGGAGGATGGCTTCTCCCCCTCATTGGATATTTTGGTTGGGTGGAGAGTGTTTCCTCTCCCCCCATTTTTTTGTGGATCAATAAAATCATGAATGATCTCTCTTGTTGGTGTTGTCAAGCTTGGAGCTTTCGTTGGAATCCTTAAGAAATTCATTCTTGTGAAAAGCCTTTTTGTTGTTCACACTTAGGGTGAAGGAACTTGTAACCTTGTACTCTTTTAGCTTACATTCTTGTATTATTTACCACTTTAAGTGGAGGACATTGTAATAATTTTGTGAAGAAAATTTGCTTTCAATTATTGGATATGAACATTGTATTGTATTTTGAAAAAGAGAAAGAAAGGTATGTGTTGTAAGCTAGTCTTGTGAAATAGAAAAGAAAGTTTATTATCTTTGTTTGAAAAGTTGTATTGTCGAAAAGGAAAGTTTTCCTTCTTTGTTATATCTGTATTATTGAAGATGAGAAAGAAAAAATATTAAAGTTCATTATATTACTCAAAGGCATGTAGTGAAGTAAGTTGCATTGGTTCATTTTCATGTAATGGATGAAATCTATTTTAATCTTTATTCCCAATAGATGGAAATTACTTAAGTTTTAATTAGTCTTGGAATAGGCCAAAGAAGTGATCTAAGTCCTAACTTTAGTATGTTATCCTCATTTAAAATTCATTGTAAATCCATTACAAGTTAGTATGGGAAATGAAATGAAATATATTTTATCCCTATACAAGTTTTATCAAATTGTTAAAGGAGAAAGTAAGTGCAAGTATTCATTTGTCAATAGTGCTAGTTATATTCCATTATCACTTTTGATAATAAGGTTGATATTTTCTTTATATTATTAACAATTAAATATTTAATATTAAGGAACTTATTAATATAAAAACATATTAATATTAATTTACTATTAATATTATTATGTTTATAAAATATACCATTATAAGCTATAGTCAAAAGAAATAACACACACACACACACACACACACACACACACACACACACACACACACACACACACACACATTAATACGTATTAAATAAACCCAAACCTTATTAACGTTGAAAACTAAAACAAAGAAACTATGTACTAAAGTAAACCTTTTAAAAAAGAGGATGTGTGGACAAGCCTAGGCCATGGCCTTTGTGTAGGGGGCATAAGGCTTAAAGTGGGTTGGGTGGGGTCGGTTACCCCACCCCCATAGTTTGAACTTACCAACCTTACCACGTATTCTTTGGGTTACCACAGGTTTCCAAACCCTACACACTACTCACGACCTGTACATAACTACTGTGGCCTACACTTTTATGTTAAGACACACACACACACACACACACACACACACACACACACACACACACACATTACCTCTATTCCTATTTCGGGTTCTTTAACCCATCATTTTTTAATATATATATATATATATATATAAATATATATATATATATGTATGTATGTATGTATATATATATTCTATCAAAATGAAATTAATTATCAAATGTAGCTATTTAAATAAAATAGGCAAAAAAAAAACCCACAAGCCCATTTGGGAAAATCAAAGGAAAATTAAGCTAAATAAATAAAACTAATGCTTTTAAAACCATAGGAGAGGGTGTGAACAAAATGAGAAAATAATAAAACAAATAGGCCTCTCCAAAATCTTGAGATGACATCTAATAGCTTCCCTTCCTCCTCCAACAACCTGCAAAACAAAAGAGAAAATAATGAACCAAATGAAAAGAGAAAGAAGCTTTTATAAGCATGCTTTAGGGTTAGTTGCCTTTTTTTTCATCAAGGGCCCTATTTGAATCCATCCAAGGGATGAGATTCATCCCTACAAAAATTAGAATGAGAATGGGTGAATGGAAATTACCTTTTAATTTAAATGTTTTAATTTCAAAAACATGGGTTGACTTTTTAAGGGGTCACCTTTGGGGTAGTAATATGTTTATTAATTCTAACCCCATGTCAAATGGGTACATTGTTACTGGTTTAAAACCTTGTGGAATTAATTAACTTTAGTCTTTATTTATAATTAGCCCCTTTACCCTTAAGACTTAATTGTGGGTTACTTAACTATGGTTGGAATTAAATTGGTTATTAAATTAACACTTAAGGAGATTAAACATGCTTAGCCAATTCAAATGCATTAAAGTATAATGTAGATTTTAAAATTTGTGTTATCATGGGAAATTATTTATTAAAAATTATTGCCTTAGAAACATTAATGTGGCAATTGCCATTTTCGAAACAATTTATGGGCACGCTTTTCAAAAAAAATTATTCCATAATTTTTCTAAGTTTGTCCTAGGTTGTTCTTGGGTTTTGTGCGGGTGTTTTTAGCGGACGTTACACATGACATCATTGGTTTAGATGAAACACCTGAATCTATAAGAGTATAATAATGTGGGAAAAGAATCATTTATCTATATTTAACTCAAACAAATAGTTTCCAGTTCATAGTTTGCAACAAAACAGGAAATACACATAACAATAGTCACCACTTCAATTACCAATAAAGCACAAATTTTCCCTCACAAAATTAGAGATCCGACACGGTATTGTATTTACAACTGACATAGTTGCCAATTTGAAGACAAATAAAAAATACCCATAGTTGATTAATACAAATGAATAGAAGAAGGCAGAAAGGAAAGCTTACCTCAACACAATCCTCTAGCCACATCCACAACCGATGTTAAAGGATCTACATAATAATCACCTAGAAACACCAGAGTAACGATCATCAAGACCTATCCCACATTTTTGTGACTAAATAATCGTACCCTTATTTTCACTATCATATGCTGATTGAAATTAGGACTCCACCCACATACCCATACCTCACATCTCTAGGTGGCTAGGGTTTACATTGATAGACAAGGCATATATCAGCTGTCTAAGAACATTACCCCAGTGATTTTGGTGTGTTTGGCTGTAAAAATTGCTATTTTCAATTAGAAAAGGCTTATGGTTGATTTTGAGCTAGTGAAACTCTGATCTCGAATGTCCCCTCTTTAAATCATGGTTTCCGTGAGGTTTTCAAACAAGGGTATGCATTGGTTGCAAGAGGCTTACTGATTTTGGTCAGTTGAGAATTAGAACTAGTCATAGTAAGAATCACCCAATCATGCGATTGGTAACAATCTATTAGTCTAGCCTATTTTGTGTGATTTTTTGGATACATATGCCATTCTTTTGACTAGATCCTACATTTTTCACCAAAGCGTCGATGCAAAAGAGTTTCTAGTAGATGAGAATCTTTTTGTGTTGTGGAATTAAAAAAATTGTTGAACAATATATTCTAATATTTTTTTTTGATTTGATGCAAAATAGCCAATATATTGTAGTTCAACATATGTTCCAGAAGACTGGAAGGAAAGGTTGTGCTCTTTGAGCAAAAAGTAGAAATAAGCAATTGGACTGTGTTAAGGGCTTATTAGCATGACTTTAAGGATGCTTGCGGGAGTGGAGGAGAAGAATAATAGAGTGCCACTCTACTAGAGAAAGAACATGATAAAAAATAACATGGACATAAAAATGCAACCTTTTTGGGAGGGTTTCTTAATGTAATTCCCACAGTTTCAACACCAAAATACAACAGTAAAATTATCAGAATTTTTTTTTTTGAATTTTATTACTTGCAACAAGATATTATATATGGGCTTACTCACAAAACACCACATCACATGATACACTTGTAAAAACATGAACCCACTCATACAATAGGATAACATAGGGTACACATCAATGTCTTACTCAAATGATGTAAACTAGGATAATGACCCAATAATAGTAAGAAACTCAAGATAGGCATAATCCATAACATGGTATTTTCATGGTTTACATATTCATTAAACTTAGTTTTCCATTGTATGACCTTATGGTTTTCAAGATAATTAAACACATACGGTTTACAATTTCTTATTTTTCAAACTTCAATTACTTAATTTTGTAGAGCATTAGTCTTTAAAGGAAAATGCATTGTTGATTCTTTTCTCAAATTCCATTAGTTGTCCATAGATAATTTGTTAAATAAATTCATTTTAAACAACTGTGAGTCTCCTAATATTCATTCTTACATTAAAGGTTTGTTTCTCAAAAAAATGTTTAATTGACGTTAAATTTACCCTCATTACCTAAGGGATCTAACATGAGGTCAAGGGGAAATAAATCTTGAAATTTAAAGAAGATTAAGATTCAAGATACCCTTTCCTGTAAACTTCCCTTTTATAAAAGCACGTTTATTCTCGTATTATAGTTGTTATAGTTCAAAAGTTAGTTTGAGTCAATTTAGCATTTACACATCATGTTTTTTTTTAATGGGCTCTAAGTTGGCTATAATGTTTGGTCCCACCAAGAATAATTTGTATTCATTCTTAACACAAAATGAATGCTTAAATCAGCTATAAAGACTTCAAGAGTAACTTTGTTCCTAAACCATTATCACATTTAATCTTGTTTTCATCATGTTTACATTGTTTCTTAGGTCTCTTATGGGCGTAAATTTACAAGAAAATGAGTTATGAAAGAACTTTCCTTTAACATCTTGAAGAAGTACATGATTGGAAGCATTATAAGCTACGCACGAATCACAAGTGATTTATTTTCAAGGTAATATCCCATGTTTTTGTATTTCATGATCTCTCATGGAACATTTATTTTATTCTTAATGTCATGAAAGGACTTGGCTAGGGATTAAGGGATCAAGTTTTTAAATTTCCTCTTCTCTTAAGTCAACAATTTTCAAAAAAACATTTTCGTTTGCTAAGAGCTAGTTATGATTTCTGCCAACAATTTAACCTCATAATGGGTGCATAAGATGAGTTTAATTCCAATATCACTCAGATATATACGTTCAACTATAAGTCATCTTAAATTTCTCAAACATATTTATCTCGTAAAACTTGCCTAAGGTATTTGGTTGCTACTAGCCACAGTACTACCTTTATCTATCAAGATTTAATGGGATCATTAATAAGAGTTTAAGACATAGTAAAAGTAGTGCACTAACTCCACTTGTGTCGTCTAATCTCAAGAAGATTTCATTCAATGATGAAATTAATCCTAGATCTAACTTTATAAGAATTTGGTGGTCCACTAGGAAATCAATAAAGTGTTAGTTCTACTTACCCCATATATGGTAAGGTCACACCGTAAATTCATTGCTTAGAACAAGGACTCTTAAGTTATAGAAATGATATTTTGAAGACCTTTCTTAGGTGTAGTACAAGAATTATAGTGGTGAGGATTAAATTATTTCTTAATATGTTAGCATTTTGCAAACTTGGATGTGACTAGATTGAGGAGGGTACAACAAAGGTTAAATACTAACTTCATTTAGATGGTATATTAATTATAAGTTACTACCATACATTTGAGTTTATGCTTGAACCATTTAATAACTATTCAAAAAGTGATTGCTTTGATCATATAAACCATAAGAAGTACATTTAAATCCAAATGAACTTAACACTCATAAAGTAAATGGTACGAATTTTGTAAACCCATTTACATTGTCAATTATCTTCCTCATTTATGTAGCTAGCATAGTTGGTCTTACATTCATTATGTGACATTCCTACTAGTATTAAAATGTTAGATTTAAAACAAAGAGGTACAAACCACATTCATAAGAATCTAGGTATAATGCTTGAAACATAAGAATCCAAGAGGGACAATGGTTTTTTGACACAATAATTTTACTAATGTGATTATCTTTAATTTCATTTCTATCTAACATTTGTAATCTATATTAATGTACAATATTTCATTGATTACAAAAAAAATCACACTCTTAATCCTTCTTGTTTGGAGTACCTGCAACCAATGTTGCGTCAGTTCTAGGACTGGTATGGATATCCCTTACACTCAAATAACACATTCATACATTCAAGTAATTCAAAAGAAGGAGAGAGAAAGAGAGAGAGAGAGAGAGAGAGAGAGAGAGAGAGAGAGAGAGATTCATATCATTTCATCCCACTTTCACATTCTTTTGTTTTTTGATTATAGAGAGTGTAAAGAAGACAGAGAAAGTATAGAATTCATTTTATTTTCTATTCACCATACCAATACCGCATACTTAACATATCCATTTTCATTTATTTTCAATTACATATACATTTTTAACCCATTTACATTTTCATACCCAATCAACATTTTATAATTATTTCCACAGAAAGAGAAGGGAAGAGAGATAAAACATTGTAATTTTTGAAAACCATTCATACAAGAAATAAACCAATTCATACTCTATAAAGTGCGAGACACTATTTAAATTTTTTTTGCAAGTAGTTAGAAACCAAATGAGGACCCTCATAAGGTTGGTTGAGCTAAAGTTTCAATTTTTTAAATCTAGCCTAAACGGTTAAAGTGCTTATAAACTAGGACCCGAACACTTGTTTTAACTTCAAACACAAAGTTTAATGATTCCTACTTACTCACCTATATACATCCAATTCATCGTAGCCAACAGAAGACAATTACGATGACCAAGGCTTAAGGTACCAAGGTAACTCCGGGGTTGTTTATCGTAATAACATTATAACTCTTGTCACACAGCAAACAATGGGTCCCAAAACCCATTTGCAAAAATAACCTACGAAATTATTTTCATTGAACTGAGATTTGATTACAATTCTCTTGTTCATAGTCTAAAGGTAGGCAGTTGTTTTCTATTTGGCTCAATTTGAAACGACAACTGCACACCAAAATTGACTACATTTTCTTAAGATGAGAACATCGCTAGTGTGACTGAAATGTTAAATGACCTTAATAATCATCAAATTAAGGTGTTAAAATAAATTCCTTAGGTTGGGTAATGGCCTTTATGTTGTCCTAGGTCAGCATGGATCATATAAGAGGTTTTAATTTGTGGTATAACTTGGTTTGGTGCCCCATGCGTGTAGTTTTCGAGATCAAACATTCCTATGTTTTTACAAAAAGTTCTTGGACATGGTAAAAGTGTAATCTCACATTCCAGTTACATCTTCAAATATTCAACATATTTATTAATAAAAACAAATAAAAGAAAACATAAAATGAAGAAGTGTGTATTTTACTACGAGAGGAAGGGAGATCCATACCTTTTTCCCGATGCTTACTAAAAACATCAGCTAGGGAATTCTCACCATGGATCTTGACCCAAAAAAATCATTTGGTTTAAAGTTTTTAATCCCTTTTCCATGAATCCATTTCATGCATATCCAACAATAATGGCTTTCCATGAAACCATTTTTTTCCCATGCATTAAATTAAACAATTCACATGCTTGCTTATGTTTCTACATTTTGCATACATGTCTTTCAGTGCACCAGAAAACAAAGCATTAGAAAAAACCTTCTACCTTCTCCATTATTCTTTGGTGGATTCCTATACTCTAATTCTAGGTTTCTAAGGCGTGTCAACACACCCGTTTTGTGTACAACTAACAATCATTGTCATCCAACAAACAACATTTTCTTTTGATATTTTGTCAAACATATCACCTACAACTAAAATAACTAACATCTCTCTCTCCAATACGTATCGAAGGGCATCCTTAACCCCTTTTTTTCAAGTGATTTTCAACCCGTCCCATCCCTTGCATATGCTAAAATCATTATATTCTATGAGACCACATTTTTTTCAGGAATTTTGTCAAATATTTCAAGGGATTGTCAATGCTTCCACATTGTATTCAAATAAGGGAATTGCTGGACCAATTGATGTATTTTTTCTGTACACCAGGGTTAAATGTGTTAGTTGGGAGCTCCTAGCACATTTTTTTTACATCCAAAGGGGGTGCGTTTTCTATAATCATGGCATTTTATGGAACCCATTTCATTGTAACACTTGTTAAATAGTCAACGGGAATCCAGGATTTACAGAAATAATTGACAGAGCACAAACAACAAGCCATCTATATACAATATCTTCCTCTATTGCTTGGAAGGTTTCCACGTTGTGCTTTGGAAGTTCCATGATGGTACATGAGGGAAGGATGGCAGAAACGTTCCATAAATTTGATTTTACACCTGTTAAGTGTCTTCCCCAAAGTCTTCCACATCTTTTATCAAATCCATTTGTCTATAACCTGTCACCAATGCATCTCCCTTTTATTTATTTATTTTTAAATCTTGCTTTGGCAAATTCCAAATTAGAGCAATTTAAACTAACCATTCATGTGTCACGTCCCCGCTCTCATACGTCTACTTTGACGAAAGTCTATACACTATTTTACAATCCCCATATCCATGCAGCTGGGAGTTTTTCAAATAAGGAATAGGGAATGCCCATACAATGCCTATATATTACCTCAAAATAATAATAGAAAACAACTAGTGAAATTTCAAGCTCTTATTTGCACTCAGGTTGGGAGGATGGTGACACAAGCTATGGAGCCTTGCGTGACACTAGTCAAAGTGCTTAGCATAAAAAAAAGACAAATTATTTGTATCCTACCATCATTGTTGGCCTGATAAGGCTCATTAATTAAAAACAAAAATCCCCTCAATTTTATCAAACAATCTATGCTTCTTTATAAAAAAGTCCATACGTTTTAACTACCAGTCTAATCTCCGAATGCTAAGAAATATAACTAACATTAAATCCCACTGTGAGAATGTACCAAACAAGGCCTCTGAATCAATCCTAAAAAGTATTCCCTTGACCACACTTCTCCCTTTTCTATGCACACACTCCAAGAGGGATCTCAATTTTATTATTTGAAAATGAAGTTGTACGGTGCATTGGAAACCGCCAAAATATTAGGCACTAAAAAATGGAAGAGTGTTTTATAAGAAAGAAATAAGGGGTTGTCATAGAATCTAAGGTAAAAGAACAAGATCTCCCAAGACCTAGGGTTGCATGCATCCCATAAGTTTAAACAAAATCCTTCATTTCTACACATATATAAGTATGGGTATGTATGTAAATAAAGTAATACTATTATTTTTATTATCTTATTAAAGGTATACGAGAAGCTCGAGGACGAGACTTCAAGTCCAAAAAATTAACATGTACATGTAAAACAAAATCAATGCGCCATTTCCAAAAATGGAAAGGGGGATCAGCCACACCATGGTACTGCACAAGAATGCTCAAAGTGGGTTAAAAAGACATTAAGATAAGGGGTACTACATCTCCCTCCCCTTATAAGAGAAGTGTCCTCAATGTGACACAACATTGAAGCTCGAAGGATATGTAAAGTCAATAATGACACATGTCGTTAACAAAACATCTTGACGGTATAACACGACCACAAGGAAGTAGACTAATTTTGGCAATATCTTAAATTTTAATGTTCTATGAAGATTGGTAGTTAGTTGTATTTTACCTTATTACTCAATTAGTATTTTCCTTTACATTATTTCTAAATCTAAAGATCTTAGTATTTCATTGTTTAAGATTTTAGATTATTTATTTTTGTGGGTGCCCAAAAAATTGACATCAAGATGCCACGTAAGGCCCAAACACAACACTAATGGTCCACAAGACATATTAATAAATACTTTCATGAGTGTATCACATCACAAGACTTCCAACCCCACCATGTCAATAAAGACAAATGGTCCACACAACAAAGAATTTCCACACACATTATGTCCCAAAGCATATATCCAAAATACACAACATGTGCCTAGCATGCAATGAAGTCATCACGCTGATAAATATGAAATTGGTAACACATGACCCAAAAAACATGACTATAACCACACATAGTAACAAGATAAGATCCAACAATACATACCAACCAGAAGGATCGTCAAGCCTCAATCATAACAATGCCTAACAATACTCACAGGAGTAACTCATTGATTAACATAAGCACCATAATATGGCATACCAACATTAATAGCTTCCCAATAGAATCTGAGATCCAAGCAATATCAAGAAATAACATCTCCCAAAGTACCAAGCATGAGCCACTACCTCTCATCGACACGAGTCAACAAAAGTCTTTGTCTTACACCAACAATGACCAATTACCATAAGCCAACAAGTTTTCATTGTTTAAACACATAGTTTTCAAGTTTCTAATTGGTTGAATGGTTGGAGGTGGTAGTTCAATTACACATGAGGTGATATATAGAGGATTGAAAATGTCATTTATGAGAACTAACATGTAAGAAGTATGATCTATGGTTATTTCTAATTGTTTGAAAATGACAAGAATCTTCCCAACAAAAATTTTGATTAGTGGTTTTCAAGTATAGGAGGTTATTTTTGTCTTGCAAGATAAGGTAGGAATGATTGGCCACAAGAATTTTCTTTTAGGATTGTTTATTAAATTTCTTTTCATACTTTTTCTCATGGTGGTATGGCAAGATGTGAAGGTTATTACAAGTTTTGTCATGTCTCACAATACAAAAATATATTCACTTGAAATGCAAGAATGCCAAATGATAAGATGTCACAAAGGGAGAATTTATATTTTTACACAAAGAACCACAGTCTCAAGATATAATAAGACATTTCCACACAACTCCATAAGTATCCCAAAAACCACTCCATATGTCTCCAAATAAAGAAAGAATCATAGTGCCAAAACCAAGCCAGGTCACTCACCATAGAGCCCTGTCACCTTATTTCTCCATATCGGGTCACTCAATCATAGAGCCCCATCTCATTATTTCTCCATATCGAGTAACTCAACCATAGAGCCCCATCTCCTTATTTCTCCATTTAATGAGGTTGGGTCACCTTATGGCCCTAGGCACATAGAGCCCCGTTACCTCCACCCAAGTGGTGTAGTAACCTATAGTTCAAAACTACACAGCCCTATGAACCCTTGGGGCATAGCCCCATACAATGAAGTGGGTCCATAGGTCCAACCACTCCATGGTGAATCCAATGACCCTAATCTAACACATAACGACATTAGAACCAACATAACAATCTGTATCAAATGCCAAGTGGAAAAAATCCCAAGCCTTGGGATAGGCTAGAAAGCTTTTAAACTTGAAAAGCGATTTTCAAACTAAGAAAAACAAATGGCTAAATAGACACAATAATGCAAAGGTCTTTGGTAAACACAAATAAAATTATATGCCCAAAATTTAAGAATACATTAATCAAGAAAACTACTTGCTATTTCAAGAAAATAGAAGAATGTCAATTACAAATAAAATATGAGTGTAGAAATATCACATTACGATCACTATGTGGCCCTTTTGCGGCCACCAAAGGGGTACTCATCAAGTTGAAAACACTCGGATATAGAGCCTCAGCTCACAGAAAAATACATATAACCAAAAATGAGAATATCTCCATATATCTCCCAATCACATATACGAGGATCCACATAGTCAAAATCACATAGGATTGTTCGATGGATGACCCACATAGGAAAGATGAGGGAACTCTAGTTTGCATAAGTTGAGCGGAAGGTGGTGTGCATCCACAATATACTGAGCAAGTTTGAAGTATACTAAATAGATAGAAGTGGGTTTTCAATCTACATGATATTCCACTTCCTAACTCTTACTTGGCTCAAGGTGATGAAAACCCGGTCCATGCCTCCTCTCTCCACACATACACTCTTAACGATTGCTTCCCTTAGGGTCATTTAGTGTAAGGTACAAAACATAACACATAACTACATTACTAACATAATGTTGTTTACAAACAATAACCATAATGTCTTTACACCTGGTCAAATTACAGGGAATAACACAACAATGTTCCACAACTTACAACACACAACATTTCCACAAAATGGACTAAAAGTGCAAGTACCATACAATATGAGACATATGATCACCTTATGCCCCTAATTCATGACACACATTTTATCACATAACACATGAATACATAGATATGATGAATATAGTATTAATGTTAGTACATATACACAATTACAAAACAATTGTCATGACATACATCATGATACATCACAATATGGTGGCAACAACACGATATGATACAAAATATTAGGAACCACCCTTTGGTACACAACACACTAATACAAATACATAACATCATAAGATAATGAACCACCACCACACTTTCACTGTTTACATTAAGATTTTTTTAACTCAACAAGGTGGTAACGTACGGGTAATAAATGTTTAATCCACGAGAGAGATAACTCTCATCACCATACACATCGATAACAAAAATAATGCACACCAAGTGGAAACAAAACATATACATTCACATGATCACAATTACAAGTTGTCACATCATAACAAAAATATGACATTACACTTCCCATCTCATCCACCACCATGCATAACCATCACAACACCAATCCGTCCTAGAGGTTCAAGAGTATGAACCTAGCTCTAATACCAACTGTAATGCCCACATTTTCATCATCAAAATACAACATTAAAATTATTGGAATACTTTTTTTGACTTTCATTACTTGTAACAAGATAACACATGGGCTTACTCATAAAACACCACATCACACGAGACACTTGTAAAAACATGAAGTCACTCATACAATAGGATAACATAGGGTACACAGAGTTGTGGAATTCAATTACTTAAAATTAGCATGTAATATGAAACTTGCAGGATTACATAGTAACCGAGGATCGGTTATGGAGGAACCGACATCGGTCACATATGATCGGCATCTGTTAGGCAAGGAGGAACAAACATCGGTTAGGGCTAACCAGTGTCAGTTACATGTGCGGGAGTGTTTTATTTAACTCTCAGGAATTAGATCTAATTTTTTATTATAGAAAATCTATTGATTGTAATTGCATGGCTAAGTGCCCTAAGTTTGTATATTCCTATATAAGCATAAAAGATAGGGTTTAGAAGGGAGGATTGTGTGTTAATGATGATTGTGAGAGAGATAATTCTTGGAGAAGAAGGAGAATCTTGAGAGAAAGAAAGTACTTTACATTTGAGAGGTGAGGAAGATTTTAGATCTTCAATTGTATATCTTCTTAAAACTTTGGCTAATAGATTGGATTTTTTATTGGTGGATGTAGTCCACACTGGGTGAACCACGTTAAATATGGTGTTGATTTATATATATTTTCTTGTATATTTCTTCTGGTACAATATCCAATTTTATTGCATGTATGCTTCAATCTGATATATAATCTATACAACCTTGTACTAACCCCAACAAATGGTATTAAAGTTTTTTTTGAGTGTTGTGTGTTGACATATTTACTCACAGACAGTTTTCTAATTGAGTGGGAGCTATAACAACATTTGGTAGAAGAAAAAAATACAAGGTAGATAATTTTGAAGACCAAAATGATCAATTATGGAAGATGTAGATTGAGGATTATCTGTATCAAAGAGATTTATAATTACTGTTGGATGAAAAGTCTAGACCTACGAAGATGACTGATGAAGAATGGAATATTCTTGACAAAAATGATTTGAGATCTATAAGATTGAGCTTGGTAGCATCTGTGGCTTCCAATATTACAAAAGCGACTTCTACGACAAAGTTAATGAAATCTTTTTACACAAGCTTGAGGAAGTCGGAATTAAATTAATAATTAACTATTATTAATTTATTTACCTAAACTAATTTACGGTTTTAAAGTCTCCCGTTAAATTTATTTACTTAATTAGAGTCTTTTCCAAATATTTAATAATTATGTCCCATTAGGTTTAAAACTATACCCTTACCAATATTTATTAAAATTCCTCTTTTAGTAAACACCATGCACAAGTTAAATTTTATTTCTGATCACCAAAGGGTCACAACTTGTCTAGCTACTAAGGGGCCCCATTCACCCCATTACCCATGCCCTTTTAAATTTAATTGACATTCCTATAAAATTCCACCCACTTAAGTGATGTAGGGTTTATTTTCAACCATTAGATCTGATCTATTTGGGCCATTGGATCTAACTTACCCTAAATATCCTTATAGGTTTCTTTTTATTTCTATTTTCCATAATTTCATTCTCATTTGTTCATTCTTTGTTTTGAAGGTTTGGAGGAGAAAGAAGGAGGAGAAGCCATGGAGGCCAATGGAAGGATTCACACGCTCCATTTTTTGTAGTTTTGTGCTAAAATCATAGATCTACCCATTTTCCTTTGTGTGTATTGTTTACCCTTCTTTATTTATGTTTATTTGGTATTTTTCTTGTAGGATGGGTGTATATATAATATGTATATATATGAAACCCTAAATGTATATTATATATATATATACACACATCTATATATATATAGTTATATATTTATTTTATTTAAACAAAAATGATTTTAACCACAATATATATATTATACTAATAATAATAATAATAATATATGTTATATATATAAAATATTATTTAATATATTAAAATTCCTGCGTATAAAAAATGAGTGGCCTGTGCAAAGTGTATTTGGCATGAGTTAAGTGTTTCCACGGCCGCATATAAAAATGACATGTAATAGGGGCGGACAGGGGGGGGGGGTGCGGGGGTGGGCTGCCGCACCCTGCCCCGCCACTATTTTAATAGAACAATGGGTATGGTGGGGTGCGACACCCCCACTCCACCAAACAATAACAAGAGGGGGGTTGGGCCATGGCCCAACCCCAATAATATTTTTTATAAGGTTTTCTCAATTCAAATAAATGTGGCCGATTCATATTTGATTGTTTTTTATATTCGTTTTTTTTTTTTTTTAGATATATTTAATAAGATATATATTTTAATATTAAAAGTTAAGATATAATATTTTATATTATTAATATATATTTATTACATATTAATAGGATATATATTGTGTGTTACTTCAACTTTTCCTATTTATGAGAAAATTGCAAATTGGTGTTCAATGAACTTTTTTTTTTGTAATTATAAATTTAGATGCACTTAGGTAGTTATAGTATTGTGAAATTTGTCCCTACATAAATTTTAATCTAATTATCTCTCTCATATTCATTTTTGTAAAAACTATGATGGTGTAGGAAATTTGATAAATTTCATTTCAAATCAAATATGTGGGTATTTGAAGAAAGTTCTCTTTGTAACCAAGTAAAATTTGGATATAAAATTGACTCAATATTCCTTATTACATACTCATTTGAATAGGAGAAAATAAAACACTCTTAAATGAAATTTATCTGTTTTCCATTTAAAAACAAATTTTCCAATAATGCAAAAGAATTAACATTCACTTTTCCATTCAATCATACAACTTACAACAAGTTGAAATGTAAATCCTTTTTAAAAAAATATAACTTTGAGATTTCTCTTTCCAACTCTACAATACAATATATGACAAATAAAAATTGACAGAACATTCTTTTGTAATACAACAATTCTAATCCATTTCTTAAAATGACATAGTCCTTTCCAACAAGGTATACAACTAAAGTTTTTTTCTCCATTCAAATAAATCAATACAAATTTGGAATGAATGACATATACAAGGATTTATTTCAAACATACAATAGTTACAATCTTCCACTCTAAGTAGGTACTATAAGAAAATTTTCAACATAGAGGATTCTTGCAACAAGGTCAAACCACAAGTCTTCTTTCTAAGTCATCTCCCAACTTTATAGATTTAATTTTGCACTTCTTCAACTCTTCAAATCATAGATCAAAATACAAGGAAAGGGGTATAGGGGATGCTCTCTACACAACCAATAATCCAATAAGAGGAGAAGCCATCCCCTTATTGGCCCTTGAGCCCCAACCAAAGAACAATAAGAGGTATTGTGCAACATTTGACTACTTTCACAAAAGAATCCCACAACATGCATTCTAAAAAATAGTGCATTCAAACAATATACTCAAACAATATTACAACTTTCCCAACAAACACAAAGGCTTGACAACAAGTCGATAAGGAGTAATGGAATATGGGAACCATCTCCTTTTATCTCCCAAGTGATGTAGGAGTTCCACCCAAATGCCTTCATATGCACAACTCAAAACATAATCAAATCCTTATTTCTACACTTGTAAGTATGTAAAATATATCCATGTTATCCTTTTCACTCACAATAGGTGGAATTTAAACTCACCTTCCCTCCATGATGCATGCCTCACATATCCCTTTTCCCTCCCCAATAGTCCCATAAATCCATCTCCCACACCCAACTTAAGGCAATCTACCCATCCACAATAAAACATATCTGCAACACTCATCCAATGTTAAAACACACACAATTTCCACATTAAAATACATTAATACAAAAATGACAATAAGATGAGAGCTTATCTATCCATCAAGCTTTCAATTTATTTACTAAAAAAGCTTTGAATCCTTCACACAAAGCTCAATCCAAGATGCACCTCCAAAAGAAACTCTAAGTATGAAAATCAAGACCCATTTTAAAAATGCAAGAGAAGCAAATAAGACAAGTAATCCAAATACTATGTACCTTGGGATATGATATTATAATGTATATGGGTTGATGGAGATGCCAACATGTGGCACACATCCCCTTAGTTAGTTATATGAGGTCACATAGGAATTAGTTATATTGGGTAATGAGTCAGCCTACATTGGGATTAGGTGTTACCTATCTATTAAGAGTAATGTATGTCTATATAAGGGATGTGAATATCAATGTCACGGAGGTATGAGTTGAGTCTTTTACTTGGTAGTGGTATATCAGAGGTTTCCCCCCTTGAAGTGGATTCCAATCTTGGGATATTGTTGAGTTACTCCTTCCTTAAGTTGCACTATATGGTGTTGCCCTACCTAAAGGGTATTATTCTGCATATATTGAATATTTGGTATAAGAGTGACCACCCAGGTTTGAGTCCCGACACAGTTAGCTATGTCGACATAACAATGTTTGCTCAAGGCTCATATAGGGCAGGGTTTGATCCCGCTATACAAGCACAAATCTAGCCCAGTGTCTGGGCTAAGGAAGTGTGGTGGGATGTTATGATCCTCATGTGTGTATTTCACTAATGCCTTGAGGTTTTGGTGTAATGGTTCATTACATTTTGTGGGATATTGAGGAGTTACTCCTTCCTTGAGGAGAACTGTATGGTGTTGCCCTACGTAAAGGGCATTATTATACATATATTGAATATTTGGGTATCTTGACCCACCCATATCTCTATTTTTGTATTATCTTCTACAAATTATTCATTTATTATATACAAATATTTTATCACCAAAATCCATCAAATTTATCCAATAAATAGAAAATGGATGTGAGGATGATGAGGTGGCTCCATGTAGGATGTTATTTCATCATCCCTCCATTCCAACACACAAGTGAAACACGATACCCAAAGACATTAAATGCACATGTAAGACTTATGATATGTCCACATGACACTCCAACTTGCACACCATGCTTATCAAGGACAAAATTAAATGTGGTACATAAAATAGTGTAATTATGTACCCTTTTACACTCAATAATGCATTTAAATAGTCAAAATATGTCCCATACTTCATAAGTAGGGTTGGTAGAAGAGTTTGAGATGTGAGGGACAAGGTTAACTTGTCCCTCAAGTCTCTAGAATTGGCCAACAAGGCAAAATTCGAATTTGGGAAGGATGGTGGAGTACACACCACTAAATACATTTAAATCAATTCACATTCATGAACAAAACAAGG